>JARHVA010000467.1:2822500-3422500 GCA_037957365.1 Torreya grandis
TAGATCGACTTCTTCTTCATTGTCATCGAAAAATTATTCATCACACATGATGTCCTTTTATTTTGAACAACTTTCCTCTTTTGAACTCAAACTTGCCTTGGAATATTCTAGCTGATCTTTGAGGTTATTGATAACCTTATCATCCTCTTTAGCATCATTTTTGAAAGTACACATTTTTTCTTCAAGTTCCTTGATCATAGCCTTCCACTATTGGTTTTCTTTCTTCATTTAATTATCCATAATTATACTTACTTAGGATCACCTTCAAGCTATAAGGCTTCCTCCAAAGGACCTACTTTGATACCAATTATTATAGGTATAATCATTTAAGGGTGAATCAATAATCCCAAATAATACAACTTCAATTTCAATATTTACAAACACTTAACCAGTTACTATAAGCATTCATGAAGCATACAAATAATTCATAGCAATGAGCAAGAAAGACACTGTAAGATCAATCACATAACACATGAAATATATGGGAAACCCTATTTGGGAATAAAACCCACTAGAACCTACAATTGGATTACTATATTATAATAATAATAATTAATTTAGACCAATAAGATATTGATCAAGGAACTACCATTCTTGATTTTAGTGAGACTACAATCCCACTAAGAGATACTACACCTATCTAGTTGAGCACCCATAACAACTATAATTTTATCAAGTTTCACCTTGTAAGGAGGAAACAACCTCATTATATGTTGAGCACCCATAATAACACCTATGAATAACTCCACCTTTGAATTGATGTCTACAACACCTAATGATGGACCTTTGCTTATTACACTTCACCTTCACAGCAACAACTTTGTCACCACATTAACAACATGACTAGATGGTCATACACACTATCCACACTTTGATGTACCTCTTAGATAAACCACCAATCCAACATAGTCTTCACATTTCCTTTACTCACATTTAAATAACAATAGCACTATTATACCAATAGAATTATGACCAACAAGTCATATAAATAGTCTTCACACTGATCTACTCATTAACTCATCCATAGGGCAATCTACCCCTCCTTCACTCCCTAATTCACAAACACAATCCTCTTTAAAATATCTCCCAATACTCTCTCACAAAGTCTCTCAAACAACCTCTTAAGAAACTTTCTCATTTTTCCTCCTCTAGTGTCATAAGGTCCAATGACCTATATGTCATCCTACACCAACTTAATCAAACAAGCATGTATGATCCTCTTTGATCTCTATTGGTCTTCATTGACATGTACCTTCTCTTTCAAAGGTTATTAAATTTACTTGGATCCACATTATTACTCCCTCATCCAAGTCTTACAAGTCTAGAAACCAACACATTTTGTTACACTATTTATAGAGTAATCATGATAATCACTACCTTGGTCAGCCATTAGGCATGACTTAACCCTTAAGGCATCTCTCACATGAATACATGTCTCAATACAATATTTATAGGTTGGCCATATCATCTATGGTTTACCCTTAAGTATCTAAACCTTTTAATAAGGCCCTCATAGCTCTTATAGGTCTCATGGACTCCTATTCACCCATTTAGTACACCATCGATCAAAACAAGAACACAAGACCCCTTTCAAATTAATGGTTCCACTCCATATGTCCACTCTTACATCCTTAAATGATCATAATCATATTATCTCACCTCTACAAATACTCAAACAACTCAAATACTGATCTAGTGCACAAGAACATCTTGAATGAATACACAGTCAACTTCTTAAGAATTATTCATACTTAAGAGAGATTGATCACACCTCCAAAATCCACACAGAGCATCCTCGTATAGTCTAAAATATTCCCCAATATCCAATTCATTAAGATACATAAAAATAATATCAAAACAAGCTCAAATACTCTTCTTGGGTCACTTACATAACAAGCATGAACACATAGTCAACTTTGAACATAAATATCTTTGATTGTACATACTTCTAGATCTTTAAATTAGGCTTATTTGATACACCATGGATTACTCTTCATATTTCATTTTTATAACACTAAAAAATTCAAGTTATATAAAAAGATATGGATGAGATACAAAGCTCTATTTTTCCATGTGTTAAATTCAAATATTTGAATTCAAATGGTCACAGTTAACCTTCAAACACAATTATGCTAGAATCTCATGTCCTCTCAGCTTTGGATCAATCTCACACCATTTATCATGAACAAATTTTGTTGCATAGTATGCCAATGATAAATGTTAAACTTCAGTCACTTTCACCTCATCTCATGTAATCTTAAAATGTTGACTCAATGCACCCCATCAAGCCTTGCAAATCAATTAGGTATTTAATTATCAATGCTCATCATTCAATCAATCTATATGAATAACCACTCACTATTGGATCCTTATCATGTAACTTTGATTATTCATTAAACATTGTGTACCTATCTTTATCTCATTGATTTTTGACTTCTTAGATCAATGTACACTGTCAATCTTGCTCAAGATTTAACTTGTGCAGAAATGACTATGGGGACCCTTTCAATATATTTGAGTAGCCATTTTTGAACCTTTATAACTTATTTTGTGCTTTGATACATGATCTATAATTTGGACCAAATTATCTCCTCATATAAGAGAATCTAATAATATAATAAATAGCTCTTATAACCCTCACATGTGCAAGATATAATTCCATTAAAATGCCTTCTCAAAATATTTTGTCATAGAGCCAACAATGTCAAAACCTACCTGAGAGACCAAATTTGAGCATGCATAACTTTTGCCTCTCTTCATCACATGATAAAAAAATTTAAAAAAATAAATTAGGATCAAAACTAAAAAAACCCATAATATCATTTTTATTGACACCTTCACATGTGTAATATATGCCACCATAAAAATGCTCACTTAGCTCTTCTTACGACATGCAAAATTGGCTAAGTATGGGAAAACATAGTCAAACTACCTAGGAGCCCAACTTTTCATATATATATTTTAATGCACTTTGTTGTATGATCTAAAAATTAGTAAAAATAAATTAAGCATAAAAATGAACAAACCCATATGATAATTTTGTCCTGACACCTCCATGAATGCAAATGTTGAACTTATCAATATGATTACTCAGTTTTTCTCGAACCCTTTTGCAAATTTGTCTAAGTATGGGAATATAGTGAATTCTAATTGAGAAACCAACTTTACACCCTCATAATTTTGACCGAGATTCAATGCATGACTTTATATCTAGTGCATAACAACTAGGGACTAATTTGATCACAACCATATGAAAAAATCCTCTTGACTCATTCCCATGTGGTAATAGTGACATCATTAAACTACCTACTTGGATTTTCTATCATTGGACCCAAAGTGTCTAGATGAGAAAAATGATGAACCAGATGAATTCTACTCATGCATACAAGTAATCCAAGCATTCTTGACTTCTAATAACACCCCTTGTACATACTCAAAACTCCATACTCATCTTCTAACATCTCTAGCCAAGCAAACACTGAAGATCAACCAAACATACTATAATCAAAATAGGATAAGCACATTACACACTTTATCATTATCACATAGACTATCAAGGTTGTTCATTTACTTAGCAAGACACGTTCATGACATGACCATGACATCATTGATAATGCTCCAACATACATCATAAAGGCATGATCAAACTAGTCTCAATGATAAAGTATAAGCAAACCCATGGTATTGGATTTAAACCACTTAGGAGTGACCCCACATACCTTAATTGTATTCTAATGCCAATAACTAGTGATGATGATACCAAAAGTGATGTAGGGTTTGATTATAGCATCTATGATGACCTTTCCACTGAAAATTTGTTTAACCCCCATGCCATTTGCACTATTAACTCTATTTATCAACCTTCACATTTAACCCTTTAACATTCACAATTAATAAATTGGGACCACCAAGAGTCAATAATGCCATTATACAAGTTTTAAAATGATGAGACCATATATAACTTTCTTGGATTGAGGATTCACGTTCCTCTTAGAGACCACAAGAATGGATTTTATATTAGATTAGATATTATTGTCTACTTTAGAGAGTTAGTGAACTTCCCTAGGCAAAAATAAAAAGAAAATCAAACATTGAGGTCTAAAAGTGAAAACTTCTTTGAGGCACTTTTTGTCTAGGGAAAAATTAAAGAGTAAGGCAAGTCTCTTGGTTAAATTTGATTTTGTACCATTAGATGGGGATGTTCACCCCTCTTCCTACAAATCATAGGAGACCTATAACCCAAAGCCTAATTATGGATCAGAGATCAGTACTAAGGAGAGGTAACATTTTACATAGATTGTTCAAGAGTGCCCTAAGGCATTTATTTCATGGTTGATGATAGCATTAGGAGATTTTTTATTCATCTTGATTAAGATAATTAGATGATCCAATACATTTGGAGGACTTTTCCATTTCTAATCAATTCAACTCCTTACTAACTATTTTAGATGATGGTTATACACTTCTTGCGAAGGACACTTTAGGGGATTAAACTTGGTGTGTCCCTCACTAAGGAGGAACGTGAAGTTTTTAAATAACTTTTAAGGGAATTTGTTGACATATTTGCATGGGCCTATTTATGCATGCCAAGTTTGGACCATGCCTTGGTCGTAAACCATCTAGTTATACATTTTGATCCAACCCTATTAAACATAAGTTGTGTAAGATGCATCCTCATATTATTGTGCTAGTGAAGAAAGAGTTTTAAAAATTATTAGACATGAAATGCATCAAAATAATCAAATATAAAGAGTGGATTTCAAACATTGTGCTAGTGAGTAAGAAATTAGAAGGTAGAATAATATACACTAATTTTATAGATATCAACAAAGCCTACCCAAAATATGACTTTCATTTTCCCTGATACTAACATGATAGTTAACTCAATGGTTGGATATGAAATGATTTCTCTAATGGATGGGTTTTTAGGGCATAATTAGATAAGAATCACATCAAAATACTAGCACAAGATTGTGTTCACCACTTCATGGGGAACATTTTGTTATCAGGTGATGTTTTTTGGACTCAAGAATGCTAGGTCCACTTATCAAAGATCCATGAAAATTATTTTCCATGACATGATGCATGATATAGTTGAGTACTATATTGATGACATCATGGGTAAATCAAATACCTATGCCAATCATACAACCATACTAAGAAGAATATTTGAGAAATTTTATGATTACAACATCAGTCTTAATTTGAATAAATGTGTATTTGGAATCACTTCTTGAAAACTATTAGGCTTCATAGTCTCTTGCAGGGGAACCTAGCCAAAGTTTATGCAAATATAAAAATTCCACCACCATATACCTTGAAGTAGGTTCATATTTTATAGGTAAAAATTTAATATCTCATATGCTTCTTTTCAAAATTAGATGATAAATTCCATCCATTCACACACTTGTTGAATAAAGGCATTACATTCTCTTAGAATGAAAAGTGTTAAAAATCATTTAATCAACTTAAAGAATATCTTGCTAACCCACCTATTTTGTTACCACCAATGCCAAACAAGCCATTAATTCTTTACCTATGAGTAACAAAGAATGCCCTGGGACACTTTTGGCATAACATAATGAATAGGGAAAATAACTTGTGTTCATTTACCTTTTTAAGTTTACCATATAACTACCTATCTGTACAGTTAAAATAGATAAGTTATGGTATAAATTTAAAAATAGTATAAAAAAATTCCTAAACTTTAATATTATTGCATATTTAGATTCTTATTAAATAGATATGCAATTTGAAAAAAAATCATCTCAATCTAAGTACATATGCAAATGTTACATCCTCTAGAAGTTGGCATCCAGTTACAATGCAATGTCATCATGTGGCATGATACTACCCAGTTACATCATGATGCTTCCGGGTGATAGCATCATGATGCAACTAGGTAACACCATGTTTCACATGATGGCATGATGTGATACAACCAAACCCAACTTGTTGAGGTTGTAATATTTGCATATGGACTCAAATTGAGATGTTTTTTTTTAAAAATCACATAGCTCTTTGAGAGGAATCCAAAAATGCAATAATATTAATGTTTAGGAACATTTTTGATACTTTTTTCATTTATCCCATAACCTATCTATTTTAACTCTTTAATGGACATAATGAATTCCTGAATGAGACTTGGATGGTAACCCTTGTGAACATATGTACTACATATATATAAGGTGAATTACATGGCTTCCCCCATAATGAATGTAAATGATTAGCAATCTGACCCCTAAAAAATCTATATCTTGAAATTTTAGGTGAAATTTTCTTATGTACAACTCCCAAAAAATTTCCAAATATAATTTCCCAAAAATTGAATATTTATGAATTAATGAATATTACCTATCTTCAATATACTCAACCTCTTACATTTATATTTCTAGATGAGACCATTGTGACCACTAAAGAAGTAGATGCACCTCCTAAGGCTAAATAGTGGAAGATATACTTTGATGGATCTTTCATGGTTTGTATATTAGGGGCTAGAATATTTTTTGTTACATTCCCAAGTCCTTTCATATTGGATTTTCCTATACTAATAACATGGCCAAATATGAAGCACTCATTGTAGGACTTCATAAGGAATATAGTTAAGCATTCAACACTTACTAGTGTATGGTGATTTTTAGTTAATCATAAATCAAGTTATAAACCACTACTAGACCAAGGATGATAAGTTAGTGACCTATAAATATATGGTTGATTTTATTTAGTAGATTACCAACATCCAATTTGAAACAATACCTTGGGCCAATATCCAAATAGTTGATTTAATGGCCACTATTGGGTTTGTGATCCAAATCATAGACAAATAAATGAGATTATCAATTTCTTTTTTAACATATCTTAGTGTTAGAACATAAATAATGAAAAGTCAATATGGTTTATGACATTATTAGTGCCATGTCTCTGTAGTACTCAAACATATATACCATCTTCAAGACTAAACCATGCATCTTGATTTATCACGTAAAAAATAAAAATCATTTACCCACAATGCCTCTTTAAATGCCCTAATTGGATTGATATTGTATCATATAATCTATGATGTAAGTTTGCTTCGTTTTTTACCTTTAGTATAATCTAGACTAAATTTTAGGTAAGTTCACGAAGGAGTGTGTAGAGCCCACACTAGTGGGTAAATCTTAGCCACAAAATTGTTACTTACTAGTTATTATTGGCCAATGATGGAAGTATATGTAATTTTAAATGTGAAGAAGTGTGTAAAGTATCAAAATAATGCCAATTTGATTCATGTTCTAGACAAAAAACTCTAACCATTGACAACACCATGGTTGTTATCAATGTGGGGACTCAACCTCATCAGGAATATCAATCTAACATCTTTAGATAGCCATAAACATACCCTGAATACTACTAAGTATTTCACTAAGTGGGTGGAAGACATTCACCTCACTTACATCACTAGTAAACATATCTCCAAATTCATATTCAACCATCTCATTTTTCATTATGGCATCTTATCTGACATTATATTTAAAAATTATGGATGATTTAATAACAAATATGTGAAAGCACTTTGTTCTTAATACCACATCAAACAACATTTATCTACTACCTACTATCTGAAAATCAATCCACAACCATTTAGAAAACATTTCTCTACTATCCATAAAGCAATCCAAAAACATTTCTCTACTACCTACTAGCCTATAGTAGCATGCCTCATCCTTTTCCTAAATGCAATCCACAACCATTTATGATAACCTTGCATGTGTAATGGATCCCCAAGTCATATATCACTCTCATCTCAATCATTTAATAGTGGCTAATGCCTTATATTACTCACTAATGTATTGATCTCTCTCCCTATCATTAGTTGTCCCTATACCTACACCATCATAACTATCTTAACCTTAAACTAAGTGATCTCTCTTTTTAGTTGAGTCATATCATTATCTCTCATTTTTAGGGTGATCTATAAATCAATGAGCTAATGTTGTAACCCTTCAATCTCTCTTACTCGAGCAATAATCTCATACTCTAGCATAATAGTGTCCCTATTTGTTTTTGCCATGCTATAAGACCTTGCCTATCTTAGACTCACCTATATTCTTGAAGGTCCTACCTAGACTAAAATAACCTATCTAATAAAAACCACTACTAATCTAGGATCATGTATCATCAAATTTGGCTCCTCATACCCAACCCCATAATATCTATCTCCCCCATCATCTCCACCATCAAAGCCTCTATCATCATCATCATCATCCCCAACCTCAACAATACTATATTTTAAAGTGTTACCACTACCACTCAAGGTCTCAATCTCCATCTCATTGATATACATGGGAACTTCTACCCCTTCCATACCTAGAACTATTAGCCTCAAAGGGAACACTTGTACCCACTAGTGATTTAATCTAGAGTGACCCTTATATATGTAACTCATATTTAGACCTAGGCAACCCCTAGTATGCTATATTATCTCATTTTGGCCTTCACTCCTTGGTATCAAAACCCAAATAATTTCTCATGTAACATGGGAAAACCATATTATCCCCTTAGGTACATATTGTGTATAACCAAAATACTAGATTAACTGATCGAGGCAATAATCCTTTATGATGTGGAAATGTCTCCTAGTAAGAAAACATCAAGTAGTCATAAAGCCCATGTACCATCCACCCCTAAACCATTAAATATAATATGTGATTTATAACCTCTAAATATAGAATAATGGTATTAAGTTATTGAACATCCAATTGTAAAATGGGATGTCCCCTTGTGACCATGCATGCCAACTCCTGTTTAAACCCAACCATAAGTTACTAGTTCCTTGAGATCACATACTATATGCATCCTAACTGGTCACTTAATTGATATATTCTCCCATACCTAAACCATAAGAATCGTTCAAGCCCTAATGTTGTATCCACCTTGAAATGCTATCATGTGTAGGTCTCTATATAATTATGTCAAAATAGTTGGTCCCTAGTAAATATGTGTAGAATCCTCTAGTATGCTCCTCACTATGCCACCCAAGCCCATCTAGAAATACCAACCATACTTTTCATGCAATAAGATGTTGTTGATAATGTCCATAAGAATAAATAATTCTTGATCAATGAGAGATGGTGTAAATGGATCCCAAGTGTTGAACATTATCATTGATAAATGTGTAGATTGTTGAGCATAATCATTGAGTGTTGATATTTGGTATTTGATGTTATCACTGATGTCAAAGGTTATTTTTGAGGTGTGTATTCTTTCATTAATGTAAATATAATTTCATTTATGTAAAATGGTTTTGTGAATATGCATGGTCAAGTAGCCTTGATTCATGTGCATCATGAGTTATTATGCTAGCATAGTGAGTGTTGTTGTATAAGAGTAGTGATGTGAGAATATTATTTTAATAATGTTCTAATGTTAACTTGAAAAAAATCATTAAGAATCATGATGAGTGAGTAAAATTCATTATGTCAATTGTTTATTACCTTCTAAAGATTTGTTTAGACCTTGTGAGATTCTATATACTAGTAGCATGATCAAATGAGTGAGCTTCAAAGAAGAAATTATGTGCTTTGAATATCTATGTAAGTATCTCTAGAGATGCTCTGAATAAGACACAAATATGTAAATGATATAAAGAATTATTAACAATGTTTGAACATGAGAGAGGTTTTTTTATTTTTTTCATGAGGTGTTGAGGGCCTTACAAATGATTAAAATGTCAAGTCCAAAGATCAATGTCTATAGCTTTGAAGATGCTACAAAGATCCTTAGTCAAACTCTAAAGATCTATAAGAAGATCTACAAATGCATTGTTGAAGCTCCAAAGAAGAGTAAGTGTATGAGTATGATTGAGCATATACAAGAGTCATTGTAATACAAGAGATTTTCAAGGTGAAGTCTACAGGGTGGCTAAAAGGTTAGATGCAATGCCTAATGAGACTTTTAGGTCAATGCATATAAGGTAAAAGAGAGATGGTGTCTAGATGAGGTACTAGGATTAGTTTCCATGACATGGGTGATCAGGTGAATATTGGCATAGGTGATTCAATTTTTTTTAATCGTGTATATGAAGTTTTAGGTCATGGTTTGAAATAAAAGGCTTAAAAAAGTGTTTCAAGATTTTCCAAGTGTATAGAATGAAGAGTTGTCTACTCAAGAAGGTTTTTCAAGTGCTCATTGGCCTATGTAGCATCTACATGATAATATAATTTTTTCACAGTATATGAGGAATGATTATATCTCCAATTTCCAAACATTAATTTTTAGGAAGAGGAGCTATGTTTTATCAATGATAATTAAGACTAGAAGATGGTCTAAACCCTCATAGAACCCTAACAATGATCCAATGTTGAAAATATTATTATAAAGAGATCAGAATAGTTTGATGTGGCTAGTTAAGATATTTGAGGTTGTATAAACCTCTCCTAAGAATCTCTAGGTTTGATTGGTTTCTTAGATGAGTGAATAAACGCTACAAGAAAGTGATTGTTTTTTGGAGATTTGATGTAACAAGCAAAGTTGAGTAAGTCAAAGTTATTAGGTGGATGATGGTGAAAGTGTGATACTTGTATTTTTTTTTCCATTAATTTTTATATATAGTCTACATATATTAGGTGTGCATATTTGGTGATTCAAGTTGTCCAGTCACCAACAGACTTAATGGTGTAGACAATAAGAAAATCAGGTAGAAGTGAGAAGATGATTCTTGATGTGCTTTAGTGTAAGAATGATGGAGTAGAATACATGATGATGTTATTTTGTACTTGAATATTTTATCCATGTTTCTCAAAATCTTGGAGTTTATTGTAATAATTTGAAACACTAAATCCAAAATGGCTTATCTTAGTAGAGTCTGTGAGAGAGAAGATCAACAGATTAGTCTACGAGGACAATAGTTTTCATTAAAGCTCATGATATATTTAATGGAGGTTTATGTAAATATGTTATAATATATTTTTAATGAGTTAAAATACCTTTATTATATTCAATCAAGTGTCAAATTTTCATGTTTCCTTGACTATATTTTGAAGTCAGTTGGCATTTCTAAGTGAACATCTTATAGAGAAGAGTTTGAGCCTGTATATCTTGAGTTAAAGCATCTAATGAATTTTTTGATGACCCTATGGACATGAGGTTTAGGAATAGGTGATTTTTTTCCATGGTTTTTCATAAAAATTATGTTTATGCCTCAGTTTTTCAAGATATATTTTATTGTGTATGCACAGGGCTTTTATGAATAGTGTTTTGAGAAATGATTTAAATAGTGGTTAGACCTAAATGTGTTATGGACATAAATTAATGTTGGGTAAGGTATATTTTAGTGTCATATAATGTGTTACTATATTTTTAGATTTTTTAATATTCTTCAATAAATATCAAAGGGTAATATGTTGCTCAGAAGGCCTATCAAGTCTCCATAAAGCCTAAAAGAGGAGTAAGGTCTGATTGAGCTATGGCCAACCTAATATATTGGTTGATTCATGATTAAGAAATTATATTTTAATATTTTAAGACATTATATTTATTAAATAAGTGATTTAATTATGTTTCTTACTAATAAGGATATGATCAAATGACTTGTATGAAAGCAAGGTAGTTTATGCCTATTTATGTGTGCTTAGAGAGAGCAGAGAACAAACAAATGATATAGATCACTAGTGATAAAAAATAGGTCATATTAACATTTAAATAATTTTCATTAATATATAATATAGGTTATTAATGTGTGTATAAATGTTATAATACCTAATCAATCTATGAAGAGGGTTAATTGAGTGAAGAAGGATAGAAGACAACTTCAGAGGGATAAAAGTGAGTGAAGAGATGAAGGAGAAGATATTCATCTATTGTATAAGAATCAAGGGTTTTAAAGGTGATAAAGTGTTTTATGTGGTTTATTTAGTTTTTATTCATCTAGGGTGTTGGTTCCTCCTTACAAGTGGGTGCTTGTTAAAGCGTAACTGAGTTGGTGCTGAGCTAATTAGGGTTGATGCTCCATGTGAAGTGTGTGCTTCACTAAAGATTGATTTATTTATAATAAAAATATAGTAAATTTATTTATTAAATATTTTTTCTTCCCTTTAAAGGTTTTCCATATATATTCTATGTTCATGTGTTTCATTCTCTTATGATTTGGTGTTTATGATTGCTAAGATATACATGCTTGTTAAAAGGGTTCATGTATAATTAAGTGGAATTAAATTACAAAAAATTGAATATTGATTCATACCCCCTCTTAGTCATTATTATTCTAATAATTGGTATCATATTCTATTCTTTTGAAGTAGGTCTAAATCCTAAAGGAGATCCTAAGCAGCAAGGATGACTAGTCAATAAACTCAAGGTGGTTTCTCTACCAGTAGGGATTTATTATTCAATGGATCTAAATATGCCCTTTGGAATGTCAAAATGAAGATATATCTAATGTCACAAGGACATTATATTTTGTAGTTAGTTTTGGATGGTTATATTTCACCTCTTATTTCACCAAAAAATGTAATAGATAAGAAGGCTATTGAATATAACTCCAAGGTAATGAATGTCATTCTATGTGGCCTATCAGAGGCAAAACTTGTAAAAGTAATGCATTATGTATCAACCAAAGATATATGGTAAAAATTGAATACCATATATGAAAGAGACACCAAAGTGAATTTGACCAAGTTATGGACTCACAAAAGATAATTTGAAATCTTGAAGATGAAACTATTGCACCTTACTTATTGAGGGTTGATGTAATTGTCAATATCATTAGAGGATTGGGAGAAGAAGTGAAAGTGTATACCGTTCTCAAAAAGGTATTGAGATAACTAAATCCTAATTTTGACTCTGAGGTGTTTTTAGTAGAAGAGATGTGAGATTTGGACAAGTTAGAGATGGATGAGCTTTATGTCATCTTGATTGCCTATGAGATGAAAACTAATGAAGGAAGATCTCCCAAGAATGAAGTAACTTTCAAAGTTGAAAATAAGTCCAAGACTAAGAAGGTAAAGGATGAGGTTTGTTCATATATTGATGATGATGAAATCATAGCTATGTTTTCTATAAAGTTAAGGTTTGGCTTAGGTAAGTACAAGGGTAATTTATTCTTCAAATGTTTCAATTGTAGCATGATTGGTAACTTTGCAACCAAGTGTCCTAACAAGGAAAAATCTAAGCATAATGAAGAACATGATGAAAACCATCGAGATGACAAAAAAGTCTAAAATTATGAAAATAACAAGAGAGAATTCAATAATAATTAAGGAATGAAAGGATTATTCAGAAATAAAAAGAGTTTCTATACCAAAGAAGACAACTCATATGATGTAAGTGATTCAGACACATTTGATAGTGATGATGGTGATAATTAATATTAACATGACAATAGTGAAACTTTGATCATAGGCATATAATTAGACAATGAGGGTTGTTCAAATGGGAAAGTCCTTATAGTTGATGTATAATTAGATGAAGTATACTATGAGAATGAAAAAGGAGAAGCTGAAGTGGATCTTGAAGCTAAGTTCATGAGTACCTTAAAAGAGTTAAATATTATGAAGAAGAAGAACAAGAAACTAAAGTCATTAGTTCAAGACTATGAGGATAAAATTGGATTTTTTTAGGAAAGGCTAAGAAACACTTCTAAGGAATATGAAGAGATCATCCAAAAAGTATAAACCTAGATGGATAAAGTGACAAGTGACAACAATCTTAAATTCTAAAGAGGAAGATTGAATCAATTATGAAAATAAAATATAAAATATAAAATATAAGTTATATCAAGCATATAGCAAGGTTAATAGCTTTTTAAAGTTTGAAAAGAGTATTGAGGCTCTAGATGATATATTGAGTAGTCAAAATTCTAAAAGTGACAAGATAATTCCTGGTTTCAAAAAAGACCAAAAGGAGGCATCTCAAATCAAGAAGACTACTGAAGATAATAAGGTCAACATGAAAAGTCATATCAAACATCCCAATGCTATAAGGTATGCTAGTTCTTTCAATGGTTACTTGTTTACATGTAGTAATTTTGGTCATAGAGAAAGATAATATAGAAGAACCTCTAAGAATGAGTATTCATGGAAGTATGGAAGGAGTTTCAATTCACACCAATCAAATGGTATGTATAAGGTGGTATGTTATAGCTATCAAAATATATGACACACTGCTAGATTATGTCCAAATAGAGTAAGAGGGTTCTCAAGAAATGATAAGGTCAAACAATGAAATGGAAACCAAAGTTAGTAAGGGTAGATTAGATTGATCCCAAGGGTCAAGATAGTTTACCTAATATGGTAGAATAATAATAAAATAATATGTGTGAGGAAAACTTATTATTAGAATTTGTTAAAAAGATAGTGAGATCTAGTCCTAATTTGCCTATAAATCAAAATAAACTACTACTTGTAGTTGAAAAAGATCCCTATTAAGAAATATTATTAACAACTTATAGTGATAATGTTTTAGATGGTAAGATGGCTAAAAGAGATAAGAAGATGATAAACATACTTGCTAGCAATATGGACATTAAGGATAGTAAGCTAAAGAAGATAGACAAGTCTAAAAGGACTCTAAAAGAAAGTAATAAGTCTACTAAGTACAAGATGGTCAAAAGGGAAAGAGAGGAGATGTGGGCATCTCTTGAGTTCACCTTGTTCTAGAATCCTATGGAATAGGGTGTCTCTGTTATGCTTCATGAGGACACTCATAAGTCTATGAAAGTAGGTGAAGATTCTCAGAAGTTCTATCTTGAGAGAAAGTCAATTTTCTAGTGATGATCATGGTTTGTTTATGCTCAGTCATGAAAGTTTGGTGGCTTGAGATTTCTTATGATCTTGGTTTCATAAGCATGACTTACAATCAAAGAAGGTTTAATTTTTATAGGATTTTAGGTTGTCTATATTTCAAGCAAGGAGTTAAAGATGGATTTTATCCATTCATATATTGATATCTCTATGGTTTGAAGTGTATAAGGTAACATGATGAGAGATCTAAGGCTATTATCAGGTATATGAAGTTTGATTGTAGATAATTGGTATATGAGAGGTAAGATTTTGTATTTATTTATGTGATTAATTGAGCTTGATCTATGAATACAAAGGGGGAGTACCTATTTCTGTAGTTTATATCAAGTTTGTGGTATCCTAGTATGTGATCAAGAGTTTAATCTTCTTCAGTCATGTTAAGGAAGGTAAATAATATTAGTTTCTAGTTCTTTCAAAAAAGATATGTTTGGTCTAAGGGGGATCTTGGTAGATCTATAAGTGATTTATTTTGATATTCATAGAGTTAAGGAGAGATTATGTCTGTAATGCTTCATATATTCTATTTTTTGATTTTTTGATGGATCATCTAGGAAATTGACTTGATTCATAGAAGTTTATAAGAATGATTGTTATAGGTGGTAGCTACAATTTCTAAAGACTTTGTGCCATATACTATCTTTAAGAGATAGTATAAGCTCAAATGGAGAAAGTATGATCTTAGTAGTTAGAGGTGACCCTTGATGTCTATTATCAATAGAAGCATGGTGGATGCTCTATTTGAGGAGAAAACTTTTAGATTATTAACTGAGCTTGATCTATGTTGAAGTGGTCTTGTATTCTGAGTTCATTATAAAAGATATGATCGCTGTGGAAGACCTTTGTCACTAATGTCAAAGGGGGAGAAAGATCAAAAAGGATGAGAAAAAATAATAACTAGGTCTAAGAGATGATTTCCATCAAGATTGGTTAACATAGTTTTTTGAGTGTGTTTGCCATCAATGACAAAGGGAGACATTGTTGAACATTTTCATTAATAAAGGGAGATATTTTTGAGAATTTTCATTGAGTGTTGATTTTTGGTATTTAATGTTGTCATTGATTTCAAAGGTTTTTTTGAAGGTGCACGGTTGTTTCATTGATTCAATCTAATGTCATTGATGTCAAAGGTTTTTTTGAAGATGCATGGTCAATTAATCCATGAGGAATGTGCATGATGAGTTCTTATGTTAGCATAGTGAGTATTGTTGCTATATAAGAGTAATGTTTTGATAATATTGTTTAAATAATGTTTTGATGCCAGCTTGAGAAACATCATTGATAATCAACGTGAGTGAGTATAGGTCAGTATGTCAAGTGTCTAGTATCTTGTAAATCTTTGTCTAGAATTTGTGAGATTGTATGTGTAGGTAGCATGATGAAATGAGTGAGCTTTGAAGAAGAAATTATGTGCTCCAAATATCTATGTAATTAAATCTAAAGATGTTATGAATGAGCTATGAAGATGTGAATGATTTCAATAATGATTAAAAAATTTGAGCATGAGAGAGGTTGTTTGATTTTGTGCATGAGGTGTTGAGGTACTTACAAATTATTAAAAAGTCAGCTTTAAAGATATGTGTATGTAGCTATGAAGATGCTATGAAGATCCTTAGTCAAGATATAAATATCTATAAGAATCTCTAAAGATTCTTTGTTGAATCTCCAAAGAAGCGTAAGTATATGGGGATGCTTGATCATATACAAGAGGCATTGGAACATAGGAGAGTTTTAAGGTGAATTCTACAGGGTGGCTAGAAGGTCATATGTAAGGCCTAATGAGACTTGTAAGTCAAGGCATAGAAAGAAAAATAGATATGGTGGCTAGATGAGGTATCAATATCAATTTCCATAACATGGGTTAGTAGGTGAATATTGACAAAGGTGATTAAAGTTTTTTTAAGCATGTGTATGAATTTTTAGGTCATGGTTTGTAAGAAAATACTTGAAAAAGTGTTTTAAGGTTTCTCGAGTGCACATAATGAAGAGTTATCTACCTGAAAAGGTTTTTCAAGTGATCATTGGCACATGAAACATCTACATGATAATATAAGTTGTTCATGTTAGATGAGAAATGGTTATATCTCAAAGTTCCAACAATTATTTTTTAGAAAGAGGAGCTAAGTTTTATGAATGATCAATAAGACTAAAAGATGGTCTAAACCCTCATAGAACCCAAACAATGACCCAATGTTAAAGATATTATTATAAATAGATCAAAATGGTATGATATGGCCATTTAATAGATTGGAGTTGTATAAAACTCTCCCAGTTATTTATAGGTGTGATTGGTTTCTCAAATGAGTGAACAAACCCTATAGGAAATTGTTTATTTTTTAGATATTTGATGTAACAAGTAGAGTTGACTGAGTCAAAGTTATTAAGTGGATGAAGGTCAAAGTGTTATAGTTGTAGTTGTTTTCCATTAAGGTTTATAGATAGGTTCTATATCTCAGGTGTGCAATGTTGGTGATTCCAGTTGGCTAGTCACTAAGAGACCTAATGGTGTAGATAGTAAGAAAATTAGGTAGAAGTGCGAAGATGATTCTTGATGTGATTTTATGTAAGAGTGATGGAGTAAAGTGTATGATGATTTTTTTTGGACTTGAATATTCTATACATATTTTTCATAAGATTGGAAGTTAGTGTAATAAGTTGGAACACTGAATCGAAAATGGATTATTTGACTAAGTAGAGTCTATGAGAAAGAATATCAACATTTTGGTCTGCAAAGCCAATAGTTTTCATTAGATATCATGATCAATTTGATGTTTGTTTAAATAAATATGTTATAATATATTTTTCATTCATTTAAATCCCTTGAGTATATTCAATTAGGTGTCAAATGTTTATGTTTACTTGACTATATTTTTAAGTTAGTATTTCTGAGTGAGCATCTTGTAGATAAGAGTTTGAGCCTTTATACCCTAAGTTGAAGAATATAATGAATTTTTTGATGACCATATGGTAATATTTTTATGAACAGGTGATTTATTTCCATGGTTTTTTTAAAAAATTATGTTTCTGCCTTAGTTGTTCAAGATAGATTTTTCTATGTACACATAAGCCTTTTATGAACAATGTTTTGAGAAAGGATTCAAATGGTGGTTAGACCTAAGAGGTGTTATGGACCTAAATTAAAGTTTTATAAGCTCTATTTGTGTGGCATATGATGTTTTTATTCCATGTTAGGTTTTTTAATATGCTTCAATAAATATCAAAGGGTAACATGTTGCTAAGAAGGCCTATTAGGTCTCTATAAAGCCTAAAAGAGGATTAAGGGATAATTGAGCTATGGATGAACTAATATATTGGTTTATTCATGATTAAAAAATGTTATTTTAATATTATAAGACTTATTGTATGGATGACCTAATTTATTTAAA
This sequence comes from Torreya grandis, assembly GCA_037957365.1. Taxonomy (NCBI): domain Eukaryota; kingdom Viridiplantae; phylum Streptophyta; class Pinopsida; order Cupressales; family Taxaceae; genus Torreya; species Torreya grandis. Next base: position 2,840,661 of record JARHVA010000467.1, read on the forward strand.
TACGTGGCTGACTAAGAAAGATATGGTCAAATGACTTGTATGAAAATAAGGCAATTTAGACCTATTTGTGTGTGCTTAGGGAGAGTAGAGAACAAGTGAATGATGTATATCACTAGTGATAAAAATGAGGTCATGAAAAACATTATATAAGGCCATGGATATCTAACATAGGTTTTTCATATGATGATTAAGGTCATAAGACCTAATCAATCCATGAAGAGGGCTAGTTGAGTGAAGAAGGCTAGAAGTAGTTTGAGAGGGATATTTTGTATAAGAAATAAGGGTTTATTAAGTTGATAAAGTGTTTCATGTGTTTTATTTGGTGTTGAGTCATCTATGGGGTTGGTGCCTCCTTCCAATTTGGTCTTTACTAAAGCCTAGTTGAGTTGGTTGGGGTTGATGCTCCATGTGAAGTGGGTACTTCAATAAAAATTGATTTTTGTCTTATAGGACTATAGTCCATTTAATTCATCATTTTTTTCCTTCCCTTTAAGGGTTTCCCACTTATATTTTGTGTTCATGTATATCATGCTCTTACGATTTAGTGTTTATGCTTGCTAAGATATACATGCATGATTGTTAGAATGGTTCATGTATGATTAAGTGAAATTAAATGAATTATTTTAAAGATGAATTTACCCCCTAGTCATTGTGATTCCAAAAACTAGAAGGTAGATCATCTAGTCAAATTTTTATATAGGTCTTAATAAGATCTATATTGACCTTCCCATGAAACATGGGGATACCTTGATAATTGCATACGTTATCGATAATTATTTATTGATGTGTAGTTGGTGTCTATAAAAATCATCATCTATGCATTGGTAACTTGAGTATATACTAGGTATCATCCCATGTAATGGTATCTTACCTAATCAACAAGTGAAAGGTGGACATCTCATTGTGCCAACACTTAGTTAACATGCTCAAGTTATCCCAATCAGCCTAAATAATTAGCATTCATGCCACATCATGTAGATATACATATAAATAAATATAACCATATCCTTAACTCAAATCTATGGGGTTCACAAATAATGTGATCATTTCTCATGATGAGTTAGAATAGCTAGTTACTCCTATAATCAAAAAAATTAGTGTAAACCTAACTACATGTAGCTACTTGAGCCTAAGCCTAGCCTACTTAATTTAATTGACCCTCTTATATAGGTTAGACCCCTTTCAGGTCCTCAAATCAATTATTTTTAGCTTCTATGAAAAATACATTATTTTCTCTAGGTCAAATCCACTTTTTAGGTGATTTTACATGTTTAAAGGCAAAATCACTATTTTTATTTTCACAAAAATGGTGGTTTCATTTAAAAATGGGAAAAAAATCCATTTCATTGATTATACCCCTTTTTGGCATTGCTTCCATTTATAAGAATGGTGACATTAATCAAATTCATCATTTTCATTTGTATTATTATCCTTTGTCATCTCATCATAAATCTATTTTACAATTTTTTCACATGAGCTACCCTTGCCAATTTTCCATAGTGTGGAAAATTATTTTGTTATCAATCAACGATATATATTGCCTTTCTGGGGCATTCCCATTTTCAATCACATGTTTTGAATGTGTGAATGATTATAACTACCTTTAGGAAAATCATTTTATTTTTAATCAATTTAATGATTATAACCACTCGTGGGTAAATATTTATTTTTGGCATCCCATGCTAATGATTATAACCACCTTTGGGAAAATCATTATTTTTACTCATTCCACTTGCCTTTATGGGGCAAGTGTATGTGCCCCTGATTAAAACCACCTCTAGGAAAATTAGTGACCCTCTTTCCATTCCTATTAATAATCACCCTTGGGAAAATCAATGTTTCACATTTCATTACTAATTATAACTACCTTTGGGAAAATTAGTATCTATCCCACCACCCTACTAGGGTAACTATCTATGCTACTGCTTCTAACTACTTTTAGTCAAACTAGTGTCACACCCTTTATTATTGATTATAACCACCTTTAGGAAAATTAGTGACTCTACCACAATTAATATTTATAATTACCTTTAGTCAATTCAATAATTCCACCCCCATTACCATTAGATCCTATCATTTTATTCATTTTGAGGGAACATTTGATGATTCTATTTAGTTTACCCACTCCCTTGGTGGGGCATCAAGGGCTCATCAATCACCCTTTAGGGCATGAACCATTTAGGATTATTGACTTTTTCATTATTTGAAAATATTTTATGTTGGTTGTGTCTTGCAATGCCTTCTAAAATAGGGGCAAACTATAAACACTCAATTTTGACCACTTTCCTACCTAAATCAAGATTCAGTTCAATTTCTATCACATGACACAATCTAAGCCTAGAATTACCTGAATTACCCAAATTCATCCATGAAAGGGATTTAATTTCCTAGAAAAATGATGAAGCTAGTTTATTTGGTGTATTATCTTGTATTCATTAATAACCTAGTTTGATTTTAACCTTAGTCAAATTATGACCTAGTAATTTGATACTTTTGGCCTGTCAATCTATTAATTAAAAATATTTAAAATAATTTCAAAAATCCAAAAATACTAACCAAGATTAATTATATTACAAATCTTAAATAAATTTCCTACATAAAAATTCCAAATCAAAGTAATGAATTTCATTTACCAAAAAATGAATTTATAGATAAATATGAAGTCAAAGATCTAAGGATATAATAAAGTGATTTTTTATTTCCTAAATATTCCAAAATTATGAGTCCCACATAAAAAATATATAAATTGAGTTTTCATGCCTCAGAAATATCTAAAACTGGGTTGTCAAGATTTCATGAGTGCTTTGACCCAACCCAAGGTTAACCTAACACAACCTAGGTTATTTTAGACTCAACTAAAGTTAAAATTTAACATAACCTCCCTAAGATTAAATTAGTTATTTGAGTTATAAATACAAGTGCCCACACCATATGCAAACAAGATTTTGTGTGGAAATTTATTCTATTGAAAAACCTTCTTGAAGTCTTTGAGAGTAGTGCTATAAAGCCCAATTTATGCCAAGATTTACACCAAGACAAAAGTGACCATTGGAGAGATTATAACACCATGGAAGAGCATTGGTAAAAGACTCTAATCATCATAGGAAAAGCACAAAAATCCTTATACCAAAAAATAATCATCAAATTTGATAAAGGAGGTAAATTACTTGCATTGTTTTTATTTCTATTTTGTTATCTTATAATTATGTTATGTTCTCCCTATTTCTGAAGCTAGAGTGTTTAGTCCTAGTGTATTGTTCTACTTGATTTTTGTCTTTTAGACTAACAAGGGAATAATCTACATTTTTTTTACTCTTTGAACATCCAAGATACAATTAATAGGATAAAAATAAAGAATAAATTCCCATTACAATGAATGGATTACCAAATGGATTTTTTGAGTGGTGCAAACAATTTTTTGAAAATTGATTTTATGAATGAATATCAAATTTCCAGGATCAAAAAATGTGACAAGTGGAAGATATCCTTCAAAAATATGGAAATAATGTATGAGTGGTTATTTATACCATTTGTGTTGATAAATAAACCAAACACATTCATGAGGTTGATAAATAAGGTGTTAAAGCCATTTCTTATTGAGTATGTTATCATATAACTAGATGACAATGGGGTGTTTAACAAGACAAAGGAAGAGCACCTAGCACATTTTTAGAATGTGTTATAAATATTTTGAAAATATAATGTGTTAATAAATCTAAATAAGTTAATATTTATGAATTAATAACTAATTCAATTTGTATTTTTGGTGTCATGAGAATGTTTAAAGATGAAAAAGGAGAAGGTGTGTTCAATAGTGGAATGGACATTGCCAAGGAGTGAATTTGAAGCATAATTTTTTTCAAGGCCTTGGAATCTTTTAGATTAATTTCATAATAAAATTACACATAATATGTACAAAAATCATGTAGCTATTTTGAAGAGATCACAATTATTTTTGTTGGTCAATCAAAGCTGAGCATAGCTTCCAAGAATCGAAGAGGGTGACGAACAACCAATATTAGTGTTGTCATATTTTGGCAAAGTTTTTAAAGTGGATTATGATGTGATTGGCACAAAAATCAAAGTGTTATTAATCTAAGAAGGAAGGACCATCACATTTTTCAATAATAAGTTGATTGATGCCAATAATAAATATTCAATTTATGACCAAGAGCTTTACACCATTTTGCAAGTGTCAAATAAGTGGAGTCGCTATTTTTTTCTAGAATAATTTGTCCTATATACCAACCATAACGTAATAAATGTTATGAATAGGTAAAAGAAGATAAATTAGATACATATGAAGTGGGTCAAATTCCTAAAAATTTACACATTCATGTTGAAGCATAGGAGAGTGAAATCAAACAAAGTTATGAATGCACAAAGAAGGAGAGTTCCATTCTCGTATTGAACAAGATATAATTAGATATCCTTAGATTCAATTACATGAAATAGTTATACAAAAAATATGAATAATTTCATGATACATGTATGGCATGTGTAAAATCATAGATTCAATTCCATGAAATAGTTATACACAAAATATGAATAATTTCATGATACATGTATAGCATGTGTAAAACCATAAAGTGTGGATAGGACACCATCATTAGATTACTTTGTATATGATGTGATGGTATTCATAGGAGTGTAGTTATGTATACCCAAAGGTTATAAGTGAGATAAATTTATTAAATAAAATCATAGTGGAGGATTTGTATGACACTTAAATTATGAAAAGATAATGGCATAGTTGGCATAAGGAAACTATTGGCCAAGGATGGATGTGAATATGTGTGAAGATGCCAAGTTTTATAAATGGAAAAGGGAAAAACATAAAAAATGAGGTTATAACAATCAATACCTATACTAAACAAACCATGGGATGACATTATCATGGGTTTTGTATTGGTATTTACAAAGATGTAGTGAGGAAATGATTCCATTTTTTAGTGGTGGAAATATTGTCCAAGATGGTTGATATTGAATGCAAGATTACTAGAGATGCAAAAACACAACTAGGATATTCTTATAATAGGTGGTGAGGCTATTTGGTTTTCCACACAAAATAGTTTATAGATTGTATACAAAGTTTTTATGACATTTTTTGTGCACATTATGGAATATTTTGGGGAAAAGCTAAATTTCAATTCAACATGCCATCCCCAAAATGATGGATAGAATGAGGTAGTGAATGGAAGCCTTGGTATCTTGTTGTGATTTCTAGTTAGAGATAATCCTAATAAATGATACATGGTGTAGGCACAAGTATAGATTTATTACAATGACTTAATGAACCAGAGCATTGGGAAGACACATTTCTAGGTTATGTATGGATGCAACCCAAGAGGAGTCACATAATTGCACATCATAAGCATGACATAATTTAAAATAATATAAGAAGATGAATTCATATATTATATGTGAAAATTACATCAATAATTGTATAATATGCTATAAAAATAATCTTAGAATATAATGAGCATAAACATAAGAATATTTTAGTTACCCAAGCTATCTAATGTAGGGGCATCCTAGGAAAAGAGTAGTGTTGCAATGGTTCAGTATAGTTTTGAAAAGTGAAGGTCATAAATGCAAAAGAGGAATTTAATTATATCTTATGATCAAATTAAAATAATAGGTAAACATTTAAAGGATGAATAATACAGGTGAAATTTTTTTAAAGAATTAGTTTTTACATGATTACATAAGGTAGACCATGTGTAGTTGTGTAAGGTCATAAGGTACAAGATAATTAACATCATGACTCTCACTTGGTAATAATCACACATATAAAATTAACAAATATGAGGGTACACAAGTGGAAGTTAAAATGAAGTATTAAAACATGGGCAAGGGAAATGACTAATATAGAGTGGCAAGGTGAGTACAGTTTGACATTGACACATAGGCTAGCCATGTAGGCCTAAGTCTGGGAAAATCCTACGAAAATATGTGTTATAATATAATATTACAAGGTGATATATGGATAAATTTAAATTTAAATTATGGGAACCTGATAGAGAGGTGGATGTTACTAGATATCTACCTTCTAAATTTCCCCAATTTAAATATAAATAATAGTACAAATATATGTAAAATTGATGAAAGATCATGGACCAATGAATAACCTATAATAGGAAAGAATATATAATCATAAAAATATATAAATAAATATAGAATCAAATTTTAGTACCATATATTATAGAATGCTAAGGAAACTCTACCAAAATTTCCATCAAAGTGTGAATCCAAGAGCTAGAGACATGAAGTATTGAGTGTGTAAAATGTCAAAGATAGTGATTCATTTACTGTGTAACAAGCATTCATAGTCGTATTGATTTTTAGTGAAGCCTATAAGTATAAGAGAGATTATATTGTAATTATAAATTATAAATATAATAATTCCATTTTTATGCTAAGTCTTGAATTTTTTAGAGTATTTACTCTAACTACATAATCTAAGGCATTTCTTAACTGAACCCCTTAATCATGACTGCATCAACCATGTGGTGTAAAAATATGGATACACATATTTTTAGAAAAAATATTTGATTTAGACCTAAAAAAATATGTATGGGTTCAGAGAAAGCAAAGGAACATCTCAAATATTGTGTATCCATTGTCACCACAATCCAAATACTTTATAAAGTAAGAAAAGTATCAAGCTATAGTTAAAATAACATATCAATTTTTAACATATAAAATTCCTATACATAATTAAGGTATTAGTAGTTATCCTTTGTCATATTGAATCAAAGAGATATTTTCATCTAAAAAATATTAATTTTTATATAGAGGAAACAAATATTTTGGAGGATTCATCCATTTTCATGATGGAGTGGACTAAAGAAGACGTGAAAGGATCAAAGGGGGGGGGGATTAAAAAATCTAAAACACGAGATGGACACATGAAATGGGATAAGGCTGCATGAAATGTGAATGCCCCACCTAGAAAAGAGGACAAGGGTGATAAATTCATGGATACATCAGTTATGACTAACCACTCATCTTTATAGGGCCCCAAAGTTTGATAAAATATCCCAAATAAAACTATCATGGGTAGAACATGTTATGGGAAAAAGACCCATGATCCAAAAACTTTATGAACACTATATTGATCCCACCATCAAAAATGAAGAGACCTACATCAAAGTCATTGATGTTGAGGTGTAAAAATTTAATATTAAACTAGCCAACTCTATTCCTATAAAATTTAATGGATTCCAACCTAACATCGATTCCTTTCAGATGGGGGATAAAAATAAATAGCACCTTAAAGGCCAATTGGAGGTGGTAGCCATTTTAAGAAATGTTTTCTTCATTAAATTCAATATCTAGGAAGACTATTTTAGAGTCCTCATGGAAGGCCCTTGGTTCAAGCAGAAATCAAATGTCAGCATAAGGAAATGGAAGTTGGGCATGAACCTTGGTATTTTAGACCTTGAATATATTCCCATGTGGGTTATACTCTTTGAGCTACCCTTAGAATTTTAGGAACTTGGGTTGATAATGGGTATATTAAAAGAACTAGGCTATCCCATTACCATAAACCCAATCATTGAATCCAAAAAAATAATGATATATTCATACTTCCATGTATCATCACAATATACAAACCATTTCTCCATAAAATCAATATCAAATAAAAATATGATGAGTGGTCTCAACCCTTTGATTATGAAAAGTCTTCTTCATTTTATAATAAATTCAACTTTTTAAGTTATTCATCTAAATATTATCTTAAAACCTAGATCCATACCTAGGCTCCATCCTCAAAAATTATCTAGTCTAAAACAAACCTTCCCTTCCCCCTCTTCACTAGCTAATGATCCTGCCAAGGGACCGACCTCCCCCCAAACATGAGCTTCCCTAACCCTTGACCTTATTATTCCTTCTCCAATAACCCTCTTGGTTTTGGTAGATACCTCTTCCTTAGATATTCCTACCCATCCCTTTTCTTCCCCTTTCAATATGGACCCAACCTCAACCCCTCTAGATAACCCACAACTAACCCCCCTTTTGACAAACATGCTAGAAGACAAGTTATTCAACCCTAGTCCTTTGGGTGGAATTTTAGTGGATAGTTTGATGATGGATCCTTCCTCCCCATCCAAAGCTTGTCTTGGTCCTGACTAGGGTGGTATTGATAATACCACTCTTAAATATTTCATTAATAGTAGTGGTAAAGTTTAAACTACCTCACTAGATCATCGATCACCACTGTGTACATTTGAGAAGGTTATTTTGCCCTCCCCTCATGGTGGCATCATTTCTCCTATACCAAAGGCATTAACTAAGAAGGATAAAATCAATTAATAGAGCCAATGTTCCAAATCCCCCTTACCCAAAACTATTATCAAATATGAAGAGGACCAATGGACCCCTATCAAATTTAAAAGAAGAAGAAATAAAATAGACATGGGTGAAGCACTAGGATCCTCAAGGTGGTTTTTTAACTATTCAACCTAAAAGAATGAAACTATAAGTGAGATAATTAAAGGGAAAAAAAACCTTAAATGACACTTTATTAAGTTTAAAAAAATAATCTCATTTCATGGAACATAAGGGGACTCAACCACCCCAACAAACACAAGTTGGCTGGAAATTTAAAATGGAAACATAACCCTTCAGTAATAACATTACAAGAAAATAAGATGTCAGAGACAACTCTTAATAACTACATTAATAAGCTTTAGTTCAATGTATAATTTACTATCATGAGATCCTCAGGGGCTTTAAGAGGTTTGGTGGTCCTCTCAGACATTAAAATCCTAGATGGAGAAGTTTTAACTTTTAGCAATCATTACTTAGATATTATGTTCAAAGAAAAATAAAATAAAGAAGAGTGGAATCTCTCTAACATTTATGTTCCCAACAATAGAATTGGGTAGAATAAATTTAGGACAATCTACTAGTGTTAATAAAATTATTCAATGAATGGAAATGGATTTTGGTAGGATATTTTAACTTGCCATTATATCCATAAAAAAAGAAAGGCAAAGATCTCGACTTCATGGACAACATGGAAAATTTATATGAACTCATCACTAGTGATGGTTTAGTCAATGTTGAACTCAAAGATAATTCTTTTACCTTGTCCAATAGAAGGGTATGGGAGAGTCTCACTCAATTCAAAATTGATGGATTCTTGGTCTCCCTCCACTAGGACTTACACTTCCCTATCTCTCTTTCCTCTCTGCCAAGAATCAGGACAGATAACAACTTGATTATCTTTGAAGGTGATAAAATTTCCAAAGTTGAAAAGCTTCCTTTTAGATTCAAAATCATGTGGTTACATCATCTAAACATTCACAATGTTATTAAGGAATGATGGAGAGAACTAGTGGATAGAATAGATGTGTTTATTCTAGCTATAAAACTCAATTTTATAAAGAAAAGATTTGATTTTGGAACAAATAAGTCTTTTGGGATATATTCATACAAAAGAGTAACATTAAAGAATAACTAAAAATTATGAAGGATCAAATGGTGATCAATGGAAATGATATAAACTTGGTTACTATTGAGAAGAACCTTCTAAGCTCCTTTTATAATCTAGATGATAAAGATGTAGCCTTCTATAAATACAAGTCTAGATGCACTTCATTGAAAGAAGGGGAAAATAACACTAAATGTTTCCACCAATTGACATCCATAAATAAATTTTTTAATAAGATCTCCAAACTCCTCAAGGATGGATCTAAATGAATAAAAAAAGTAATAAATGAATAAATCATTTAGCACTTTAAAAATGAACTAAAATAAATATAATTTGGTGACAGGTAGGTAAAATATAGTCTATTAAATAACCCCCTATATTATCTCCCAAATGGGAAATCATAAAATATACAAACACCCATCACTGGAAGAAGTTAGATATGAGGTATTCTTAATGGAAGGTAACAAGGCCCCTAGCCTGGATTGCTTCCCCAACCCTTCTTCTTCCAAAATTTTTGGGACATAATTCACCTAGAGGTGGAGGCTATGGTATGAAAATTCTTTAGGGCATAAACTATCTTGAATGAGCTAAACAACACTTTCATGATTATAATCCCTAAGAAACCAGGTGCAAATCAAATAAAATAATTTAGAATCATAAGCGTTTGCTCTATAGCTTACAAAATTTATGCAAAGATGTTGGCCTCTTGTCTATAACCACTACTCAACGGGGCCATAATAAAACAATAAGTTGCATTTATGTTAGGAAATAGATCATAAATGGCATCATAATTGCCCATGAAACTCTGCACTCAATGGCCAACTCCACCAGAGCAGGTATGTTCCTTAAAATAGATATGAATAAAGCCTATGATAGAGTGTCATGGAGATTTTTGGACAAGGTGCTTAAAAATTTTGGCTTTGAATCAAATATTAGGGGTCTAATCCATAGACATATGTATACCCCATGTACTCCATACTAATTAATAAAGTCCCCAAAGGCTTCTTCTCATCTAATTAAGGTATCAAGCAAAGATGCTCCCTCTCCACCTACCTATTTATCCTGATGCTCAAAACATTGGGTGGAAGTATTATAGATACTAGATAAAAAAATTATTTCAAGGACTAATGATGTCTCAAAAAACAATCCCAATTACCCATAAATAATTTGTAGATGACACCTTTCTTCTAAGAGAAAACTTTGTCTTGGAGGCTTCAACTTTTAATGTTACCCTGATGAAATATGAAAGAGATTCTATCCAATGCATCAATTTCAACAAAATATTTTCCTTCTTCATGAATACTCTATCATTCAATCAATAAAAATTGACAAGTATCACAAGATATAAAATCAGCATGCTTCCTTCAACATACCTCAACATGCCACTATTTGAGGGGAAAATGAAAATGGAATTATGGAATACCTTTTTAGAAAGAATATATAAAAATACGGTGGGATGAAAAGGAACCCTCCTTTCACATTCAAGTAAGATTCAACTCCTTAAATTTTCCTTAAAAAGTATCCTCATTTACTTCATGACCTTGATTTGAATCCCCAATAAGATTGCAGATAGAATTCAAAAAATACAAAAAACTTTCCTTTGGAGGGGCATGAAAGATAGATTTTGACTCCCATTAGTTTCATGGGATAAAGGTTTCCTTCTAAAGGCCCTTGGATGTCTTGGTCTTAGAATATTCAAAATTATGAATCAATCCCTGACTATTAAATTTTTTTGGAAAGTCATGAAAGAATAAAATCAATGGAACATGATCATCAAAGCTAAATATCTATAGGATTGAGAAGAAGATAGTTTTCTTTGGGAAGAAGTCCCCATGTATATTTATACCTTATAAAAAGACATCTTAATCTCTAAGGCCCTACTAATGAAGGGAAGTATAATGTGGGTCTTAAGTGGAGAAAAAGTGGACTTTTGGGAGGACCCATGGCTCTGTCCATTTTCCCTAGCTTCCTCTCCCCCATAGAACATCCTTAAGGAGACCTACAAATCCTCTATAGGCCTTAAGGTTTAGTATTATTGGTACCTCTCTAAAGGAGTAAAAATGGATAACTCTACCTATTGTGATTGACAACATGGAAATTACCCAATAAATTATCAACCTCTCTTCCCAAATTCAACAAATACATATAGCTATGTTTCTAAATGAGGATGCACTCCTCTGGCTTACAAAAGACAACGTAGAATAAATAGTTAAATCATGATTCATTCCCAACCTAGATAAATTAGAGGACTAGGCCTACTACAAAAAACTCTATATTAAACACCTTACCCATAAGGTGAACTTTTTTTTTGGCTCATAGCTCATAACAAAATTCTTATGATTGACAATTTGGAAAAATGGTGGATGACCATCCCCAATAGGTGTGATATTTATAATTTAGTGTTGGATTTAGTGAATCATCTATTCCTTGATTGTGCATTTAGGGCCCATGTTTGAAACCTCCTCCTTCATTTATTCAATTTATCTTGGGTTAATTCTAGCTCCATCCTAGACTGCATCATCTATTGTAAAACCCCTAAAAGCTCCCATATTTGCTTTTCCTTTGGTCTTTAACCCTTCCCCACTTTTTGGCTTATTTTATCCAAATAAAGTGCCCATCTATTTGACCATAAAGGTTAAAAAACTTTTATATCCTTTTTAAGGTTCCAATCTACTATCATGGAGAATTGGTGAGTGTTAATACCTAATGATAAATTAGGAAATTTTGAGATTGAGCAGGATATCCTTAACAAGTGGAATCTTTCCCCCTCCCACCAGGCCTAATTAGGATAAAAGACTCAAAAAATGGAAATGTCCTTCTAAGGGATGGCTGAATCTAAATTTTTATGGGGTATTTAAATGAAATTCTAAAAAGGTGAGGGGTGATGGAGTCATTAAGGATGATTCAGGGGCCATAATTATTGTCTATGCAAGGTTGATGTGTATCTAACCCAACCACATTACTAAGTCCAAAGCTTCCCTTTGGGACATCCAATTATCTATCCAACTAAACATTCCAAAACTAGATATATAATGGGATTCACTTAATATCCTCAATGCATTATCAATAGAGAAAAAACCATCCCACACAATCAACCAAATCATAGCCGATCCCAGATGTCTCCTTCGCTCAGCTAAGTGTATGATATCACACATATTTTAAGAGGGTAACATGGTGGATGATGTATTTAAAATTATGGTCATACTCAAATTATATCTCTCTATGTGTATTAGACCCTTCAATATCCCATCCCATATTTACCCCTTCATTAACAATGATTTACACTTTTAAGCCTCTCAAGCTTACACTAGGGACACACATAAGAAAAAAAATCATGCCTTAGTGAATTTTAAAACAAATTTTATGTCATAATAATGACACCAAATTTTAATCCAATAGTGAAACACATCACATCAAAAAGGATCCTAGGAATGGCTATAAGATAAAGCAAAAGAATAGAATTTTGATCTACTACTTGGTACATTACAACTTTTAGCATATAAGTAAAAATAAGATCAACAACATGAGGGGAGATTGAGATCATTGTGAGGCCATTTCCTTTGTAGAAGTTAAATAAAATTATTAAGTGTGGAGAAAATTTAGAAAGGGTGGAATTATAGAGTTTATGTTCCATATTGAAGGGCATGATAAAATACTTGCCAGGAATTTTATGAGAAGTTGGAAAAAGTGCCATGTTATCTTTAGGGGAGTCAAATTAGAAGTCATGGAAGAGATCATAAAGGATTCAAATGACATGTAGTATGAAGGTACAAAGGTCTTCAAAGACAAGAGTCAAAAATAAGAGCTCATGCAGGCCTTCTTCGAGATGGATGTCATCTTCCAAATGGACAAGAAGGGATTTCCCATGGTTGATCTTATGAGGAGATGGTTCAATGTTTGTTTATATGTAATTTACTACTTGAATTTGGAAAGAATGTTCATTAATATATTTTCACACCATTTATTTTTTATAAACCATTTGAAAGGGCATCACACTAGTTTATCATATTATTTCCTCATGTCACTAGAATCTACAACCCTTTCCTTCCAAGAAAAACCCACTATAGATATAACCCACTAGATATAATCCACTAAGGACTAATTCTCCTACTCACTAAAAGAGTATCCCCCATGAGACCCCAAAAAAACATATTTTGGAAAATATCAAAGAGAATAACTCTAATAAGGATAATTTAACTAATGATAGAAAGGATAAGGCTTCTCCTCCATCTTGTTATGTTCACCCATAGGAGGTGAGGAAGAAGGACAAAAATAAATCCTAGGATTCCTCTCCTATAGAAAATAGCTCAGGAAAGAAGGTTAATATAATTATCTATTTCCCCTAAGGAATCAAAAACCCTAACTTTTAAATCCAAGAACAAAAAGTGGTAGAGGTATGGAAAAGGGATGATGATCTAGCTTAGCTTCTAGAGGTATATAGGTAGAATTTGGTAGAGTTCCATGATAATCTATGGAAAATAGGTAGGAATTTGGTGTCACTAATGAAATAATGGAATAATTTCAAATAGGAAGTGGATGGGCTAAGAGAAGGGGTGGGGGACACAAAAATGGTGTAAGAAAGCAAAATAATGTCATAGGGAACCTCAAATAGAAAAGGGAAATACATTCTCACCATCACTTAGAGGAGATACAACACCAAGAAAGGATAAGCAATGGTAAAGAAGGACAAAGAATCATTTAAACATGAAAGAAACATGGTAGAAGGCCATGGAAATCAAACCATAAGAATGATAAGTAATAGTTCAAAGAAGAAGATAGGGGTAGTAAGAAAGAGACCCACTCCAAGGAAATATAACAAAAGGCTTTGTGTTTTGGTCTAATTTTGTTGAAACTTTACTGACTTTTTGCATTCAATAGGCTAGGTTGGCCTTGTTACGTCTTATTTTATATTTACTTATTTTATGGTGAAATATGGTTTTTATGTCCCTATAAAACATGATTTTAACCTATCAAACAAAAAACAAATATTTTTGAGGAAAAATGATTTAATCTAAAACTTATTTAAATGTATCAGACAATAGTGGCACCCAAAAATTAATATGTATTTGGGTTATAGGAGAAATGTATCATGAGCACACTAATATTAGTGATGTTATCATTATTTTAATTAAATAATTGGCACCTAATATGTCCTTGGAAGAATCAAAAGTAGTTAGAGTCATAATTATACACATGTAAATAATTTAAACATGAATATGGAATTATAATAAGACTTATTGATAATGCAATATTTCTCATTGATCAAAAAGGAAATCAACGTTTTGGTTTAGTTACTGAGGAATTGAAAGAATTAAATTTCACCAAAATAATCTCAATGGCCCTTGAAGTATTATAAATTTTGATATATCATCTAGAATTAATATGTAAATTAATAGATAAATTTGTAATATTAGGTATATTCTTTTAAAAAGATAAATATACAATTATATTGAGACCAAAAATTCCTAAGAATTACTTAATCATGGGTAATGATACTATTCTAAATTTGATGCATTCTATAGGAAACATTGACATGGTAAAATCAATTGAATTATCATATATTATTATTACCTATAATTTTGCAAGGGTCCTTCTACAAGAAGGTTTTTTAAAGGGTGTTAAGGAAAATTGAGAAGGTAAGAAATATATTTTAATTTAAATTCAAGCTCTAGAGAAATGAAATAAAATAGATATATATTTTATCTAATTCTTTATATATATCTAAACGTATGGGTGGATTAGGGATCATAATCCTTTCTACCTTCAGAACAATTATGACTTTTAAAGAAGCTTTAAAAAAAGGAGGTGAATTATTATGTATTTTATGGTAATTTATAATGTATTTTTAACATAAAAAAAATTCAAAGTATATGTTCAATAAGAGTCTTTTGTATTGTAGTATTACATTAAGAATAATGTTATAAAAAAAAATCTTATTTTTAAAACAAGTAGGAGGAGTAATAATGAAAATGAATAAGGAATACAAGGATTACCAATCATACTCTAATGTGTATAGTTATGGAAGAACTTCTTGATAGCTTAGTTAGGATCCATTTAGATAATAGCCTTGATGTTTTAGTGTGTCTTTTATAAAATATTCATTTTCAATTAATAGGAGTACTAATATGGGATAGAGTCAAGGTTAAATTACCTTTGTATTTTTTTATAAGGTAGGATGTATAATTTTTATATTTCACACCAATAAAAATCATTATATCTTTTCATTGAACATTTGATATAGATCAATATCGAGGATCATTCATCAAAAATAAAAAATAAAACATAAAACATAATAAAATAGAATTTATATTATTTTAACATTATTACACATAATAATAATTTTATTAAATAAAATCTTAACTCAATGATGTATATGTATTCCTAAGTAATAACAAGCCAAGAGGGGAAATAAATTGAATAATTGAAAAAATATATATCATTGTCAAATTTTTAGTTACTTTATAATTTCTTAATGAAATGTATATGGTCCATTTAGATAATTGCATTGATGTTTTAACATTTATTTTAGGGAAGATTTGATACAAATCTATATGAATATTAATCTAGAATAGAGTTAAGGCTAAATTAACTCATGATTTAATGAAAAGATGTATAGTTTTTAGATTTCCCACCAATTCTATAAATGGTTTTGATGGTGATGTATTTATCTTTTTATTGAACATCTATTATAGATCAATATTGGGACTCATTACTTATAAATATAAAAAATAAATTTATTATGTTATTGTATGTCAGTTAGAATAACATTAATAACAATGTTTGAATGATATTAAACAAATTATTAATTTCAATACAACAAAACAATAGGGTGAAAAAATAAAATGACTAATAAATATAAGTGTTATATTTTAATCGAAGATATAGTTATGAAATAATCTCCCAATGATCAGTTTACAATCCATTTGATTAATAGCCTCCATTTTTTAATGTGTCTTTCAACAAAGATTCAATATCAATTTATAGGATTATAATAGGGGATATATTCAAGGTTAAATTAATTTTTTTTATATAGGGTAGGACATCTAATTTTTAGATTTCCCACCAAATAATGATCATGATGTTATCTTTTGATTGAAAATATGATACAAATCAAAATTAGGGCTCATTCAATAGATGAACGCTACTTTTTAAAGAGAAAAATGGAATATAATCATATAAATTCCTTAAAGGACCAAAAATATGATAATTTATACTTTTATTCATAAATTTTGTGAAAAGTGTCACCTAATTCATAGGTAGAAACATCTTCTGGTAATATTTACAATCTGAGACAAAAAATATTTGGATAATCATTATCTATATCACAAAATTCATTTATAAAATAAATTAGATATCAAATATATAAATCTATTTATGAATTTATAGTTTTTTCATTGTTAAAATATAATAAATAAGTCTAAAACTAAAATAATATTTGTGTCTAAAATTGCAAATGCCAAAAACTAAAAAGAGATTTGTGCCACATATAACTACAATAATTTTTTTCGTGTAAAACTAAATGTTGAATATTGAAACTAATTATTTAAATTCAATAAATATTTTTAAAATATCATGATTATTATTATAAATAATGAAGATAATATTTTTTGGGGGATTTTTATGGTGTTTGTGGATTCAAAGGCATAAAAATACATTCACCATTTGTTTCTCATACTACAACATAAAATGTTATTTATACATTAATGGATCTAGGTTTGTTGAAAAAATCAAAAGTTAATAAGTGGCCCTAGTCTAGGGAGAGATATAGTATTATGAGACATTGCTAAAAGTGGTGTACTATTAAGTTATGTACATGACATAACTCTTATGCCATATAATGAATTTAGACATATCAAAAAGAAACATGTTTAAGAATTTAATGAAATTAAATAGAAATAAATAATTAAATTTTCTATTGAATTAATATTATGATTCTGGATAGACTAGTAGTCTATATTAATACATCACAATTGAAGTTTAAAATCAAGAGAAAATAATAATCATCTTCATTAAAAAAATTTCATTCTATCTTCACTTCACAAAGGTCAATCTAATGCAATAGATAATGCAATAACAATAGTTTTACATAAATAGGAATAAGAAACATGTATCACACATACCAAATTTAAAAAACATAAAACATGAATATTATGTGATAATAGGTATTGTAGAATTGGTACATGAAATTTTGATGAATTTAAATGAAATTTTACTTAGAAGTGATGTGTATAGAATTAGATAATGTTATAACCATATCTTTGGACCCAAAAATTAACCATGTAAGATAGCATATTATCAAATTCTGTGAGAACAAATGATACTACACAACATGTATAAAACATAAGAAAATCAATTACCTTAGATACATCATTAAATTAAAAAATATATATATGGATATATTATCCAAAATGTAATTTATAATAATTATATTTATTATGATGTAATTTTTCCTATATATTTTATGGCTATCCCTATTTAAAATGTAAAGCATGATACTCATTCTTTTTGGAGTGGAAATGAGATACATGAAATTAGTTTTTCTTAAAATATGGATAAATGGGGGGTTAGCTCTTAAAGATTCACTTTAAGAAGCTTCTCATAATTTGATTGATTTTTTTCTTACTTTTCTATGTGCAAAGGAATAAAACATCAATGGAACAAACAGACTGAGTGCTAATTTGACTCCTTCCTTACCTCCTTTGAATATATCAATCAATATGAAGATAGTCTTTTTTGACAAAATATATATTTACCAGTTAAAATTATCTATTCAAAAAAGTCCAATTTTAATAAAATATTAAACATCTCAAATTACAATTGATAATATTTAAAAAAATAAATAAACACTACAGGGGGTAATCTATCAAAGAAAATATTGTAATTGATATGAAATATTTGAATTGATTCACCTAGAAATTAGGTTTAGATTCATGAAATAAATCTATTTAATCTCTCCATTCAATCTCTTTTGTTAATTTATTATTGAAATTAATTAGAATAAATATATATGTAATAAATATTTGATAAATTTTTTATATAAACAATATTTAAAATCTAATAAAATATATATAGGGAGAGATCATTTATCTTGAAATAACTACTCCCTTTATATAACCATGGAAAAATTCTTACAAGATTTAGATATTCTAAATTAGATAAAATTGGAAAATACCTAGAGTAATTATTCATCAGTAGGTAGCATTTCCCAAATACTTACACAAATAACTACTAAGGTACCAATTAAGAATACTATTGTAGTTACTAGACAATGAAATGGATTTTGAAATTGATTCATATTCTCTTATAAATGGAGTGTTAATAATCATGAAAGTATTGAATCCATTAAAAGGACATCGAATAATTTATAGGTATTGTATGAAGTATTTAGAATATAGTGAAAAAAAACACAATTTAGGTAATATTTATAAGGAATTTCAAATATATTTTTTTATTCGCCAATTTTTGATGGTTCTATAGTAATTAAACATATGGTACATGCAAAAAGACCTAAAATTATTATTTAGTTAATTATGTCTCATTCCTTTATCTAACTTAGTACTTAATCCATGATAATTCAAGTCTAGTTTCTTTTCTATTGGGATAAGTATATATATATATATATATGAATCTATCCCCCTAAATAATTATACATGCCAATTTCAATTATCTTGCTCAAACAATAAATTAATTCAAAATGATGAAGGGCATATCATCAAAATATGAATTAAAAATATCTATACAGTTCTTTATAATTTTTTTACCTTTTATTAAGTGATTTGTACCCAAATAAGTGAAAAAATTAGATTGTGATTGATATGAATTTTGGACCATCTTATTCATTGTAATCTATGTTTATCTCAACTCACATAATTTTTTTGCATACAATGTATTGACTTATTACTGATCTAGCCTTTCTCCTTCCTTAAAACCCTTATTTCACACTAATACTTTACCATATTTAAATACAAGGGAAAGGGGGTCCATTTTCATACTATGAAAATGAAAGGATAATAACCAAGTTTTAATTATAATGTTTCTACCATTACTTGCATATAGAAAAGCCTAATTTGGATTCTATCATAGAAATAATTGTATTATAATGCAATAAAGTGTTTGATTCCTTTTGTCTAGGTTATAAACTTTTTTTGGCAAGAAAATTGGTATAAAGACACATTTATGATTAATTTTTATATGGTAGATTGAAGAATTATTTGCACGGCCTAAGCAATAGTTCAAGTCACACACTCCCATAGTCTATTTTATCCATCTAAGATGAGTATTTTATGTAGTCACATTTAGGTAATATAATTAAATATGACCTTAAACTAAACAACCCAAAATATTAAAGAATTTAAACCCATGATTGGTGTGTGAAAAATATATATGTAGCATAAAACAATACGTAGTAAATTTACTATATCAAAAGAAAATATAAACATAGGCATAAAATACTATCTCTTTATTATTATCTCCAAACTTAGAGATTATAATGATCCAAAAAAATATTCTAAACAAAATACGTCCACAATATACTTGCATATTTTCAAGGCTCTTCTTGAACTACCAATGGCTCTATTTTCTCTCATAAGCCACAATAGGTCATAATCTTCTTCTCAAACTTAGTATTATAAATTTTTATTATTAATTCCAACTCCCCATTTTATTTCAACACCTAATTTATAGGCATATGGATTATTTAATTTTTTTGAAATGATTTGCTTTCCTTGGAATTTATTATTTTGATCATGACTCTTTGCCTTTCTGATATTATATGTATTAACCTAATTTGGATTAATGGGTGAGATTAATCTAATTAGGTTATAACCTTGAAATATAATATCAATTAATAGATGTGGCATTTAATAATAAATCTAAACATAAAATATTTATATTGATTCTTCTAATTTGATATATCCATATGCTAATTATATAAAGTACTAAAAATATCATGATACTTAGCATTTTTGTTTGAATATCTAATTATGATTGTATTTTGGAAGTGAAAATAAAGGATAAGCATTATTTTGGTTCACTTAGTTATAAAACTAGTCTATTATCTATACTAGGTTGATTATTAAGGATCAATTTAGTGTCATCAATCAATACTCACTTATTGGTTAGTACTATCCTACACATACGTGTTACATAATGATTGTATGGTCACCTACATCTTTACATGCTCCATATTTATGATCCCAAACCCTAATGATGCACATATATCTATAAATCAATTTATTTTACCTTGAAACACTAGATGTGAGAGCAAGGGATATAAACCTAAAAAAATGGGGGAATTATATTGAGTAGAGCTGACCCCAATCACCCTATTTTATGATTTTCCACTACCTATGTATCTAATATTCTAAGGAGTTTAATCAAGCCACACATAATTATCCCACCTAGTGTGATTATGAAATTGTGCTATTTAGTTGTAAATGCAACTAATAATTGATTTTGATACTTTAAAATGTTTTATTTGACTTCAATTATGAGTGATTTAGAATTGAATTGTGACTAACCCTAGTGATAGGTTTACAAATTGGGAAGAGTAGGGCATATTTTATTAGTGTGTAATATTTTATATATGTATAATAAATAAGTTCCAAGTCCCTTTCAAATGAGACCTTGATTTGTTTATATATGGACCTAATTTAATATTTCCTCATAGCATTGACATGATAGGATTATGGGTTGACACTAAGGATGAGTCTTATTTTAGATAATATTTATTGCTAGAAACAAGTTGGTTCTGGCCAATGCATGTCATTATCAAATAGTGATAATGATCATTACTAATGGAATTGACTCATTTAGAAATGGGTTAAAATGAGTTATAATATGTATATTGATGATATTTATCATGTTTTTAAAATATAATGAGGTTATTTTAGGTGTATAATAGTAGATTAAAAGGTTTATCTCATAAGATAACATGTAAGTGTGAGAAGATGGTGAATTAGGACCTTATTTAAATGCTCAAGTCATGCATGTTAATATGTGTAAATATTTTCATTATCAAGTATTAAAGACCATATTATATATATATATATATATATATATATATATATATATATATATATAAATTCCCCATTCTATTCTAGTAATGTAATTAATAGATTAAATGGATAAAATATACCTCAGAGTATACAGCAAAATTTTACTTTTAAAATATCACTTCAATATATTGCCTTGATCCATGAAAAACTATAATGGATGTGTATTTAATGTCTATATGTAAAATATAAAATATAAAAAAAATGTCAAGGGTTAAAGCAAACATGTGTGTTGGTGCAGACCATGTTTCCTTTGTAGCTTGTTGGAAATGATGCTTCCTTATTTAAGCATTGGAGAGTTAGGGTGATTAGTCCCCAAACTTGTGTATATATGAATAATCTTGAGTTGGGAAGGAAATATGCCCCAAAAATATTGAATATGGGGAAAATTATAATGTACTAACCTAAATAGTTATTCACAAAATATATAAAAATAACCATGTAGTTAGGTTCAACTCAAAAAGATCACTATATAGGTAAATGAGAGAATTGGTTAGGCGAGGTTCACTCAAAATATTAATAAACACTACAGATGGACTATAGATTAAAATTTAATGTTTCATTCCAATTCAATCAAGTTTGATCCATATGAAAACAATAATGCATGATTTTAAGTGAATGAACAATGTTCATGCCCCCATTATGTACACAAATTTTGATTATATAGTTTTTCTCAATGTATAACATAATGCATGAGAGAATTTTAATGGATCTTATCAATTCCCCCATCATTATTTTATATATAACAAGTAGGAAGTGGAATAATAACCAATTTCTATTCAACTATAACTATGTTGTTATGTATATGTGCATGAACCATACCATGCCCCCTAAATTTTTACCACTGATATAGAATTTTATGCATATATATGTTGAATATTAGAGTGTGTATCTCAAATTTATATGTATGTGAAACCTAAAATATTATATATATTTTTTACATATTTTCATGAATTTGCACCTAAATGTATATGAAGTTTTGCTCAAAGTTATGTAAAGTGAATGCATATCCATGGCATATGCCCTTATACTCTATATCAATGTGCCAATATATGTCATGTATCTAACCAATCTATTATATAAATTAGATAAATATTTTAAATTTTCAAAACTTGTAATCTAATCTATTTTTTTTCCAAATGGAGGCTTATGATTTTATGATAAGCCCACTCTAATGTCCAATTTTTGAGATGAGGGATGTATCTTGTAAGTCATTCATATCAAAAGATGAATGAATTGTATCATGTCATGTATAAATATAATATATTTTTATATAATTTTATCATGTGGATAATATGTCATCATATTATTATATGTGTCAATCAAGTCAATATGTAATGCATGGAATATAGGGCATATAAGTGTTATGTCTAGACAAATTTATAAATAAATCTTACAATATAGTTTATATAAATAAGTCTACATAGCAATAATGCATGATATAAATAATTTAACCCCTCAATTTAATCAATCTCAAAAAAATGCAATTTTTAGTTTTACACATAAGACCAAGGGATGCATACAAGGAACATCAAATATCTCAAAAAATAAGGCCAAGAGCCACATGTAAGAAGATATAAAAATGTCACAAAAAGGGGCATCAAGGGAGTCACATCAATAATGGAAAATTTCACATAGAATATTAATATATAAAGTATCCTATCATGTAAAATAATAATAGTACCAATGGAACATAGAGCAAAGAATTAATCTACAACATCCATATGCACTAATGTCACATCATATTAAAATGACATATCATGTATCATTGTGTAATAAATGAGTAACTATAATGTCATGGGTAATAAATATAGGTGGAAAACATGGTAAAAATGTCATATAAATATATAACCTATAATAATGAAACCTATGGAATAAGATGCCCCTAGTATTAACATGGCCACTAGGTAGTAGAATAACCAACATTTGTATGTCCACACGTAACCTGTATGTCTTATATAGTACTAAAATACCTTAAAATTCATGTGTATATATATAATATGATATCTACCAAAAATGTGATAAATATCATATACAAATATTTAAAACTACCAATCATGTCATGCTCAAATTTTGATTTTAGATTTTAGATTTTTATTTTTTAGCATTTTTTACAATATTTAGAATTAGTAAAAATTATCCATTGAATAACTCAAGGGGAGGGCCATGGTAGATTATTTTATCATTTGGTGTAAGGATACTCTTTCATATATGGGGATTATCGATTGTAGGTAGATCAAAATTTGATATTGATTCACATAATCTACCTTGTCTATCATGCTCAATATCTATAAAACTATGGGTATAATGAATGGATCTAGAAAGCCAAGGAATATATGGTGACTTTTTTATAATAGGAGGGTGTATTGATACTTTTTTCACCATATAACCCATTAAAATTTCCATATATCTAATTGATTATGTAATATGGAATATGGTGCCCTCTACTATCTCTAAGTAATTATCTAATGTAATTAATATGAAATAACTCACTATATATGTGAGTGATGTATATGTGTAATAATTAATTTTTTTATGTTGATGTTGGATAGGTATTCCAACAATCTATGAATAGTGATCCTAAATATGTGTATCGTATGTCTCTAATTAATGATCCTAAAAATGTATATCAACTAGTCATGGTGGTAGTGGGGGTAGAGGAGGAGATATCACTAACTTGAGGGGATACCCATATCATACTCCTGGAACTATAACCACTCTTTTTATTTATATGTACTTTAAGAATTGATTTATTTTAGATGGAATTACATGAAATCTCTAATCCATGGATAACATGATAAAG
This sequence comes from Torreya grandis, assembly GCA_037957365.1. Classification (NCBI taxonomy): domain Eukaryota; kingdom Viridiplantae; phylum Streptophyta; class Pinopsida; order Cupressales; family Taxaceae; genus Torreya; species Torreya grandis. Next base: position 2,864,959 of record JARHVA010000467.1, read on the forward strand.
ACCCCATTATTTTATAATACTAGGAATGTTATGGCTAATGTGGTTGATCACACTCAAAAAGGTAATAATATGCATCCCAAGGTATTATGTCTTTATCCATAGAATCTTTTAATTTAGTTTTTTGTATCTTCTAAATTTTATCATGTGTACCTAAGATATTGTATAAATTCCATCATGCAAACACTATCACTTGAGAAATTGTTAATTGTAACACTATTTATAGGGTTTTCCTCAATTTAGGATTAGTTGAATAAGGCATGAAAATATAAATCATCATCAACTATCTCATTATCATAAAATATGATCATGGGTGTATAAGTTGGGTTATCAATAAGTGTACCTAAGATAGTATCTATAGGATGATCATATGCCACCAATGTAGGATGTGTGGTGTATGCATAATGTACCTTTGAAGTGTTATTACTTTATGTTAAATCATGTCTAGGAAAAGGATAACTAAAAATATTAAAATTTTGATTTTGATTGTGTTGAGGTTGATATGACTTTGTAGGACTTACCAAATAAATAAGTTATCATCTATAATATCATAAGTATTATGTCTTAGTTTAAAACATATAATTATTGAATGCCTTGTAATCTCAAAATAATCACAATATACATTACCATCATAGTTTGTTGGTATATGTATGCTTGGAATAAATTATTTTGAAGGAAGGAGTGTGATAATGTTAGACTCAAGAAAATTACTTAGTATCACATGAATATGTGATGGAAATCATTAAAACTACCTCTTTGGTGTAGTTTTCAATTGTAATTGATTTGTGGGCTATAAAATTACATTGATTATAGTCTTCACATAATTTTTATTATCATTTGGTTTGACCTTATAATTAAGTTTGCTTTGAAACTTCATTGTTGATGTATTCATAGGATTTTATGTATAATTAAGTTTGTTTAAATTAATTATCTTTACTTATTTGTCCCTCATTGTATGTCATAAATCATCAAATGATTCAAATTTATTTAATATATTGTTTCATGGAGTGATGATATCATACTTTATTTGAATATATTCATTTTCATCCATAAAATTGGTCATATTGGCTAGCATGGTATTATATTGAAGCACATAGTCATTAATTGGTTCATTAAATCTTTGCTTTAGCTTAGTAATTTATGCATAGGATAAGCTCTTATCAATGTTAATGTAAAAGTGCACTATGAATTATTCATACAATGGGTTTAATTCATTTACATATTAGAGAGGAATATCATAAAAACATCTCAATAGTTTTCTATTGTATGCATAGTCCAAGCAAGCCACATGAAATGATCTAATATGTTACTTGGGACCACATTTACCTTTGTAAATGGGATCCAATGAGCTATGAATATTTTGGGTAAAGGTTAGGCTATTATTTCAAGGGATAATGGGTTATGGATAAAGGTATTTGAATCCATGGCATAGATAGCTCTCAATTTATCTTGCTCTAATTATAACACCTTGGTATGTAGATTTATAAGAGATTTATCAAGGGAATGTGCATTAGGTAATGTTTGAAATGGGATTTACATATCCATCATGATATGAGTGAATGTTTCCTACATTGGGATAGGCATAAAAATATATGGAATGCCTCATGTTTACCTTAGATGTTGAGCATTATCCATTGAAGGTGTGGGTATGGTATTAGTATAGATAGTAGTGTTGTGAATACATGATGAAGAATATTGAGCCAAATTTTTATACTCATATCTTGTTATATATATTATTCCATCAATATTATTTGGATTCATATTAAGATATTCAATGAATTTTCATCTTATAGGTCATTTTATTGATCTAGATTAATTGTATCATTAGTCTCAATATTCATGATGAGTCTATCAAAAGGGTGAATATGATATGTTATGAAATTTATATTAGGCATAAAAAATGGATTCAAGTAATCCCTTTGGAATCTACTTGTAATAATACATAGTTTGGATAAAATGTTATAAAAAGATAATTAAAGGAAGAATTGGGCTTGGGATTATTCAATGGTAATTGTAGCCTTATTAGTGAATTTAAATTTTATATTTGTTAACAATTTTCCTACATAATGGATCCAAATAAGATACACTATCGATATATAAAAATATGGAAAAAAAAATCATTAGTTATGTTAACTAATAATGTTCATTCATCATGGTTATGATGATGTGTTTTATTAGGGAGAATTATAAATTATGTCAAAAAATAAAAACCTAAGGTTGAAATATGAAACATTAGAATAAATGAAACCCTAATGGAAAACCTATGGATTTTTATTTTTTGATATGTATAAGAAGTTATGACATAACATAATTTTATTATATGCTTATTTGAGCCAACATGTAGGTGATGTTCCTTGTCCTTATTTCATAAATGTGTTCATACATAAAATAATTATGCACATGATCTATGTAAATCCATGTGCATGATATTATACAAATTTTTTTGACACAATTATTCATTCTCTTAACCAACATGATCAAAAAATTCAATGAAACAAAGATGCAAAGAAGGGCTATGTATAGTTATGACAACTCACATGCTTATTAGGGCTAACTTCTAGGTTTGCTCTAATTTTAGATCATAAAACTTTTTCATAAAAAGTGTCTTCTAATGTATAAGTTCACAAATATCTAGATATGTTTTGAGACTCCATGAGCTCCAAAAAGAGTGTGAAGGCTCCTAAAAATTCCAAAAAGGATGTGTTGAAATTCATTGACAACCAACTATTTTAGGATTATACACACCAAAGGTTTCAATAACTACTTATTTAAACTCTAAGTTGTTTTTTGGTGATGAAAATTTCTCATGTGTTTGGATTATCCTACATCAAACACCTTGAGTAAGTTAAATAAACTATTAGATGATCATCATGCATATTATAGGAGATCTTAAATATATATTCCATACTTATTATCTTTTGATATGTTCAAACATGTCACATATTCAAATCATGCCCCTTAAAATTCACTAGATTTACCTTATATTTATTCTTTTGATTATTATTTATTTTACTATCTATCACCTATTTAACCTCATCTCATACTTACTCAAGAAATTTGTATCTCCAATCTACCTCCATAGAAATTATCTTTGCATTCACCTCTTTATGCTATCCCCTAGCATAAGGGTACAAATATATGAGATTGAATACATGTAATATATAGCCCTTATAGTAATTATATAATATATATTGGTTATAAATTTTCACAACATTTTATAAGGTCAAATTTTCTTCCATTTCAATTTGTTGTATGTTCTTTTTGGAAACCTATCCTTGCACAAGTGCGCCAAGACTGTGTCATCGACTGAAAAATACTATTCTTTCCTCTTTACATCTACATGTTATTTTTATTGTGAATTAATATTATCCAAATATTTTCACACATTTATATGCACATCATAAATTAATTTTAAAATATTTGGCGACAAATTTCCACAACATTTTACATGGTCATTTTTTCTTCCATTTAAATTTGTTGCATGTTCCTTTTAGAAACCTCTCCTTTCAAAAGTGAAAAAAAACTATGTGAATGACCTAAAAATATTTATCTCTCCTCTTTACATCTACATGTTATTTATATTGTGCATTATTCTTATCCAACTATTTTCACACATTTACATACACATCACCCATGTAAAGTTCAAATCTTTGGATTCTACACTTATCCATTTCTCCACTTAGATATCATACAACTCTGAAACACCTCTTGGATTTTCCCATAAAAATTTTAATGGAATATTTCCATTATTTTGGTTTTCTAAATTATAGTATGTGAATTTTGTTTTTTTCAAGACTGAGTCCTATAGTCTAGGATTTTCTCCCACTAGACATCTTAATAGGTATCCATGGCTCCTATTAACAACCTCTATTCAACCATATATCTAAAAATTATATGCTAATATAAACTAAAACCAAGTGTTAAACATATTCCATAGTTTGTGATATAAATTTCCTACAAACTTCGTATCCTTGTTAGACACAATACTACGTGGAAAACCATATAGCCTTATAAATTCACTAAAAATATTTTTTATTTGTGTAGAATTATTAGTATGTTTACAACACATAAATGATCCATTATATATAATATGTCTACCACAAAAAATATAAAATAATTTCCCTTTTGTACCCTAGTAAATCCCATTAAAAAGTCCATGTTTAGGTAATCCTTCAGTTTCTTGGGTATTACAAAAGATTGATACAACCTTATGTTTTGAATTCTTCCTTTTTCCAATTTCAAAATCCTAAAACCCTTTATATATTTTCACACATCTATACACATTTTATTTTTAAAATAACCCTTTATTATCTATGAATTTTTATTATCAATTCCAAAATGACTAACCAATATTTTATTATGTTTCTTTTAAATCAAATTATTATGCATTAATCCCTTGGGTATGTATAATTTTGTTCCCTTAAAAAACAAGCCCTATTGGCATAAAATAAGAATATTGGTTGCATATATTTATTTAGTTCAATATGACTTTAATTATATCTAATGTAGCACATAATTTAGTAATTATTTTAGTTAGTTTTAGATTGAGGTAAAAGCAAGTTTTGAAGGGGCCCCAAAACCCTTTAACAGAGAGCAAAATAAGAACAACTAAGCCCACAGGCAACACCAAAAAAACACTACAGTGAGGTAGCAAAAATAGGTTTTGAATGGTCCTAAAACCATAAGAGACACATCCGGTCAAAACCCAAAAACAGAAGTCTGGTGGTACAACAAACAAAAGCTAACAAAAGAAGAACAAAGATCAGTACCAATTTCTTAACCAACAAGAAGGACCAGATTATTCATCCAGTTCCAGTATCAAGTTCATGGCTTCTTTTCCTTTCAAAGCAGTTTCCTGGGTGGTAACCTCTAGCAAAGCTCCTTTTTGTGTATCTTTCTTTCTGGAACTTTGCCTTGTCCTTTTGCTGGGACCCTTTAGTGCTTTGGTCTCCTCATTGGCTCGTTTACCTATATTGATAGCAGCTGCACAAATGTTGGACGTTACTTCATCCATTTTCTTTTTGTTATCCTTTATTAGTTCCCAGAGGTTGTTTTCGTAAGCTTTGAGCTTGACAGGGATCTTGCTTAACTGATTTTCCATGTTCTTTACTTTGTTCCAAGCAGCTTTCAGAGAATCTTCTAAAGTTTCCACTTTTCTCTTGAGATCAATGATCTCCCTACACAACCAGGAATCTAATTGGGAAGAAGACTCAGCTTTACAGTTAACCCAAGTCATAGGAGTGTGTATTTCATCATTTTGATTCTTCCCTCTCCAATCCTCAGACTTTTTATTGGGGCTATTCCTAGCTTCTTCAAAGAAGTCTTCTTGACTCTTTTGTTCCTGCTCATTGATTCCATCTTGAATTTCCATCTCCATGTTTTGAATATCTTCCTGGATAGAAATTTCCTTTTCATTCTTAGAAGTTGGGTCCTCACCAGGATCTTCCTGGAAAATGTCATCCTCTGCCACTTTCTGGTTTTCCTCCGTCTCTTCTGTTCTGGTAGCAGAATCCTCCTTTGTATTGACTTTATCTTTTTCAATTTCTTCATATCCTTCTTCATCATTACTAGAGTTGGTGTCCCAGCTCTCAGATCCATCTTCTTCCTCCGGTTTTTCCTCCTCGGGTTCTTCAATTCTCTCCCGACCCCTTTCTTCTTCTACATTCTATTTATTAGGACTAGGGGTCTTAATTTTTCCTCTTCTGCTTACATTTTCATTCTTTTTATTCCCTGGCAACTTATTTTTCCCCTGTTTGGGATACTTAACTAGTGCCCTATTCTTGCAATAGCCTTCAATAAGCAGAATAAGGCCTTCGTGAAGAATAGGGCACAAATCCTTTTTCCTATGAGCATAAAGGCTTTGAATCAGGGAGTAGCAAAGATAGAAAGGAAAAGACAAGCTAACCTTATGCCTGAAGTGATTGAGGAAGACAAAATGGAACTTATGCACTTGTTTGCTTCTTTCGTCCAGGATGAAGTACTCCCTTATACAGCTTAGGACGTCCCTCCAAATCCCTTTAATCTGATCTAGCTCATAAAAATCCCCATTTTTGACCAACTTTTGCTCCTCCTCATCCGTTTTAGGGAACTTACAAAATGCCTCGTTCGAAATGCTGGTCTGCTTTGAAAATTTGATTCCTTCCATTAACAACCCTGTAACCTCAGCAAGAAAATCCTTAGTTAAATTTACAGTTATACCATGAAGGGTGACCCTGTCGTCAGACCAATTTTTTAAGAAGGCCATCATGATATGCGGTTTAGAGCCGTGGAGTCTTTCCATGTAGCTAGTATGTTAGTTAGTATGTTCATTCATTATGTTTTTAAGTAGTTAAATTAATCCACATACATAATACACATATGTTTACTAGTGTAACTTACTTATCATTACTCTCTCTCTCTCTCTCTCTCTCTCTCTCTCTCTCTCTCTCTCTCTCTCTCTCTCTCTCTCTCTCTCTCACACACACACACACACACACACACACACACACACACACACCCTCATGCACATGAATGCACACACATAAATATAAAGTGTTTATATCATTATGCATTTATCCTTAATCTATATCTTCTTATTCTCTTATATTATTCTCTATATTCTCTCTTTATGTTATCTTTAACTCAATTAAAATTTTAGGTATGAATACTAGTATAATACCTATACAATTTAATGGTAATATATCTTTAGACATTCCTCTTATTCATAAAATGCTTATTTTGTTACCATAAGGTAATAATCTTTACTGTGTTGACCATGATGGTACAAGCCTTTGTCCTTTCAGCCTAGAGAATAATTATACTATTACAATAAAGTTAGATTCTCCATGGTGATTATTCATGGATATATATTTTGTTAAATAATCCTATAAAAATTTGCCATATTTTATAATCTTGTCTTGTCCTTGAGACAACTCTGAAGAATACTGATAAGAGTATTTCAAAACAATTCTCTCTCTCTCACTCTCTAAAATGTCAAAATTTAAACCAAATTGAGGGTAATATGATCAAAAACCATAAACTTAGACATGTAGAATAATATATTTAAGTATCCTTACTCAAGTATATGGTTAGGTTTATAGGATAGTCCTACCTTTTATTCCAAAGTTTTTGGACCTACTTTTTCATTGATCACACCCTTCTCGGTTAGGTACAAATTTTTTGGACCTACTCTTTCAATGATCACACCCCTCAATTGGGTATATATTTTTCATAATTTTATGCCATTGTCTTGGAAAAAGTTTCTTTTTCAAATAATGTCTCTTGTTCAAACAATGTTTATTTTAATTATTTAAACTATGATCAACTTTATCTACTTCTTCCTACATTGAATCCTCATGTCTCAACATGTCTCTTGTTCAAACAATGTCTTGGAAGATAAACTCCATTAAATAAAACATTTCCATGACAATTAAAAGCTAGTGTAGCACACATATGCTAACAAAGGAAAAATAGAGTTGTCTATATAGGTGGATGGAAAAAACCATATGAAAAAATAACAAAGAAAAAATTGATGAGGATTACAATGTGGATGACCAAGGAATCATATGGTTTTGTATTAGATACATTGGTAGATTTCATCTTGATGGCTACCTGGAGATTATTTACTATAAAATAGACATAGTTAAGCTTCAATATGGAGAAAATGTTTCCCTAAGAAAGGTGGAGGTAGATCCGGATGTGATTAATTATGTGGATAATACCAAGGTGTATGTTGATACATTCTATACTTATTGTGTGGTTCTCATCATTCCATCTCACTAAGATCTTAAAACTTGGGCTAAAAATAAGGAGTTGTTTACAAGGATTTGGTAGACTTGTGTGAGAAATGTGAAATAAACAAAGAAGTCCAAATCTCAATTTTTAAGGTTGGTAAGAATGTAAAACTTGATAAGTTTTAAATTTCTACAAATATTAAGTTACTTCCATATTTATGGACCCCTAAAAATGGCTAGTCATAATATCGCTTAAGTTGAAATCAATAAGGTCATCTAAAATTCTCCATTCTTAGAGCACTTGAAGAAGAAAGGATGTGAGGTTATCTTTATGATGGATTCCATTTATAAATATTTTTTTACTCAAATGAAGGAATACGAAGGTAAAAAATTGATGTTTGAAACAAATACATGTGAATATAAATTAAGGATCTTGAAACCATGGAATAATAGTTTACTAGATGTTTGTGATCATCATGGATTGTGTTTTTGTCACTTTCATGTAAAAATAGTTGATTTAAATCTATTTGAAACACTTTATCAAAAAAATTAATCCTTTTGAATCTAGTTTTAATCCTTGTCAAATGGTTCATAGTTCTTTGTACATCTTGTTAAATAGTTCACATCAATGGAAAGATTATTGTGAATTCAACGGTGATTCTGATTGCATTCTCCAACACTATAAAGTTGGTAAAGGAGATCAAAAATCATGACCATAAATTTATCTTCCTTATACATTAATCACTTTATTGGTAAAATGCAATTGATGGAAACATCATGAAGAGAATGTGTGAGGTGTCTAGTGGTTATGTTTTCTTCTCAACAATTCAATATGCTTTCTTATTGAGGATTTTAAGAAGCAGGTTAAACATACCATTACAAAAGGAGATGTTTCAAGTGAATTATATCAATAGTTTTTGATGTACATGGAATTGAAAATAAAAATAATAATTAAAATTCAACTTTACAATAGGTCCATTAAATATTTGAGGCACCTTAAAGAATTTCCCCATGTGTCAATAAATCATAATGAAATTGATAGGATATTCATTATGTTAAAATATTTTATTCATACCTTTTTCTACCTATTAACCGACAACTCTGGAGATGTAATGTAGCAACATTTAGTATGATTTTTTTAATTTTGAATTCTTGGGAAGTAAATTAGAATTGAGGTAAATGTTGTGGTAGGTGGGTAATTATGTTGTCAACATATAGACAAAACATAATGAGACAAAAATATATAATATAAGGGGTTGAAAAAACACAATGTAGCAGTAAACTATACAAGAAGAAATATAAAAGAGAGAAGGCAAAATAGAATGAATAGAGAAACAACAAGAATAATATGATTAAATTTCAAATAATCCAAGTAAATGGGAGCCATTCAAGGTAGGTGAAATGGAAAATGGATAGGAATTACTATTTTTTATTTGTTACACCTTATATTCAAAGATAAAAAGGGACATAATCTTTTTGTACGTTTTATGCCTATCTTTTTTGAAACATTTCTAGTTGTTCTAAAAGATGAAGAAGGAATTGTGAAATATGATGTTACTTTTACAAGATAAGAATAAAATTATAGTGTTGAACAAGTGGTGTAATTTTTTAGTTATATGGTGTTAAAATTGATGAGTTTAGTTTTGGTGATCCTGGTATAGTAAAACAAATGATAGACATACATAATAAGGTGAATTTTTGGATTAACCCAAGGGGTTGGTTTACTTTTGAACATGATACATTTTATTTTTTATTTTTTTTACACATTTTTCATGGTGATATAACCCTATTCATAAATATTTTCACTATTATTGACCCATATTTAGATGCCCAAGTAGAATTTGTGGCACTCCAAAAATTGGGAGATCCAACTACTAAAATACAAGTGGTATAATATATCATTTATCCAATGTATAATCAATATTGATATATTCCTTCTCAGTGAATAATCATTCTCAATAGATTTAAAAAAATTTGATTACTTTTTTTTATTGAACATGGTTTAATTACTATAAAATATATATCCATAAAAATTATGATTGAATCTGTGTTAGCATTAGTTTATACATTACTTTTTATGTTAACTTTAGGACTGATGTTTTTTATTATTTTATTTTGAGAACCCCCAAAGTTATGGTTAGAGGATTTTTTTTTAATCCTCTCTATTATAATCAAAGAATGACTTTCCTGATCGGGAAGGTCATTATTTCAACTAGTCCTCAGTTTCTTCAAAAGGATCTCAAAGTTTTTCAAACGGTTTCCTAAAGGAAATGTATAGGGCATAACAAATAAAGCTAACAAGTAAGATATGGAGATAATAACTAAAGAAATATAGTTTCCATTACTAGGTAATCCTTCCTATGTATGTATATATACATAATAATATATAAGGTTAATAGATTTCAACCAATACAATTTTTTATGGATACACAAACATTTGTTATACTTATGTAATTGAGCTAATACAAAATAGTGTAAGAAATTATTTAATTCCACTTAATGAATAATTTGGTAAAGTATCTCTTAGATGGGGAACTTCTCCTCTCATGGGTACTAAAATGGTTCTATTTTTAGTATTCTTATCCATTATCTTAGAAATTTATATTTTTTCCATTATATTGGATGAAATTCTAATTAGTTGGTCTAGATAAACTAGAATATCCTCATGGATCATTTACTAATATAAAATAAAAAAGAAATAAATAATAAAATATTTTTAATAACTTAAGTTTATAGATTATTATGCTTTGGTAATTTGATTGTGTAATTATTTTTATCTAAGTACTTTTGGAATATAGGTGTGTGGATTGTCAAAATTGATCTCAAATATGACATTGAAAATTAATATATTTTATTATTAAGGATGGTCATCCTACCTCATTGCATGGTGATACAATATTTAATATCCTTAACATGAGGTATATAATATATATTTAATAAAACCTCAATTATGGTTTATAACTAGTATTTAAATCTTGTGATCAGGTTTCCAATTATTTTAAATAATTATGATAAAAAATTGAGGGATATCTTCTCCTCCTTTTTATGTTGAGTTTGAATAAATAATAATATATTATATCCCATTTCTCTTAGTTAGTATATCTCATTTAATGAGTAACAATGAAATTAAAAAGTTATAACCCATAAAACCTCTTGGGTATAACAACAATCATCAGGGTAAAATTAAAATGTAAGGTTTAGATTGATTTATTTATTGAGATCTCAAAAAGATAATTCCTTTGGATCATCCATACTATTTGTTCTATATGTGACCAAGAATAGGATATAAATCATTTAAAATTCATATAGTTATTCATTCTACATAATAACAAGCCAACTTGAAATTTGATAATTATGAAGTCTTTCTTCCTTATTTTATGAAATCATGGATCATTATTACTCCTATTCTTTTATATTAATAAATAATGAATTATTTAGTATTTTAATATTTTACAAACAATATATTTTTTTCAAAAATATATTTAGGTGTTCTTGTTTAAGTTGTATTAAAGGAAATTCTCATGTATAATTTTTAGAGGGAGAATTTAAGTTGACCTGTCTAAATAAAGTATGTGATTGGTTTGAAGAGTGTCTTGAGATTTAAGAGATTGTAGATGATATCACTAGTAAAAATTTTCCTCCTCATGTAAATATATATTTTTGTCTAAGAAGCATCACATTGACTTTTTTATTTGGTATAAGTAACTAATTTTTATGCTCTAAATTTTTAATATCATCTCACCATTCTAGAATATTTTTCCTAAATTTAATATATAATGACTAAAGTCAAATTTGATTGAATAATCTGATCATTCCAATCCTGGTTGGTACATATGATAGTTATAATTATTGTATTACATGTTTATCTCATAGGTGGATTCCAAAAATATTGAAAATTAACATGGGTTATGGAGTAATTATTTTTGTATTAACAATATATCATATTTTGGTGTAATTGCTTGTTCTTTTCTCTAAAATAAAATTGGTTATTTGGTGCTTACAATTGTAATTAGTGTGCCTAAGACCATTCCTTTAATAGGCTCTACTTTAGTAGAGTTATTAAGTGGAAGTGTTAGTGTGGGTCAATCTACCTTGAATCATTTTTATAATTTATACACTTTTATATTACCCCTTATTACTGTTGTATTTATGTTAATGAAATTTATAATAATCTATAAGTAGGGTATTTTAGGTCCTTTATAGATAGAAAAGATAAATTTTAAAATGAGTATTCATAACCTATCATTTTTAGTAATGATAAATCATTGTCATGAAGATTTCTTATTAGAAATATGGAAATAATAATCATGTTTCTCATATTTCTCATTTTAATTCTTAAGTATATTTTATCTAATAAAAATAATTAAACTAGATAATGATGTAATAGCATTAGGATGCATGAGCATTTTGAATCACCCCATAAATACATAGATTATAAATAAGTAGTTTTACATAAACTTTGATGTGCAAAATCCTTAATTGATTGGTTATCAATGAGTTTCAACACATCTTTTTAAAAAAAATTGGTAACCTTCAAACTATTTTTGGAGCTCATGGAGTCTCAAACAAATATAAATTTTTATGATCATTAAGATAAAAATCTAATATTTTTGAAATGGTATTATGATCTAAAATAAGATAAAACCTAAAAAAGTTATCCCCATAGAACTTTTGAGTTGTCATAGTTTTGTGTATCCTTTCTTCAAAACATGCTTATTTTATACTTTATCTATGTGAAACCATGTTAATTAAGGGAATGCATACTTATGTCATTACATAAACTGGATAATTTTTTTTAAATTTTTTACATGAGGATTTACAATAATATTTTACACAAATGTCTAGTGTTTGCACACATCTCCAAAGTAAGGATGAAGAGTGTCACCCACATGTTATCTCAAATCATCATAGAATAAGATGTTGTGGTTATGTCAAAATAATATCATAATGGAAAAAAGTTGAATATTCATGGCTATATTAATAGAATCCTAGAAATGAAATTCATTTAACTTTTGTGATGACTCCATATTCATAAAAATTAGGTGTTAACAGACATTGGAGGGTTGGAAACTAGGGTAGAAGTTCAAAGAGTAGAATTTGAGAAGAGTACCATGATTTTCTATGACTTGTGAGAGGACAAATATCATTATTTATTCAATAAGAGCCTATATATATATATATATATATATATAAGTATAGTGTGGGAGCATTTTTTTTTGGTATCCCATTTGGGATCATTGTAATCTCTAAGTTTTTAGATTGTAATAAATAGATAATGTTCTATGCCTGCATTTTTTACTTAATTTTTTGTATTTAAATTATTTAAATATAATTTTAAACACACTAATTTGATGTGTTGATGTGCCAACATTAGAGTTTCATGGTTTAAGGCATTTTTTAATTTAATTTCCTAACCATGATTTCATCATTTGGTATCAAATTAGGTTTAACCTATGAAATGAATTATGTTCTCCACATTTGTGAGTGTGGGTTGAAAATGTTAGACATATCCTAACATAAAGGCTATTTAGTAGAAGATGTTTTAAGTGCAATTTTTATGTTATTACTTGAGGAAATTAAGTGGTGCATAGAGGAGTTACTCTCAAATGAGGAGGAATAAATTGAACATGAAGAGTGGTGGATTTGGTGAATTTCATGTGAGAAATCAAAGCGAGCTTGAAAGTCATGGAGATTACTTAGTAAAGTATAAAATATTAAAAATTTAGTAATGATGAGGTACCTAAAGTGTACATGAATTAATTTAATCAATATCTAATAAATTATATATTATTAAAATCCATTTCTAAGACAGGTTGAAATCCATGCATGAACCTTTCAAAATACTCAAGGAATTTATGTCTAGAAGATTTTATTTTTTATATTTTGGAGTTAGATAAGTAATTTGAGAACAAGTCCATTGAAGACCCAAATAAATTATAATTTACATTTACCAAGTTAAAATGTAATGAATATTTGTGATGGGATCACATCTAAATAGATAAGTAGAGAAAGGGAAAGAATAAAATTAAATCTTAAAATAAAATATTTGCCAAGTTGAAAGTGATGTTTTTATCTATATACTTGATGAAATAAATAGACTCGATAAACCAAAATGAGTTAAGTAGTAATAATATAATTATTAAAATAAAAAAATAAAAAAATGGCATACACAAAAGATTACACATGTGTAATATTTCACCTAGAAAACCCTTTTTTGAAAAAACCTAGGACAATAATCTCCTTCACTATTGTTTAAATTAACCATTTTGTAATACAATAATTTAATTCTCATTTTTAATTTCCCCTACTATATGTGTGAGTATATATGGTCACATAAATAGTTAAACATCAAAGTGGTATTAAAATACCATGGATACCAAAACCATGGGATATATAAAACATAGGCTAAAACCACCCAAATACATGTTTATATGGTCCTAAAAATTTCAACACATTTCTTGGATCTATAGTATACTAGAGTGTAAATCATAGAAACATACAACACATTTCCGAAAATATACTAATTTTTGAACTCTTGGTCTACAAGGCCATACCTGTATCAAGGGAAGCTATGGCCATTTTTGATTTTTTACACCAATTTTTTTAATCATTACTCATAACTTTGTCAACAAATCAATAATGTTACCACCTTTGTCCACCTTATATAACAATATATTATTCTCCTCTACCATTTCCATTACAAAATGGTATTCAACATTAATGTGTTTTATTATAGAGAGATACTTAGTGTTCCTTGATAAACAAATTGCACTTTAAGAGTCATGATATTTCCTTATAGGATTTTAAACAAACTAAATAATGAAAATTAACCTTTGAATCCAAATTACTTCCTTATTTTCCTGAGTATCTATTGTGTACCCAACCTCTATGGTGGATATTAAAAAACTATTTTAACATTTTATCATCCAATTTATAGGTCCACCAAAACATTAAACACATAATCACTATTAGATCTTTTAAAATTAATATATCCATCAAGATTAAATTTTTTTATTTAACTAGAATTACCCTAATAGTAGATTTCATAGTCTAACATATCATATAAATACCAAAATATATTATTCACTACATTTCAATGTTCATTTCTTAAATTTGACATAAATTTTATCACTAATCCCACTGCATGATAAATTTCAAGTGTGGTAAAAACTATTGTATACATCAAACTATCAAAGACACTAGCATACAATATTGAAGACATGTCCTTAATTTCTTTTATTTTGGGACATTATTTAGTAGATAAATTTTGACCAACAAGAAAAGGATTACTGATAGTATTAACATCCTACATATTAAACCTTTTGAGTATCACATTAATGTACATACTTTGATTTAACCATAGTTTATTGTTTACCTGATCCATTTTAATTTTCATTCCCAAAATATATTTTATGGCCCCAAGATCCTTCATATCAAATTGAGATGATAATTGAGACTAAATTTGGGTGATCATTTCCTTATTATTAAAAGTTAACATGTCATCTAAATATAATATTATGATAATATTTTTTCACTTTCTTATTTGAAATAAACATAAGGATCATCTTTGCTTCTTCTAAGTCCATGTCCCAATGCATACCTTTCAAATTTCAAGTTATACATTCTTGGTGATTGGTTCAAGTCATACAAATAATTTATTATCCTACATATAAAATCCTCCTTTCCATTTATCTTAAATCTTTCTTGATACACATGATGTATTTCCTCCTCAATATTACCATGTGAAAAAAAGTCATTACATATACTATTCTATTTCTAGATAAAAATTAACAATAATAAATAGAAGAAATATAATTAAATGTAATTTATCAACAAGATAAAACATCTCACTAAAATAAATTCATTAAATTTGGGATAATCCTTTTACGTGAGCTTTAAGCTTATGCATTCCTCCATATGCATTGTACTTCTTCTTAAATACCCAATTAAAGCCAATATGTTTTCTTCCAGGAGGTATTTTCACCAAGCCCCATATTTTATTTTTATTTAAAGACTCCATTTCTTCCTCTATAGACTTATTTAGAGACTTAGTCTCTTTAGAGTCAAAATCATACTTTATAGTCTCAAGGTTTTTTGGCAAGATTTTATGTCATCATGATTTTTTATATTATTTCATTGACTAGCTCAATTGGATGCAACATAAAAATTCAACATTGGAGAAATCATCGAGTGATTGGTGATTTTCCTTTGCATTTAAGAGGGAAAACTCCCTCATATGATGGGAGTTTTCATATTTTTATATAATTTTAACTAGAAATTACAAAAAATCAACAAGAATAGAATAAACGAGAAATATATAAATGGAGTGAAAATAAGATGAAATGGAAGGGAGAATCAGAATCATATCTCAAAGTAAATATAAAAAAATTGCATAGATAACCTATTTTAAATGGAATACATTGCATAGTTCAATAATAATACATGGAGAAATACATACTTCAAATAAGATAATAAATCACATCACCTTAGGGGTTTCATGACATAAAGTACTAAGGAAAATCCTATGTATTTCTAGCTAGAAATGATCATAAAGTCTCCTTTTCCTCCTTTCAAATAGTGTTTTGTTTGGAATCATATAATCCTAGTTTGGAATATTCATTTAAACATATGAATGAAAATACAAAACAACTAATGTGCTGGGAGTAAAGATTACCTAAAATCTCAAAGTCTTCCTTCAAATTGGATTATGTATATATGACATAAATTTTGTCCTCTAAGATTTTTAACGCAAATTTTGCAAAATCCAAGGGTTTAAACATAGTCAATAAAGTATAATTTTTTAATATATTTATTTATTTACAAACTTTAATTCAATTTTTAAAAATAAGAAATAATAAAAACCCATGAAACAATCCACTCATCTTACACATTTGTTTTCATTATATTAAAAAAACTTCTTGAAAATAAATAGACATACACAAAGTTAAAGCAACCCTTTCCCATGGACTATAATGAAGAAAAATGTGAACCCTTTACAAATGTCTTTATAAGACTTATATACTTTATGCCCTAATAAGGTGGTTATATAAATACCTTCTTGACTTAACATAAGATTCAGCTTGTCTTTAACTTGAGTTTTCCCTTATTTTTATTTATTTCAAAAAAAAATTATAATACATCAATAATAAGTTACTATATGACTTTTTAAATATTTAGACCATATAGGAACTTTGACATATGAGTCACACCTAAAATTACCATAATGATTTTGTAAAAAATATGTCAAGTTTGGGACATTAAGACATGAATAAAAAGTTATCTACATAAAATTATCTTTTAAAAACTTTAGAATAATGTCAAAATGGAGTTAAAATTCAAAATATATGGAAAAAACAATACTTTACATATTTTTCTTTGCTTGAGATAGATCTTATCAAGTTTATGAGTCTTATTATGAACCTAATTTCACATAAAATATATCAATATTAGGACATTAATACATTAAGGATAATTTATATTCATCCAAATGTATTTATAATGTTTTTATTGAGAGTCAAAATGGAGTTAAAATGAAATATATTATCCCAAAATAATATTTTATAGTATTCAGTCTTGTGATAAACTGTGTCGAATTTATGAGTCCCATCATGAACCTAATTCAACAAAAAATATGTCAATTTTGGAACCTTTATACTTGAGTTATAATTTATCTTCATAAAAATATATTTTTAATCCTTTATATGATATTCAAGATAGATTTTGAATACAAGAGATATGCCTAAAATAAGATTTTATTGTTTTTGGTCTTATGATAAACTTTGTTGGGTTTATGATTCCCATTGTGAACCTAATTTTACAAAAAATATATAAATGCTTGGACATTTATACCTAAAATTGACATGATATCCATTAAAATATATTTACAAAAATTCATATTAGAGTCAAAATGGAGTATGGATGTAAGAGATATGCCCAAAACAAGGTTTTGTAGTTTTTGGTCTTGTGATAGACTTTGTCAAGTTTGTCAGGTCTTTTTAGTACCCATAGAACTATATATTTTTGGATATTTTCACTTGAATCATATCAAAGTTCTAAGATACAAGTCTAAATTTTAATTCCAAGTGTTTATAATTAAAATTTATCACATTGAATTTGTCTATGTAATAGAACAAAAATTGAGAGCTTTTGAAGAGATTAAAATACAAGTGGAACTTACAAAAGCTTCAAATGAGTTTGAAAAGCCTTCTCCATTTGTATATGGAGTAGACATACTTATTGTGAAAATTTTAATTTTATTTTCCTTTATTTACCTCTAATCACCTTTTAGGAGTGTAATTTGGATCCTTATCATGAAATGGAAATTTTGATGATAAACACAAGCTCTAACTATGGGATCACATTCCCTATAAAGATGTAGGATAACTCTAAATTATTTGGTCACCAATTCCTTAATTTATAATAATACCTATGTGTAATTCATATGTTAATGTATTGATATAGCCAACTAGTAGACAAATTTCTTATCTCAATCATATGATAAATGAACATGTGCTCCCAAGTTAGATCACTTTATTTGATAATCCTAAACACCTAATTATTTTCTTATTTATTGAGGAATCACACTAAACATTTTTATAATAAATATTTATGTTTAAGAAGAAAAAAATTTATATTGTATCGTGGCTTGTTGAATAATATTTCTAACATTTTTAATCAGATTCAAAATGGATTTTGGGTGTATTGTCATGAAATTTTACATTTCATGACAACACCCTTAATTTCACTCATACAAGCAATTAGAAGTTTTTTAAGGACAAGGATAGTAAATTTTTTTATAATGGGACATTAAATATATATCCTAATAAACAAGGCTTGGGTTGCATACTAAAATATGTAGTTGTCACTCATTTGACCTTATTAGCACTAGAGTAAAAATTTAAGGTAAAATCAAACTTCTCAAAAAGCTCCTAATTTTTTTCCCAATGCAAAGACCAGACCTGAGAGATAAATTTTGAATATAAAAATTTAGTATAATAAATTCATCTTGAACTACTAAAATCAATAGTGAGAATTTTAGTTGTGCATGTAGTCTAGGGAACCTGCCGTGTCTTTCAACATAGGGCAGAATCTTCCATGTATCTGAACACAGATTAGAACCCCCCATGTGCCTAAGTCTGGTCCAATCTCTTGTGGTCCATAAATTTCACATCCAAACTCTAATTTTTTTCTCATTCAATGCATTATAAATATAATTTGATGAGGAAATTTTTTCATTAGGGACAGATGGTACAAAAACTTCATCTTGAACTTTAAAAATCAAGGAAGAGAATCACATGTGCAAAAGTAGGGTGAAGTTCCCACTGGTGGAAAAATAAGGTATAATCTCCCTTGGGCCATAAATTTTGCATCCAAAATCTATTTTGGATCTCATTCAATGCATTATAAAGATAATTTTATCCTAAATACCCATAGTAAAAAAACTTCATATTAAACTTGAAAAATCAAGGGGGAGAATCATTGGTGTAAAAGTAGGGTCAAATCTCCCTCGATATATAAATTTCACATCCAAACTCTAATTTGGCTCTTGCTTGATGTGTTAGAAACGTAATATTATGAATAATAATTTTCCTCAAGGATTCATGGTGTAAAAACTTCATCTTGAACTTACAAAATTAAAGGGGATAATTAAAATTATTGAAACAAGGTGAATTAATAGTTTTCAAGTTATGAAAAAACACCAATGCACTTTTGTAAGTCATGCAAATTGGTCATTTTACTTTTACAAGTCATGAAGTTTGGTCATTGTAATTTCTAAGTTTTGAAGTTGTGTGAATATGTCATTACACTATGCAAGTTATGCAAATTTATAATTGCAATTTTGCATGTTTCAAGTCATGCATAAACACTAACGTACTTTTCTAATTTGCATAAATTTTTCATTATACTTTTGCAATTTTTATGAATTTACCAATGTTTTTTTGTAAATTTTAAGTTGTGTAAATTAGCTAATGTGCTTTTGCAAGCCCATGAAAAGGTAAAAATGTTTATGCATTGTAACCACCTATTTCAACCTATAAATATGAGTTAGGGGATAATTTTTAGGGTTTATATATAATGAAACTTTTAAATATAATTTTTTAAATAGGATATTGTATTTGAAACCAAACAAAGATCAATATAAGGATATTTTGCAAACTTTATATTCAATATTTCATCTTGGATTATGTATGTATATGTTATCTACATGTATTTAGATATTTGATTTCAAAATTTTGTTGAAATTTTTATAAACTAGTTAGAATTTGTAAATTCTATTGTAGTGTTTCTTCTTTGAGCATACTCTAATATTTCTATTTTGGTGAAATCTTGGTGGAGTAAAATAGTAATTTAACTTTTTACAAGGAAATATAAAATGACTATAATTTTATTTTATCAATTATATATAGTTATTTTGGTGTATTTTATGTGTTATTATGAATATATATGTATTTCCTATACATTCAATGATAAAATTTTCCATTTAGAGATATTACCCACTTCTTTGACATTTCCAATAGGTTTCTGAGTTCATTTTATTGGATTTGTTACTCTTTCCTATTTTATAAACATAATTATTTCCATTATATCTCTATGTCATGTCCCATTAATTAATTTAATATATAAATATCATATCTTAAATTAATTTTATATTAGGAATTATTTTCATAAAATTCATGCCCTTCTCTATACTAGCTAGTGAAACTCAAAATTTGACATTTTTTATAGAATAACATAGTAAATCAAATCAAAAAAATATCAAAACTTATATTTTATAAAAATTATTAAAAAATATTTAAAATAATTTTAATAATAACTCTATAATATTTATGGATTTAAATATAAATATTGGGAAAAACTCTTGCAAGAACTATATAGTAACACTACAAACACTGCTCAAAACAAAACATAAAGTCATAAAAATAATAGGTTTATTAAACAATACTAGATAATAATGAAATAACCTAAAAATTACCCAACAAGATGCTTGATATTTTCTATAACAAACCCAAAAATCTAAAAAAAAATTCTATAACCTCTACTCACACCAACTACTTGTCAAAAAATACTTAAAACTGATTAAATCTACACTCCTTGAAGCTCTATCAAAATTCATATGTGAAATTTTACCTATGGATCACAGGGTTTTCATAATAAAATCCTTGGTATCAATGGGTTTCCATCCAAATACCTCCAACATCCAAGATTTTTATTTTAGGATGGTTTGATGAATAATATTCAATAAGAAAAATTAATTAATTTGGTAAAAGAGCCTCCAAAATGTAATTATGACATATAAATAACCAAAAGGGACCAAAGAGGAACCGGAATACAAATATTTGATTTTAAAATATACAAAATTAATTATAAAAAATCATTAATTTTCAGATTTCTCTAATTTCTAATAATTTTATTTAATCTTGTTTTTCCTTCTTTTGTCCTATTCCAAAAACTTCCCAAATTTGACCAACTTTTCTTGAAGATAATAATGAAAAAATAATTTATTAATTTGATTTAAATCCTCATAAATATTATTCTCCTTAAAAACACCACACCCCACTCTAATAATAAATTATTATTATTTATCTTGATTCCCCATTGCTTTTCAAACTTGCCAATTCGAAACAAATAATTAATTAAATATTTATTCCAAATTTCTTTCCCTTATTCCCTATAATTGAAAATTGGATTAATTAATTATTAATGGAAATTAATTATTACATGGAAATTAATTATAAATGGTACATTATAATTCATTCCTCCTCAAAATTTTTTGTCCTTAAGTAATTTAAACTTGGATGATTTAAAATCTATCTACCTACCCAAGTAGCATCAACAATTGGCAAGCTCTTCCAATAAACCCAATATTTAGTCATATCTTTTTTACTCAATATCTTAACCCTGGTATCTATCACCTATTCAAGAATTAATATTAGTTTACCCTCCTTATCCAAAGTTTTAAAATCTATGGAGGGTGTAATCTACTTCCCCAAATCTCTATTTAGATAAGAGACTTGGAAACTATTATGAATTTTACTATTTTTAGGAAGTTCTATTTCATAGAGTACCTCACCAACTTTCCTTACAATTTTATAGATTCCATAGAATTTGGACTTGATTTTATCTACTCCACTTCTCTTGATTTATTTCTTCCTATATGGCTACAACCTTAGATATACCTTTTCACCTACCTCAAAATCTTTATGTAGTTTTTATTTACATAATGCTTGTGTTGATTTTGTGATTTTTACAAATGATCCTTGAGGGTTTTCAATAATTATTGGTGATGGTTAATGAAATCACTTTCAGATAAAACTATATTATTAATAGAAACCAAATAAATAAATATAATTTCCATATAAAGGTTTGAATGGGGACATACCACATGTGGTAAGTGGTATTGTAATAAAATTCTATCAAATGTAGCCATTTGACCCATGTAGATTACTAACTTGAGATGTAGTCCCTTAAGTAAACCTCTACCCATTTGTTTACTATTTATATTTGGCCATTATTTTAGAGTGGCAACTAGTGCTAGGAGTGATTTCAATACCTGCCAATCTAAATAACTCTCTCCCAAAAGAGCTAAGGACCCTAATATCCCTGTCACTAACAATATTATGTGGTAGTCTATGGAATCTAAACACTTATTTAAAAAATAATTCAACCACTTTAGGGGATTTAAATTATGATTATATAATAAAAAAGTGTGTAAACTTAGTTAATTTGTCCTCTATTACATATATGTAATCTCTACCATTTACCTTGGGAAAATCTATGATGTACTCTCCCATTTTTTAGTGGGAATGGATAAAGGTTCAATTAATCATGTTGGAAAACCTTTTTCCCCTTTGTTTTATTAACAAATGGTATGATCCATACCATTATAAGTGAATCTATCCTAAACTTGCTTATATGTCTTGTAGTACCCTGGGTGTCTTACTATTGGCACATCATGCACTGATTTTAAAATATTTTTGTTCATTGTAAATTAAGGTACTAAAAGGGACATTTTTATACAAAATTAACTCATCACATATTTTATACCTATCATACTTTAACATTCCATCAATAATCTTAGTAGTAAAATAATTCTTTGTGATAACTGGTGTTGCACATATATCTAATTTTATAAAAATAAATTAATCAAAGTAATTTATCAAATAATGTATTTCCAATGATTTTTGTAATCTTTGAATAATCCTCCCCATTATTTTTTTTTTGTGACCGTTTGTGGTGATCCATTGGAAAAGACCTTAAAAATATATCCTTCCCATTGGAATTAAATGTGAATTCCATAGTCTGGTAATTATGGTGAAAATCTCGTAAAGAATGCAACCATTACACTCCTAAGACCATATCTATTCCACTCAAACCACATAAAAGTTATCATATACCTTATAGTTTCCCATAGTAACATTGAGCTACTTTATCACTTTGTTACATGGAATTGTAAATCCATCCACAATAACAACATTTAATCCTTCAAAATATTCTATATACAACCCTATTTTTACCACCAATCCTTCATAAATAAATTTTTGTGTGCCTCCAATATATATGTGTATTATCATCATTTATCCATTGAGCAGTCCATGAACTCAAAAAGGGTGATATTTAGGTGCTCCTAATAGAGTTTCTAGAGTACCTCCCCCTATAATATCATTTAAATCCTCTTTTGTTTATGGGTTTTTCACTTCAAAATTTTTATCTTCTTCAATACCTTGTTCATCATCTAATATAACTTATATAAAGTGTACTTGCCCTTTACCTAGGCATTTATGACCTAGCCCCCATGAATCTTTGCATGTGAAATAAAGATTCTTCCTTGATAGGTCAGTTCTAGTACCCTCATATATCAGTTTTGTGTTATATGGAGACATGTATTTATTAAGATAAGTAGGAAGTTTTCTCTTCTAAAAATTTCTCTTATTCTAAACATGAGAAAATGGTTTGGAAGGACAAGATAACTTACTCTTTTATGTTGATGGCTCAAGATTTAAATCTCTTCTTATAACATCTTGTAAGGTGATTGGTGAAAAGTCATTGAAAAAAACCTCTAAGGGTATCATAAAGTCCAATAAAAATAAAAATAACTATTTTTTTGAAATATCACTTACCATTATAACCATATTTTGAAATTATGATATAGGAAATAACTGAGGTTCGTTGTTTGATTTTAGAGAGTTCTTTGAAGTACTCTTCTTTATCCCTCAACTCAAATATGTCAAGATATCTCTAGTTAAATTCTTTAAAGGTGTTTATTTTATCATGACCTTGTGTTATTAGGCCATGATACCAACAATCATATTCAACACCCTCCAAATACAAAATAGTAAATTGAGTATCTTCATTCTCCTCCATAGGGTTAAGATTAAGGTAGGTTTGTAATTTTTATAACCAATCCCATACTAAAATTATATAACTACCATCATTAGTAAGAGCTAATAGTTTGATTAATGTATTTTTTATAGTCTTTCCTCCAACACCCTACTTATTTATTTTTCTTATTTGGCATGTGGCTCCTTCTGACATTTTTGTAAAAGTTATTGTAAGAAATGAAAATTTTGAGACCTTCATCAAAATTCTTATATGCATTATATATCTATGTTTTTTGTTGTAACTATTCCAATGGACTAATGGGGTGAAATTATGGTTTCTTCCTCTTAAAATAGTTAACAAAACTCTTCATCCAAGATCTCTCCAATAGATCATTACTATAACCATGAAATATTCAACATTGTACACAAATAATAAACCAACTACTATTCCATTCTATTCTATATCAAATAGTTTACAATAGAGATGTACATATAGGTATAAGATAAGATAATTATAACCATCCCATGAATGTGAGACTAACTTCCCCAATATAGGTGGAAGTAAGGCTTAAACCCATCATCCTCATTAATTTGGGATAAACATCTCCAATGAGATAACACCTAATTAAGATAAATAGTAGGAGAGTAATATACTACACCAACACCCCCATTAAACATATCTTAGGGAGGTAAAATAAAGGATGTAGTGTGATGCCACATGTCCTTGTGAACACCAATCTATCTTGCCAGAGTACATGGATGTCAAGTCACTGTAACTACCAAGTGAAAGTAATAATGATGCTAAATATGAAGATCATTTAATATGAACATTAAACTCTAAAATACCAGGTAGAGTAATAAAACCAAAGAAGTATTTCTTGAACACCCTAAAAAATATGCTAATAAGTGACCACAAAGATTGGTGGGGCTACCACATGGTGTCATTGGTGGCTATACCACACTGGTGTCACTATAAGAATCAATAAGAAGATAATGCAGACAAGTAAAAAATCCTCATATGGGTTTTGACAAATAAAGTGCCTAAATAAGATACCCATGTACAATGGAGGAATCCAAAAAACACTAAAAAAATTGTAAAATATACATATAACTCTCATAAAATGGAGAAAAAGGAGAAAACTTGTTGAAAAAACTCCCCCTCAAAAAGAGAGAAAAGAAGAAGAGAGAGATAGAAATACCCCCAAATATGATGCTAAATAATTTCACACTCTAAGTAATCAAAATACACAAAGGAAATCAATATGCATGAGTCATCCAAATCCACTACTCAATCATAAAAATAACTAACACTAGGTTTCACTAGAATAGCTTTGATCAAGAAGACTATCAATGGTGTCAAAAGTGCAAAAGAGTATTTATAGGTGCAAAGGACACTCAACACCTAAGAAGCAAGATATACACAACACCCCTCATACTAATAACTAGGTAGAGTGCCAACAAAAAAATTTGTATGTACATCCCCCCATAATTATAAATAGGTAGAGTGGATGAAAAATATATACATGAGGGGTTTGAATCTACTACTCAAACACCAAATAATTTGACACTGTATGCACCATAATAACTCCATATGATGTGGGAGACTATCAACTATCAAAAAATAGTGTCAAAAAAATAGATATAGTCACTCAAATAAGATGCATCTAGTGGTGATGGAAGATACAAGCAACTGAAGAAGTGAAAAAGTACCCAAAATAGATCACACAAATGTATTTTAGTAGATAAGGTTGAATCAACAAACCCCCCATGGCACTTTATAATTTAGTACAAGTATAATAAATTCTAATAAACACTAAATGAAAACAAGGAAGACATTGGGACTCACCAAAATAACACCAAACAAGGAGACTAATGACCTATTCAAAAAGCCATCACCAATCATGAGAGATGATCCAAATACAAGGGAGTAAATAAGTGTTTCCATAGAATAAGGCAAGGCACTAGAAAGGGGCCTTGATGGAGACATGACATAAACTATAAGTGTGTCAAAGTTTCAATTCATAAATTAGAATAGAGCATTTTGTGGACTGATGGAATAGTGTGTCAAATGGAAAAAAAACCTTTATGTATGTAGAAACACACCTAAAATAATCAACTATAAAAAATGGCAACTTATAAAATGACATGTAAAGGATGTTAGACTCAACCAAAAATGTGTCTAAGATAATTCAAAGTGTAATAGTGGTATAAGTAGTATAATATAGGCCAAGAAATATCATGACTAGTTAGAATCCACTACTTAATCATAAAAACAACTGACAATGGGTTTCACCATAATAAATTTGATCAAGAAGACTATCGGTGGTGTCAAAAGTGAAAAAGAGTACTACTATGTGCAAGGGAAACTAAACACCTAAGAAGAAGGATTTACACCACACCCCCCATACTATTAATTGAATATAGTGATGACAAAAAAAATTATATGTACACCCCCACCATAATCCTAAATGGATGGAGTGGATGAAAAAGTTCTACATGAGTGGTTTGAATCCACTACTTGAACACTAAACAATTTGACACTATATGCACTAGAATAACTTTATATGATGTGGGAGACTATAAACTATCAAAATATGGTGTCAAAAATATAGATATAATATCTTAAATAGGATGTATTTGGCAGTGATGGAAGAGACAAGAAACTAAAGAAGTGAAAAGTTGCCCGAAATATAACAAAGCACTAAAAAGTGGCCTTGATGAATACATGACACAAACTACAAGTGTGTCAAATGCCAATGTTTAAACTAAAATAGACCATGTTATGGGATAATGAAAGAGTGGAAAATTGAAAAAAATCCATCATGTATGAAAAAACACACTTGAAAAGATTAACTACCAAAAATGATAACCTATAAAAGCACATGCAAAGGACATCGAACATGGCCAAAAATGCATCTGAGATAATGCAAAGTTAAATAGTGGGATAGGCAGTACAATGTGGGCCAAGAAAGAGAAATGTGGAATAAATCTAATGCAAATAGGACATTGATCATAGCCAAAAAATCATCTAAAATTACAATGTGAGAGTAAAATCCAAGAAAGAGAAAAAAGGGTTTTGTTTTTCATGTGAGGGGGTTTGGCATCTTACCAAAATGGACCTCACCCACTGGTCTTCGACAAATGAAATGAAATAAATATGACAAAAAAATAATAAATTAACTCTTCTTTTAAAAAAATCACTTTACAATTTGTCCTACTTTAAAATACACCACATAAAAGTGGTGTATGTGTAAATCCCCTCTTAAATGATATTGTTTTTATTTATTTTTAAAAATTGCCTTTAAAATTCCTATTCAATATTTATCAAAGATGTTTGATTTTAATAATATCAATCATATAAATATGAATAACATATATATATATATATATATATATAAAGTAAGCCCTTTTTAAGAAAATTGAAAAACCATGTCAAAACCACTATCTTTTTTCATAAACCATTAATAAAAAAGACATATTGTAAGGTTTGAAATGATATTTATCTTTTTCTATGGCCATGGGAGGAAAGTAGACCATGAGTGGTGGATCTAAGAGGTTGTTGACCAAATGGAGGAGGTTGTGTGGCCGAGTGTAGGCCTTTGATCATTTGCACCTAATTTAGTTACGTCTATCTCTAGATACAATCTCATTCATGTATTATTAATGGTGCATGAAGGAATTGGTAGTGTTATTCAAGTGTTTCCTCTATAATAATTATTCCTTTACACTCAAACAATTTTCTCCATCTTGGAAAATAAGTTATGGAAAACTAGGTTTCTACCTTAAGTACAATCACTATTAGAATGGCTATCCATTGAATCTATAAAAATGCTAATAGTCCAAAATACTATGCACATCAAATAAAAAACCCTCCAAATTTTATCAATCCTAAAGGTTGTCATAAATTTAAGGGGAAACAACCAATCAAAGAGATCAGATCCACATTAGACCTTTCAACCAATGAAATATTTAAATATTAAATATTCAATGAACTAGATCTATAATATTCAAGGCATGTAGAATGCCAAATAAAATTCCATAACTATATGGAGAGAATAATTTTGGGGTTATAATGCACTCAGAAGGCAAGAGAAAGATAAATCTAACTGATAGAGATAAATATCAAAACTCATATTGCCTTGCATCAAAGATCTAGCCCACACCATAAAACCCATAGGGGCCAAGTTATCACAAAAAATAATAAAATAAATTAGGTTGTGGAAGATAAATTAAGATAAAAACACACTGCACTACATGCAAAATATGGATGATTGATATAATCCATTAAAATTTCTCATGCAAGTGGTGACCAAATAAAATGCACAAGCTCAGTGTTGAAAAAAATAGCAAACTAACCCAACCTAAAATCCTACCAAATATTGGTGTGTGGGGAGTACCAGATGTTAAGATATCAAACCAAGGGATAAAAGACATAGGCCATCCAATTAAATGATAATAAAAATCACCCTCAATACTACCATTATAAAAAACAATGATAATATTGGTCTATAAGTTTGTGGCATCATACAAAAAAATCAATCAAACTCTGATCTTGTTGGACAAAGGTAGTAATGCTAGCCTCATAAAACTATATAAGAGTTTGTAGATAAATAGATACATAAGAAAAAAAGTCTAAAAACCACTAGTAATGATTATACATATTGAGAAATCATTGTTGGAGGGCGGCTATGATACCATGAAATAGTTAACAAAACTCTTCAACCAATATCTCTCCAAGAGACCATTACTACATCCATGAAAGCTTTAACATTGCACATAAAGAATAAAAAAATATTATTTTATTATATTCTATGTCAAATAGTTTACAATAAATATGTGCAAATATGTATAAGATAGGAGAATCCTAACCATCTAATGCATGTGAGACTAACTTCCTCATTATAGGTAGAAATAAGGCATAAACCCAGCATCCTCATGAATGTGGGACAAACATCTCCAATGAAATCCCACCTAAGTAAGATAAAGTGTAGGAAAGTGATATCCTACACCAACACCTCTTATAAAATTATTTTAGGTATTGGGTTTTTTTAAATGGAATGATCTAAAGGTCTATTGCTCATAGGTGAGCCTTCCCTTCTAGGAATAGCCCCAAGATTGAGTTGACCCACTAGTTTCCCCATCACCTCTCTCAACTCTCTTTGACCAAAATTTATATTTTCTACATTGTATAATTTATTTTCTCTTACTTCATCTGTTAATATTTTTTTCTTCTTTCACTTTCAGCTATAGTTTCTTCTCTAGAGAATAATTTCTCTTCTTGTAGCTTTTTATGTTCCCATCTAAAATGCATTATTTCAGTCTCACTAAGAAACACCCACTCTTAAAAAAATTTAGAATGGAAATATCATGGATATTATACAAATATAATTTCCCCTTAATTTAAAATAGAAATATCAAATCTATAATTAATTTTATATCAGGAATAATTTTCATAGAATTTATGCCCTTCTCTACACTATAACTAGTGAAACTGAATTTTTGACAATTTTTATGGAATAACATAGTAAATTCAAAAAATCACACATGGAAACTTATATTTAATAAAAATGAGGAAAAAAAATTAAAAATATCTGTAATAATCACTTCTAAATATTTTTGGATCAAAATACAAAGTTTTGTAAAAACCCTTGACAAAACTATAGAGTAACACTACAAACACTACTCAAAATAGAAAATAAATTCATAAAAATAATAGGATGATTAAAAAATATTTAATAATACTAAAATAACATAAAAATAAATCCATAATGCACTTGATATCTAATGTAACAAACCCACAAATCTAAAAAAAATCTATAACCTCTACTCAAACCAACTACCTACATAGAACACTAAAAACTGGTTAAATCTGCACTCCTTGAAGATATATTATAATTTTTGTGTGAAATTTTACTTATGTATCATATTGGGTTCATAATAAAATCCTTGTTATAAATGGGTTTCCATTTTAATATATCCAACATCCAAGAGTTTATGTTCCAGGATGGTTTGATGAACACTGTTCAATAAGAGAAATTAATTAATTTGGTAAAAGAACCTCCAAAATGAAATTATGGCATATAAATAACTAAAATATTCAAAAGATGTGAAAAAAACAAAATAATTATTTTTTAAATATATAAAAATAATTATAAAAATTCATTAGTTGTCAGCTTTCTCCAATTTCCCATAATTTACTTTAATCCTGCTTTTCTTGCTTTTATCCTATTCCAAAAAATTTCAAAATTTGGCCAAATTTTCTTGATAATAATAATGAAATTTTTTTTTTTAAAATTTTTTATAAATACTCATAATTATCCTTATCCTTAAAAACATCATTCCCCACTCTGGTAATAAATTATTTTTATTTATCTTGATTCCTTCTTGTTTTTCAAACTTGGTAATTCCAAATATAAAAATTGAGTAAATATTTGTTCCAATTTTATTTCCTTTATTCCATGTAATTAAATATTATATTAATTTATTATTTAATTTAAATTAATTATAAATGGGACATGACACTCTCTTTCATATTTTTTCTTTCTATAACCTTTTCATACTTTATGGTTAAAAGTATTACCCAAACACCATTTTTGCTAAAAATAGCTTCCTTTTTGGTTTTTAATAAAGGTAGCTCTACCTAATTATAGGAGGGAATTAGTCCCCACATTTTTGGATATAATAAGGATTTTTTTCCCAAATTTTTGATTCGAAGTCCTACATTATTCCTCCTAAATTTTTTTTTAGCCAACAGTTTTTGGCGACTCTATTAGGGATTGAGGAGCCTTGTGCATGTGATTTTTAGACATTTCAAGAAACCTCACCTAGAATGGAGGTTGGAAACTATGTTGACATATAACACCTAGTGTCCACATATTTTTTATTTAATAAATGGCATTATTTCATCCCAACATTAATGTTCCCCATGTCCCATGGGGAAAATGTTTTGGGTTATTGGCTTTAGCATCTGAGCTCTAATTTGGATCTTGTTTGATGTGTTAGAAATATTATTTAATGAATAATATATTTACTCAAGGATACATGGTGAAAAAACTTCATATTAAACTTATAAAATTAAAAGGGAGAATCATAGTTAAAGAAACATGGTGAAGTCCGTAGTTTTCAAATTGTGCAAAACACCAATGCACTTTTACAAGTTATGTAAATCAGTCATTATAATTTTTTAAGTTATGAGAATTTATCAACATAATTTTTCAAGCTATGTGAATATGTCATTACACTTTTTTAAGTTGTGAAAATTTGTCATTGTACTTTTACAAGTTTCAAGTTGTGAAAAAACACTAGTGCACTTTTCTAAGTTGTGTGAATTTGTAATTACACTTTTTCAAGTTGTGTGAAATGCCCAATATGTTTTTGAAAATTTTAAGTTGTGAAAATTAACTAATGTGATTTTACAAGCCTCTGAAAAGGCAAAAAGGTGGTTACACACTAAAACCACCCTTTTCAACCTAAAAATATGAGCTAAGGGCTCATTTGTATCGGTTTTAGATAGTAAACTTTTTTAATATACTTTTTTAAAGAGGAGATTGTATTTGAAATAAAACAAAGGTTAGTGCAAGGAGATTTTTAAAACTTTGTGTTCAATATTTCTTCATAGATTATGTATGTATATGATGACTACATGTATTCACATCTTTGATTTCAAAATGTTGTTGTAATTATTATAAACTAGTTAAAATTTGTAAATTCTATTGTAGTGTTTCTTTTTTAAACCTATTTTTGTTATTTCTATTTTAGTGAAACCTCAGTGGAGTAAAATAGTAATTTTCACTTTTCACAAGGAGATACAAAATTATTATAATTTTATATTATCAATTATAAATATTTATTTTGGTATATATGTTGGAAATATTGTCATTGATGTCAAAGGTCTAGCATTATTGGTGATAAAGGCCCCATTGCATTTGTTATTTATCTTGGCTAATATGAGTTAATATATATTTAATATTAATGAATATATTTTTAGTTACATATGAGACAAAATAAGGGCCCATGAAGAAGTCGAAGTGCCATGGGGTAAAGACAAAAGAACGATGGGATGCATTTTCCCATGAAGAGTCATCTTGGAGAATTCCAAGATTCACCAAGTGAAGACAAAAGAGTAAGGGCACAATTTCACATGAACGGACACTTTAAGGAATATGAAAAGTCACCAAGATGAGGAAAAAATATGGAAAGACGTTTTTGGTCATGAAGGGTCACCACATGACTTTTTAAAGGCTTGAATATGAAGGGTCATACAAGTTTGGTGCCATTTTCCATGAGGATTGAAGGGTCACAAAGGGGGAAGGCCAAAGGTCATTTGAAAAGCTATAAATAAAGGCTTGAGAATCCATTTGTAATATGAGATATAGAGGTTGATTTGATTTTGTAATATCTAGCTTAGAAGAGCAATTGTGAGAGATGAATATGATTTGTATTTTTTATATCTAGCTTAGAAGAGCAAAGGTGAGAGAGAGGAAAGAGATGTTATATTGATCTATCATTTGTTGAGATAGAAATATTGAGAGATAGGTGTGTGGTATACACAAAGAGGTTGGTGTTCCTATGGGTTGGTGCTCATGAATTGTTGTTGGGTTGGTACTTGGTAAAGGGGTTGGTGCTCATGAATAGTAGCTAGGTTGGTGCTTGGCAAAGGGGTGTGGTGCTCTTGTGGGTTGGGCTCATGAATAGTAGCTGGGTTGGTGCTCAGCAAAGGGGTATGATGCTCCTGCAAGCTTGGTTTGTGAATATTGTTTGGGTTTGTGCTCATTCATATACTTGATATTGTTCTCTATGGTTTTTCCCACATTGGGTTTCCATGTTATATTTGGTGTCTCTCTCTATCTTGTGTGGTGTTTATTGTTTGAGTTTTGATGCATATCTTGAATGTTTGACTAAGTGGAATTTTTTTAAAGGAAATATTTATAAGATATATGATATATTGATTCACCCCCCCTCTCAGTATATCCCATGCTTAACAATTGGTATCAGAGCAAGTTCCTTTTTGAAAAGTTTTACAGCTTGAAGGTAGAGCGGGAAAGCATGATGGCTGGGTCACATGAAGGATTTTCTACAAATAAGTCACCTTTGTTTTATGGGATGAATTATGATTTTTAGAGCATGGAAATGAAGGTTAATTTGATGGCCCTTGGATCTGACATATGGAAATCAGTGGTGGAGGAATATGAAGAGCCACAGACATTTGCAATTACTCCAGTAGAAAAGAAGGCAAGTGAATGTAATATTAAAGCTTTAAATGCTATTTTATGTGGTTTATGTGAATCTAATTTTTTAAAGTTATGTAATGTAAATCTGCTCATAAAACTTGGGTAAAACTTGAGAATATTTACAAAGGTGATGGAAAGGTTCAGCAAGCTAAGTTGCAGACTTTTAGAAGGTAGTTTGAAAGTTTGAAGATCAAAGAAAAAGAAGATATAGCAAGTTATCTTTTGTGAGTTGATCAAGTCATAAATTAGATTCAAGGTCTTGGAGAAACATTGGATGAGTCAACGGTGGTGCAAAAGGTTTTGAGATCTCTACCAATGAGATATGATCCAAATGTTTCGGCAATTGAGGAGATGAAGAATTTAGCCAAGCTAAAGATGGATGAGCTTCATGGTATTCTCACGGCATATGAGATGCATAAAGAATAAGATAAACCCTCAAAGAGAGAAGTGGCTTTCAATACATCAAAGAAAGAGAAAGCTAAGATTCATGAATCAAGTGATAGTTCTAGTGATGATGAAGATGACAATGAAGCACTTTTCATTCACAAGCTGAAAAGAAGAACAGGTAAATGTCAAGGAAAATTACCTTTTAAATGTTTTAATTATGGAAAGATTGGACATTTTTCAACTAGATTCCTAGATAAGGTTAATGATGATGAAGAAGAAAAGCCTACATACAAGAAGAATTTTGAAGGCAAATCTAAGAAGGGATTTAAGAAGAAGAGCCTATATTCTAAAGATCCTAGCTTAGGTGAAGATAGTGGAGTCAGTGATTTAGAAGAATAAGAGATTCTATTCATGGCTATACATGAAGATGATCAAGAAGAAGAAGAGGAGGAAGCTAAAGTGAATATGGAAGGAGAGCTCATTTGTGCCTTAGAAGAGTTAGAAGCGGTTTAGAAGAAGAATCAAAGATTAAAGCACTAGATCGAGAAAAATGAACAAGAGTCAAAAGAAATGATTGAAGATCTACAAGCACACTTTGAAGAAGCCAAGAAGAATGAAGAAGATCTCATAGCACAGTTGGAAATAGCAAGAAAATATTGTGAAAGGTATGTTATTGAAATTGTCTCTTTAAAAGAAGATATTAAGAAAGCAATCAGTGATAAAGTAGTCAATGATTCAAAATTTGAAGATAGCACTAGCATGCTAAATAAGATATTGGAAAGTCAAAAAGAAAATTTAAATAAGACAAGGATCAGATTTGAAAAGAAAAAGAGCTATATTGAAGCTCTTACAAAAGAGGAAACAAAAAGGGGAGAAGTGAAGAATACAAAGGACATTCCAAACAGAGAAGGCTAGAAAGAACAAAGATACAAAAGGCAATCAGGTTAGAGATATACAGGCAAGTCTTATTTTTATATCTATTGTTTTTATTGTAATGGATATGGTCACAAGAAATTAGAATGTAGAAAAAGAGCTAACAATTTTAGAAATAAGGAGAAGGAAAGTCAAGTAGAGTCAAGCAAAATCCATAACTCTTATGCTCCTCTATCAAGCTTAGATGAAGAGACCATAGTATGCTAAAAGTGCAACAAATTCAGACACATAGCTCGATATTATAGAAGTGTGTTTGAGTCAGTCAAAAAGGATCAGATTTTCAAAGCACCATTCATCAAAAAGAAGGTTTAGACATGTTCATGGCAGAATAAACAACATGAAGATTCTATGATGGTTTAGATAGCCCTGCATGTAAGAGGTAAAGATTAGCCATGGTTAATTGATAGTGGATGTTCGAGGCATATGACAAGAGATAAAAGTAAATTCATATCTCTAAAGAAGATCAATGGTGGTATAGTGAGATTCATAGATAAAACCACTGCCAAGATAGTCGGAAAAGGTACTTTGAGTTTGGATTATGGTAGAACTAAGACTAAGAATGTTTTATATGTAAAAGGTCTTAAGCATAATCTGTTGAGTGTTAGTCAAATATGTGATCAAAGATATACATTAAAGTTTAATAAAGAATGTTGTGAGATTAGAAGAAAAGATTCAAATGAGTTGATTGCATATGCTTAAAGGACAGGGAATATTTTGTATGTATTGTCAGATATCTCCTCAAAGGCATGATCAAAGGATACATTCAATGATCAGTGAGAGGAGTTGGGAGTAATTTCTATTACTTCTTACAATTGATGTTCAACATCAAGTGAGTTAGAGCGAAGTGTTAGCTCCAGGTAGGCCCTTTGCACTTGATGTCAAAGGGGGAGAATAACAGGTATAGGTACAGGTGAAAAAAATTGGTACAGGTTGCTACAGTAAGGGGGAATTACTGTATGTTTTCAGATGATAGTATGTGCAGGTAACAAGATGTGGTAGTTTCAGGATTGAGGTTGTCATCAATGACAAAAGGGGAGAGTGTTGGAAATATTGTCATTGATGTCAAAGGTCTAGCATTATTGGTGATAAAGGCCCCATTGCATTTAATGTTATTTATATTGGCTAATGTGAGTTAATATTTATTTAATATTAATGAATATATTTTTGGTTTCATATGAGACAAAAGAAGGGGCCATAAAGAAGTCGAAGATCCATGGGGTAAAGACAAAAGAAGGATGGGACACATTTTCCCATGAAGAGTCATCTTGGGGAATTCCAAGAGTCACCAAGTGAAGACAAAAGAGTAAGGGCACAATTTCTCATGAAGGGACACTTTAAGGAATACGAAAAGTCACCAAGATGAGGACAAGAGATGGAAGGACGTTTTTGGTCATGAAGGGTCACCACATGACTTTTCAAAGGCTTGAATATGAAGGGTCATACAAGTTTGGTGCCATTTTCCATGAGGATTGAAGGGTCACAAAGGGGGAAGGCCAAATGTCATTTGGAAAGCTATAAATAAAGGCTTGAGAATCCATTTGTAATATGAGAGATAAAGGTTGATTTGATATTGTAATATCTAGCTTAAAAGAGCAAATGTGAGAGATGAATATGATTTGTATTTGTTATATCTAGCTTAGAAGAGCAAAGGTGAGAGAGAGGAAAGAGATGTATTGATCTATCATTTGTTGAGATATCAACATTGAGAGATAGATGTGTGGTATACACAAAGGGGTTGGTGCTCCTATGGGTTGGTGCTCACGAATTGTTGTTGGGTTAGTGCTCAACAAAGGGGTTGGTGCTCCTGTGGGTTGGTGTTCATGCATAGTAGCTAGGTTGGTGCTCGACAAAGGGGTGTGGTGTTCCTATGGGTTGGTGCTCATGAATAGTAGTTGGGTTGGTGCTCGGCAAAGGGGTACGGTGCTCCTGCAAGCTTGGCTTGCAAATATTGTTTGGGTTTGTGCTCATTCATATACTTGAGATTGTTCTCTATGGTTTTTCCCACATTGGGTTTCCATGTTACATATGGTGTATCTCTCTATCTTGTGTGGTGTTTATTGTTTGAGTTTTATCACATATCTTGAATGTTTGATTACGTGGAATTTGGTTAAAGGAAATATTTATAAGATATATGATATACTAATTCACCCCTCCTCCTCAGTATATCCCATGCTTAATAATATATTATGTTTTCTTATGAACACATATACATTTCATATCCATTGAATGATAAAGGTTATCATTTAGAGATATTACCCACTTCCTTGACATTTCTAATAGGTTTCTAAGTTTGAATTATTGGATTTTTTACTCCACTTTTCTAAACATACTTATTTCCCCTATCTCTATCTTTCATATTTTCCTCTCTATAACCTTTTCATACTTTATGGTGAAAAGTATTACCTTGTCAAAACACCATTTTGATGTAAATATTTCTCTTTAAAATATTTTTTTTGGTTTTAAATAAAGGTATCTCTATATGATAATAGGAAAGGGACTGTGTCCCTATGGTGTTGACCAATTTAAGGACTTTTTCCTCATGATATTGACTGAAAGTCCTACATTTGTCCCCCTAAAATGTTTTTCAGCCAAAAGAATGTACAAGATACAAAAAAATAGTGTCCATCACTTGAACAACACTTGAATAGAAAATTTTATAGAGATATAAATTTTTGAAAGAATATATTTTAGAATTGGTTTGATTTTTTCAAGGCAGGATTCATGGGCATGATCAAAGATTATTAAATGATATATTATAAGTTTCCAACTTGGTAGGGATTTTGACTTGATTATATCATTAGAGTTCATAATCATAACACTTTTTATATGAAAACAATACATATGTATGATTTTTCCAAACAAAAGCTTCTCCAACTTTATTTGTCTACTTAATGACTCTTTTTCTTCAAGCTTTATCACAACACTAAAGCTGAATTTATTTCCTTTCAGATTCCAATTCTAGATTTTTCACACTTTCCTTGGTATTTAGTTATTATTTTATGTTTGTATTTTCCTTTGTACTATATTCAACCAACGTTGAGTTAACTAGTTCTTTAATTACAAAGTGGATCTCTTAAGGTTTTTTAATAGATCAACTTTTGAAAATTTCCAATCTTTACTCATTTTTGTCTTAGTAATAAAATAGGTCTTAACTCCTAATTACATTTTTAAATATCTTACCCAATGTATTATTTTCATATTTACTTGAAACATTAAATATTTCATGGATATTTCCATTCTCTTACATTTCACTATACCTATAAGCTTCACTTTCCTTGGTTGATTAGGTTTATTGGTTGTTTGGAGAATTCATTATACTTAAAAGATTTTGAAATGAATTATTATTACCTTGTTAGGCCTGTTAATTCT
This sequence comes from Torreya grandis, assembly GCA_037957365.1. NCBI lineage: Eukaryota > Viridiplantae > Streptophyta > Pinopsida > Cupressales > Taxaceae > Torreya > Torreya grandis. The sequence goes on from JARHVA010000467.1 coordinate 2,902,906, forward strand.
ATATGTACCTTGTTTACCCATATCACCCTTTGGAAGGAGACCTAATTTGGTCCTTAGGGTCTTTATGTCACATCTTTAACTTGGTGAACAAATACCCTGTCAATTCCATTAGGATTTCTTGACACCTAGGGAAAGTTCTTAAAGTGCCTCAAATATTTGATGGACCCATTGTAAAGTTTAATTTTAATTTAATTTTTTGTTTTTATTTTTATTTTTAGGAAAAAGAGGCTAATTTCGGCATAGTTTATACCAAGTGGGAAGGAGATAAAACAAAAAAGACTTTACTAGCTAGCTCTTGTCAAATTCTAGAGCCAACAAATAAGATAACTTAGAATGTAATCAACAAGGTTAAAACTCACTAAAATAGGGGAGGCATGAGTTTATCAAACACACACAAATATATTCTAATATATTTATTAAAAAATATTAATACATAAACTGATATAAATGTTGATTTACTAAAACTACAACTATTACAAACACACTTATAAAACTTCTTCCTTTGCTAATTTAAACTACTATTTTGATTGTTGATATGTATGCTACTGTATTCACTATTTTATTCTTATTTAACTATTTTTCTATTTCAAATATCCTAATACTCTATAAACACTATGTCTTCTCCTTCTATTAGTTGAATATTCTTTGCTCTAACTTCTATCACTAAAACATTCTTCATGATGATGTTATGTTCCTCCTATTCTACCTTCTCTTTGTTATGTTTATTGTTCTATAGTTTTTTGTTGCATTGTTTTTATAACCCTTACATTCTATGTTATTTTCTCATTCTATTTTTTATATATGTTGAAAAATACTTCTCCACCTACTAAAACATTTCCCTACATTACAAATAGCTGCCCAAGAATATAAAATTCAAAACCAAATCATATTAAACACCGATGTAGTAGATCTATGGAGCTATTATTTGGTAGGTGAAAGAAGGTAAGAATAAATTATTTTAACACTCACTCTTATTCTTAACCTTATTTACATGTTCTTCTATACCTTTTTCAATCCATAAAATGTCTTGGAGGCTTCCTTTTAACTTAGTTGGCTAGTTCCTAAAGTATTTAGAGCTAAACTATTCATATTTGAAGCTAAACTAGTGATCTTTGGAGCCAACCTATGCATTTTTGGATCCATCTTGTGGATTTTAAAAGTGATTATGGGTATATATGGAACCACCTTATGGATATTTAAAACCAATATATGAAATTATAGAGCTAGTGTTTCTACATCTATGACCCCTAATCTATCTTTTAAATGCACAAAAATATTTTTCAATAAAGGCTAAGTAAATATGTTAAAATTTTAAAATTTAAGCTCTATTTCACATTTTCAACCAATTCTCTAATAAAATGATACTTCATTTTGATATGTTTTCTTCTACAACAAAAAACCAGATTATTTGACAACACAATGAAGGATATAGTATCACAAAAGATAGTTGAATCTCTTTGCTACTCTTCATAAAATTTTCATAGGATTCTTTTGATCCGATCCATATGACCTGACATGCTATTGAATTATCTACTATATACTTGGCAACAAAATGGAAAGTGAAACTATTGGTTGTTTATTTCAAGCCCATGAAATGGATCCTAATCCAATGTGAAACACATATCCAAATGTGCTCTAACTATAATCAATATGACCAGCCCAATCACTGTCTATGTATCTTTCTAACTTAAATTTATCTAATACTGCATACAAAACTCCATATCCTCTTGTTCTATTAATAAACCTCAAGATATTTTTTCCTACTTGACAATGTGTCTCTTTCAATGTTTCCATGAATATAGGTATGATGTTGACTTTATACATGATATCTAGTCTATTTATAGTCAAACACATAAGACTTTTCACTAAAATATTGTACTATGTGGGATCTGCATTACTACTACAATATTCATTATGAAATCCAAGTTTGTTTCAGTTGGTGTTGATACTAGTTTACTATCCAACATCCTAAATCTTTTTAAAATATATTTTACATAATTGGATTTGGATATAAATATACCTTCATTCATTTTCTCAACTTATATGCTAATAAAATACTTTGATAAACCTAAATCAATTATCTTAAACTCTATCTTCATAGATGATTTGAACTCATATGAATTGATTTGCATTTCTAGTGAAGATTAGATCATCCACATACAAAAAATAATTAAAATACCTTTTTTCATGCCTTGATGTCGATATTGGTCTCACTAACACTTTCACTAAATCTATTTCTCATCAAATAAAATTCTACTCAGATGTACCATGCCCTTAGTGCTTGTTTGAGACAATACAACACATTTTTTAGCCTATATACCTTGTTTTAATACCCTATAATCTCATAATCAAGTGGTTTAACCACATAAATCTCTTATTCTAACACTCAATTCAGTAATGTTGACTTGGCATCCATTTTATTCACCTTCCATTTATGTTGAACAAATATAACTATGGTTATTCTCACTATTTTTAGCCTTTCTATGGGAGAAAATGTCTCATTGTAGTCATATTTAGGCCTTTGATTCTATACTTTGACAACTATACTTACTGTATGTCTCTCAATCTCTCCTTTTATATTATTTTTGGTTTTGTAAGCCCACATCACACCTATGACCTGTTTTCCTATTGGAAAGTCTACTAGCTCCCACGTATTATTTTATCTATTTCATGAATTTATTCATCCATTGATTCACACCACTTATTTTCCTTAATTTCATCCTCAAAATAGATAAGATTATTTGCTAAAAATAAATCAAAATTCATTATTTCATCTCATTATATTCATACCTTGACTATTGATAAATATCTTGAAAAATCCTTATTAGTTATGAGTGCTAATTTAAGTTAGAGGATGATGAATTTAACTCATGATGTTCTCCTTGACCTCCTTATTAGTTTATTCCACTACATGAATCAACCCTTTGTGAGATATGTCTCCAAATTAGTGTATGAGTTTTTTTACCACATATTGGTTTAGTTTTAATAAAGGGTCCACTATCCCTTGTTTGCACTTTGATGCTCTTCTTGTTTATCTTCCCATGTTACATCCTCAATGATCTAAACATCCAAGATGATTATTATCTCCTTGGTGACTATATTTTACAACCTATAAGCTTTTTATTTCTCACTATATCTAATTAAAATACCTTTTTGTCATTTATCATCCCACTTTGATCTTCTTTGCTTGGGCACATGTGTATATGTCATAAATCCAAAAAATATAAGGCGTTCAACACTTGGATTCATTTTTCCATGATTATTGAGGGATAATATTCCTAAAACTTTTAGTTGGATAAATATTAATAAAATATATGGTTATTGCTACGACATCAACCTAAAACTTCAAAAATACTTTAGCATTTAGAATACTCCTTGCCATCTCTTTAATGGTATGGTTCTTCCTCTCAACCACACCATTTTGATGCACTATATACAAAACTATAAATTTATTCTTGATGCAATTGTCCTTAAAAATATTCATAACCTAATTTGGTATGTATTATCCTCCTCTGTTAGTTCCCAAAATGTTTATGTAATGGCCACTCTCTGTCTCAACCATGGCCTTGAACTTCTTGATTGTTTCAAATTCCTTTGATTCATTCTTCAAAAAATACACCCATGTATTTATATTTAAGTCATATATTAATGCAATGAAATACACATTATTATATATAAAGGGATTCTTCATAGGACCACATAAATATGAATGTATCAATTTTAGAGTAACTTTTGCTCTCTAAGACTTACCCATGGGAAATACACTCCTATGTTGCCTCCCTAATATGTAAAATTCACACACTCTATTTGGTTATTCTATTTGGGGAAACCCTCTAACAATTTTATTATTATGAATAAGGTTCAACCCACCAAAACTTAAATTCCCATACCTAATGTCCCAAAGGGTAGATTCATCCACCATAACTATTTTAAATGTTGTTTCTAACTTACTTTGCATCTTCAAAGGAAACATCCTATTGATTTTCATATTATTTATTGAAATTTTCATATTAAAACCACTTATATCATAAATAATTCACTCTCCATATTCAAAACTCACCCTATACCCATTTTGTACAAGCTACCTAATGTTTATTAGGTTGTGTTTCAACCTTGAGACATAGTATAATCCTGAATTTGTCTCTTGTCACCTTTCTGTGTGTGGATAGAAATGTTGCCTTTGCACATGACAAGGACCTTATCTTTATTTCCAATATTCAATTATTATTTTATTATCTCATAAATTCTATTGAACATCTCTTTATTTATACTCATATGGTTGATACAACCACTATCCAAATATCATATCTCTATATTAATTTGCTTAATTATATTGCATATTATGAATAAGTTTCCAATTTTTTTATTCCTATCAAGTTCAACCTCTTTTTTCTTAGATAAATTTGAAATTTTTCTATTAAAATCATACTCTTTTTTTCTACACTCACTATCATGGAGTTAATACTTATGTAAATAATAACATTGCATATTTTATTTTTCATAATTTTATGTAGAACCACCTCTTAAAGTGTTATTTATCTTTCTTCTTCCTCTTATATGTGATTCTTGATGTTTATGTATTACATATTCTTATTTGTTTAAATTTATTCCTCTACCTCTATTTTTTTTTCCTCTCCCCTATCTCTTACATTCACATTTGTCTCGAAGGCTTGTTCATGGGAAGATGTGTTTGACCTATTCAACCTTTGTTCATGGGTTTTCAAGGAACCCATTATCTCATCAATTGTAATTTTTATCAAATATTTAGACTCTTTAGTTATAAACACTATAGGATCAAATTTTATTGGAAGGCACCAAACACATTCTAAATGATTCTATGATCTTCAAGAGTACATCTATTTGTATTTTTCTAATTTACTATGCTCATTGTCCTTATGAAGAAGTCATTGATTGACTCATTTTATCTCATTTATAGGGTCTCAAAGTCCCTTCTCAACATATGAAAATTTTCAAGCTTCACCTTATCACTGCCTTGATAAGTTTTTTTTTTTAAATGTCCCAATATTTCTTGTAATGTGTAGCTATTTCTATCCTTAGAAAAATTGAATCAGACAATTCCATATGAATATATATTAGAGCCTTGGCATCCTTATTTATATTATCTTCAAAAAAAATTATTTGTACTTGAGTGAGGGCATTGAATTTTTCTTGGTCTAAAACCTTTGTATCAACACTTTATACAAGTTTCCATCGCTATTGAGAGTATGAAATAGTCTTCATCTTGGTGCACCATATATCATAGTTCTTTCCTTCAAATGTTAGAAGTCATTGCCATGAACTACTACTACTCATTTCCATACTTGAGATTCCCTAAAAACCATTTGTCTCTGATAATATATGTTGGAAAAAAGGCTGAGATGGGAAAATTTTATACAAGAGTGAAGGAGATAAAATGAAATATACTTTAGTGGTTGCCTCTTGATAAATTCCAAATCCAACAAATAAGATAGCTTTGAATGTAAATAGAAAGCTTAAAACTCATTAAATAAGAGGAGGTAAAAGTTTATCAAAATAACACAAATATATGTTAATATATTGATTTAAAAAACTAATACATAAAATGATTACAAATGTTTATTTACTATAACTACAACTACTACAAACACACTTACAAAACTTCATCCTTTGTTATTATAAACTATTGTCATGATTGTTCATCTATATGCTAATGTATTTAGTGTTTTATTTTTGTTTAGATATATTTGTATTTCACATAGCTTGTTTTTATGTAAAAATTATATATTCTCCCTATAATATTTGAATATTCTATGCTGTAATTGTTTTCACCAAAAAGTTTATCTAGAATTTTTAGCAAGCTTCTAATGTAATTAGATTCTTGGCCAAACTAGAATGAATCCATTGATATATTTCTTTTTGAAAGTATCCCCAATACTAATAATCATTAATTAAAATAAATAAATCAATTGGATTCATTACATAAACATACCACATTATTCTTGTCATGATAAAATTAGCACAAGACACATAGTAATATTGTTGGATCAGATAGTTTCAATATTCCCCATATGTAAACCTTTGTATAAACGTGGGGAAGAAGAAAACTAAGATGAAATATATTTTTTAATACACCTAATATAATTTTTACAATATTAATATATTACTCTTGGAATAAAAGGATATAAACCTTCAACTCCCTAAAATCAATTTATAGATATTTTTCTAGTTAGTCCATAAAAATCAAAGACTCATATTCCAAGGCTATATAAACCTATTACATGAAATGCTTAGAATCTAAATTACATTTTTTTAAGAGTAATAAATGGATTCCAAAAATACTAATAAAATATAAATAAGGTTTCCACGTACTATCATCACAAAATACATCTAGATCCCAATATACCCAATGTCAAATAGCTACTAAAAAGCACAAGCCATAAAACATATTATGTGCTCCAGACACACATTAATAACTATAAACACCTATATTAGATACACTTTCTCCAATGATACTCCATCCACCCCATTAATCTTTTAATCTTAAAAATTCATAAAAGGTATAACAAGCATACCTTGTCTCTATATTGGATCAAGAACAAGATCAAATGCATAAAAAACTATTAATTCGTAAAGAGCCATTGAAACAACCCAACTAAAAACTTTTTTTTATGCATTATATGTATAATTATTAACAAATCAAGATTATTCAATATAATAATGTAGACATAATACTAAGGCAAACCCATGAAAATACCAATTTATTATAAAAAGCAGACACTATGTAAATTTATCACATTAAACAATATTATGATATGAATTTAGAGCCTTATCTCAAAGGTTAACAAATATTCAATAACATTAATGTAAAATTTAAAATATGTTAAATATATAAATGATAAGGAGAGATATTTTAACATTTATATGTGTCAATATATAATGGGTAAATCTGTCCCACTTCTATCAAACAAGTAAATAAAGTACTTTACAAAAATAGATATTTTATGAAGAAATTGAAAGTTTGTTTATTTGTATCTTTGTTAATAGAGATAAATATTTGAGATATTTTTTTAATGATAAATCTAAACTTACAATTTTTTTGTGCCTTTGGGAGGTTTGTTTTTTCTAGTAATTATTATAGTTTTTTATTTATTTCTATATCCAAGATGATAAGATCATATGAATATAATCCAGTCACATCTCATATTTTAATATCTAAATCATAGGATAAATATATTTATTTTACATGTTATAAAATAAAAACCTATTTTAAATATGAACAACATAGATTTAAATATATATTAATCTTTATTTATATCTATAAATATATGAACATATGGAGATATACACTATGGTTTTTAAATCATAGATATAATATAGATGTATGTAATATATTTTAAATATACATATTGTATATGAGTGTGTGAGTTACTATCTTTATACTTATTATAATGTGTACATATAAATTTGAATATATAAATTGGTATTTATACTCAAAATTTTCAATGAAATATATATTGTTTTTTTAATAGATAAATTAAGGACCAATTCACCTCCTTAAAAAAATCATGGGAAAATAATAATAAAAAATGTCAATAAAAATTTTATATTTCATTTTCTATCAATATGCTTATATGTATACGACTAGTTTAATATATAGTTAATTTATGAGAGTTATTTTGGGAGTCAAAACAAAAATATTTTGGCCACCCCACCAACTTAAATAGGATAAAATTTATTATGAATATTTGATTCAAATGGCTCTACATATAACTCATAATAGAGTCACAAAAGCTTAGTGATTTTATCTTTTGTTTTAGTTCACTAAGATTTTTATTGCTCTGAATTTCAAGTTACCTTGTTAAGAACCTCATACCTTTATTGTCATCTTAGAAAATAATTTTTGTTCTATAAGTAATTATAATGTGTTTTTATGCTATTGTAATTATGTTTATTAATTCTTATTTTTAGTGCACAATTTTTTATAATGTGGATAATGGATATAATAAGTTTGATGAAAAATAAGGAATTTTATAAATTTTTCATTGGGGATTTACCAAAATAAATATACACATTTTCATTTAATTTATTATGAATAATATTCATTGGTTAAAACTTAAATTTCAAGAAGGTATTTCCCTTCATCATGTTCTCTATATGGAAAAAATAGGCCACCAAGACATACCATTAACTCTTAACCAATAAAATTTGATCTTGCATGAAATGAAATAATAAGCTACTATATTAGATTATTTTTTTCATGTATCCATAAAATTATTTTTAAATGTGTATCTTATTAAACATACAAATGGATAAATCTATAACGTAGATATGAGAAGAAATTTTTATAAAACATTTTTATGGGGGGAGATATCATATAGTCAATTGATATACACCAACATGAAATGGTTTTCATGGAATCATATTGGAATTCTTTGTAACTTTATAAAACACTCCATATTCTTATTTATATTTATAAATTTAGATAGATATGGTGTCTCAAAAAGATATAATAAAATTGTATAATTCTTATATGAAAAACATTATTTTACATAAGTTTATGAAATTAAATTAGAACATTTAATCCCTTTTTAGTAACTAAAATTTAGCCAATAATAATTGATAATGCATGATTTAGTCCCTTTAATCCTTAATTAACTTGTACACTCAATTAATACTTATTTTGATACCACACTCTATCATCAGCATAAGCAAAGACTTATTTTATCTCAAAGACCATCATCCATTAACAAAGACTTATTTTATCTCAAAGACCATCATCCATTGCCTATAATTTTTTTTTGTATGACTAAAAACACATTTATGTATTTGTATGCCTTATTTTGAACCTAAAACTTAACACCTACCTTTAGGCATAAGAACACCAAGTAGGGTTAAGTCAATTATGTAGTCCTATCATTGTCCTTCTTTGTTGTCCACATCACATATAAGTTCATATTTTCAAATAAAACCATATCTTAGGTAGGAATTTGTATGATTAATATTACTAACATGTGGTCATCCCCTTAAAATCATTATAAAGGCACATTCGATTCACTTATTACATAATTTGTCATAATTCCATTCAGAGGATTATTACACAAGTGTACATTGAATAAAAGTACCATATTCTTTTAAATCAGGTTCTAAACACCTCAAATAATCTTCATCTAAGTCTCAATTAATTTTTATGCATCCCTAACTTATCATGATTAAGTATTCAAGCCAATTGTAGATGTATCCAACTGCTAACCCATTTTTACTCCTTCATATCATTTGTATCCTTATGTCATACAAGATAGGTTTTTTAACTTGAAGGATATATCTTTTCATATATTTTAAACACAAGATAAATATTTCACAGACATGTATAATTTACATAGTCACATAGGACTATGCCCTAATTTTTAGCATTCTACAAAAAAATAAGAATGTCAACCTAGAACATTATTGTTCATCACTATTGACCCTATTAGGTGCATTTTTCATACAATGTCTTAGGATTAGCTTCTACGAGTATTTTTGGTTTTCATCCTTATCAATGTTTACACATTTTTCTAGTCAATAGAGTCAACTAAATACATCAAAAATTTAATTATATATTTTTTTGCATAGTTTAGTCTTATTCACATTCATTTTATTTAGTCAATTCTAATTACTTAATTTTGGTTTCTTATTTTGAAGTGTGTTTACATACCCCTGATATATTCTAACTATTTACTAAAATTGCTATTAATCTACCATAGTTAATTTATTTCAATATAAAACACTCCAATACCTACCAAGGCCTTTTGAAGTGCAGATTTGAATATCATTAGACATACTTTATTGAATTGATATATGGATACTATCCTATAATGTAGTTTTATCTCTTATGTTAATCAAAATTGATCCCTTTAATGAAACACCCAAAAAAAATTGAAATCATATATCAGAGTAAAATTTGGACACATGTTAGGCCCACTTAAAAGTCTTGATAATGCAACAAAAATTTGATTTATTATGTGTATATGTGATTAGAACCAAAGAATGGTAACTAAGGTAGTTTTCTAAAGGTAAACATGTACAAAAGTTACTATGGGAAAGCTGGTTGTTGTAATAGAAAGATTATGGGATTCGGGGCATATTAGTATATGCATACACTGATAAGTCTTGATCATCATAAGTGGAACTCGTACTTCCTCATAGGACCATTTCTAGGTCCTTAACCCTAGGTAAATACCTCACTCTCTTCAATGGGTTTCAGTCCCATTTAAGGATGGTTAAGTTAAAGGATTGGTTTAATTTATAAGGATAGATTTGTTCTTCTTAATTTATTATTTAGGTTAATCATGTGTTTGGATCAAGATACATGCTATATAAATTAAACAAACACTTAAAATTAGTTAACAAAATTAATTAAACACATGTAGATTTCACTTCATTTACGTAACTAATTATGTGAAAGCATAAGAGAAAATAAATTAATAGATTCCTTAGTGCTACTAGCTAGGTTATAACACCCTTTAGCCTTTAAGGTCGTTACACTATTTGTACATCATTCAAATCAAACATGGATGTTTATAATAGTTCAAGACATAGTTATAACTTTATCATTGCCATTCCATAATCTATGTAGATATTTAAATTGGCATAGCCAATGCTATATTAAAATTTTATAAGGCATACAAGCAAATAAAAATGTGTTTCATATATAAAATAATAACTTATGCAACCAGTAATAGTGAATGCAAATTAATTATTCATTCAAGAAAGACTCCTTTTATTTCTCACAACATTCCATAAATGAATACTTTAAGAACATTATTCATTTATGTTTTGATTAGACAACTAGAAACAACAAGCATACACTGGCAAAATTCAAATATTATAAGCAAAAAAGTTCATTTAGGTTTCAAGATGAGTGGTACCCAAATTAAATGTTCCACTTGAGTAACTCTTACAATTTTCATTGTTGGCAACCCAAGTAACAAAGTAAGTAAGCTCAGCTCATGGGAGGGAAGGAAAGGAAACACTGAGTGTGTAACTTAAGCTTTTATCAAATGGATTAAATGATATAAAAAATATTTTATCATCCTAGATTACATTATGGTGTTCTTGAAATACATGCATCTAATCAAGTAGATAATCTAAGTAAACATTGTGCATGTTCATTCTTTAATTTAAACACTACTTCTTTTTGCCAATTAATACAAGTATATATACTTATTAGTTTTAGACTTCATAATTCAACATACATAACTTAAAAAATAATAATTTATAATTATAAATGGAATACGTACCTTACACATAGCCCAATAGGTCTAAAGTGTATGATAGAAGCATGCACTTATTCATTTTTATTTTTCTCATGATCTAGCTATTAGTTTTATGAAATGTTGAAAGGATTAAGTGTTTATAATATAACTATGCACCTATGAACAAGAGTAACAAGATATCCAATCAATAATTTAGTTAAGGCAAGTTACTATGTAACTTCTATCTTTATTCATTATAAATTTAAAGAACTAATGTAAATTATCTATGTATATGTGTTCCATAAAGTGTAAAAACTTAAAACAAGTATTAACTTCTATTTAGAATAGATTTTTAGAATTGAATGTGAAAAAGTCTAAGTAAGTCTCAAGTGAATATTCATGGATAAATTCAATAGTCACCAAGAATTTGTAATGAATATTCAACTAAGTAACTAGGACAAAATTAATCTTCATACCATAATATTACATCCATGAAGAATTAATATATCAATGAATAATCATCTAGGAGTTCATTGCATTACACATCTTAATCCAACTTACAGATTATTATAACATATAAAAACTAGTAATATATCCAATCAATTCTTGTTTATTATGAACATAAATAATAAAGTTTTAACTCAATATTCAAACAATACAAGGTACCTATATAATAGCTTCAGGCAACATTTAATTTATCTTTTCAATATTTCATTTCCCAAAATATATTCATAACATATGTTAGTAGTCAACAAGTTTAATATATTATCAAATGAACAAATATAATATATATAATTGATGCATACTAATAATTAATAAAATTAATAAATATATTTGTTACCAGCTTTCATAAAAAATCATCAAAGCATAAAGTTGAACATGAACTAGTTGATCAGGACAAACCTACCCCACCGACCCTAGGAGCCCTCCATCAGTGGCCCTTACCATCCTAACCATTATTAAGATGATATTTGTGGTAAATGGTAACATGTAATGAATTATGAGCACATCTGCCTCTCAATAAAAGACATAATGAACAAAAGACACATGTAGCACAAACAATTCATTCCAAGGCAAGCCAAGAATAATTAACTGTCTAAGTATAGATTTAGAATGAGGAGGGTTAAATTAGAATATTGAATGATATAGAATGGATTAATATTAATTATACAAGGTTCTAAGTATGATAAAATTTAATGATATATAATGGATTAATATTAATCCATTGTATATCTTTAAATTTTATCATACTTAGAACCTTGTCTAATATCTCGATCGGTCTTAACCATCTAAACCCACAATATATACTTGTAAATGTTTAGGTCTAGTTCAGGGATGAAAATCCACACATTTCAATCAAGTAACAAAACCAACATAAATAATTACATGATAATAAAATGACTAAATTAATAAATATTAATCCAACACAATAGAATCAATTAATCAAGCTTATATATGTCATAGGTCTAAACCTGACCCAAAAGAGATAAGTTAAAACGTCAATCAAAATATAATATAATCTTTTATGATTTGTAGGCATCATCATACCATATATTGAAATCATAAAACTTAAATCTAAATGTATTCAATTATTATATAGACATATTTATAAAGAACACCATCTAACTAAGCTAATAATATCATAATAAAAATCCAATACCACTCAAGACTAGATTAATCAAAACACCTAGGTCAAAATAAAATATTATAGTAAATCGCATAAGTCCAAATGAATGACCTAATCATAAAAGAAACACAATCACTTATATTAAATAATATACACATACATACATATATATAAATATATAATTTATGTATATACATATGTATATACTTATATATCTAAATTAAAAAAATTAAACACCTAAACAGTTCATTAAAGAAAACCCACGACATAGTTGCTTAACAAAGGAATTCCACAATCGATTCAAAATGATATAAAAAAGAGACAATAATTTATTGGATTAGAGTGAACACTATCGATACAACATATTGAAACTATAAACCTAGAATCCAAAAATCAAAGTTACAACTTACCCAACAGTTGGATGAAAATAACATAGGTTATAATAAGTTTATAAACAACAGTGATCAACTTATTTTATACATCAAATTCAACATTTAACTAGTTGATACATATTATAAAAATAACATAATGACCAACATGTCCAACTTAAATAAACACAATAAGATCTTGTTATAATATAGCATAGTAGAAACCAAATAACCATATGTTCAAAACCCAATATGATAATGCCCAGAATTCCAATATATATATATATATATATATATATATATATATATATATATATATATATATATATATATATAGAGGTTTAAATTGAATAACAAGGTCACCAAAAAATAAAACATAGGGAAATTTAATAACATAATCCAAGAACATAAAATGGGTTCACCCAATATCTCATAAAAATAACACAAGCCACATCCTTTCCCAAGAACACAACCATCAACATATATTCGAGAAGACACAGTCAATTAAATAAAACAAAGTCATCATAATATATTTAAGAAGACATAGTTGATTAAGTGAAACATAGTCATAATCTCAAAAGACACAAAGCTTTCCAACTTTAAACATTATGCCATTATAAATAAAACACAATCATCTTTTATAATATGTAGGTAACACACCATCTTTACAAACTCATATGCATGAAAACATAGTCCACAACCCGTTCAAGAAAATAATAAAACAATTGTGTAAAGACAAGGATTGAACCAGATGCTATATATCCATTATATATACATTTATTTTGAAATTATATATAATAAATGTATTGATATATAGTCATAATGGGTTTGTGTATGCACCTAAAAGTTTCAAGACTTCTAGTTGCATGCGTAGCCTTTAAATATTTCTAAAATTATCAACATAGTCACCAAAAACAAACTAGGAAACCCAAAAACTTACTTTTAAACATGCAAAGGATTCCAAAAGGATGAAGACTCTAAGATTCACCTAATGTCACTATGTATTTTTCAAACCAACTAGCTTGTCATTAAAACTAGATGAACCATTTTACTATTTACACCACAAAATTTCCTTTTTCATAACCCTTCTATCTACCATCCACCTTTCCCATTCTTTTTATTCACTCCCCCATGCCCCCAACCAATTTGAATTAAATTTTTAGAGGAGAGAGAAATCCTCTAGATCCCAAGGTAATCCCTGCCAACCTCACCATTAATGGCAAGTCTAGAAGACTCAGCAAGTAATCACTCCTCTGCCAATGGAAAAAAAATTAGTGATAATAACAAGGATTAACTTAACCAAATTAAACATCATTAAAACCTTCACCACCTACCTCATTAAATGAGGCTAATGTGATCCTTTGTAATCCATTCAGCTAAGTTGATAATACATTAAAAAACATGAATGAAATTAAACCAAGTTTAATTCAATCCATGAATATGTAGTTATTAAACATTATGCCATCATCTTAGTAAATAAGTGCTAGGTCGAATGGGATAGGATAAGTATGGGGGTGACAAGGGTTTCCAAGGGGGGTTAGTTCTAGGTGGCTTAGTTAATTTTAGGTATATAATTGAATAGGTTGATAGGATTAATGGAAAAAAGAGAGATTCAAAGACTTAAAAGAATAAAGGAGATGGATTTACATGTATGAGAAAGGTTGTGGCTAACAAAACATTTAACAAAAAATAATGAACAATAATGACAAATAATGACTCATAATGATAGCAATAAAGTACAACAACAATCATAAGCATTAGGACCATAGACGAAAAACACAATGACCAAATAAAATTATCCAAAGGACAATCAAACAAAAAGTATACCTATCAATGACACTGATGTGGTTAAAATTCATTATTTTAGGCATACAACCTCCATCACTTTTCTAGCTCATAGACAAAACTTAAAACCACTAAAATGGTATAAATCACATTGTCATAAATCAATAATCCATATAGATTATAAAATCATCATTATCAAAAATAAGTCCTTAAAGATAATTAATCACAAAATTAAGTACTCAACCAACACTATTATAACAAGTACCACTATAATCTAGCTAAGCAATAGTTAATAACCAATCTAAAAATCATAATGTTAGTAACATAATATATATAGTGAAAATATGTAATTTTAACATCATCCCCCTCTTGGAAGGGAGGCATCCTAGTGACTTAATAGAAAATTCATGCATAATGTTATCTAAAAATATAAGTGTCTTCCCAAGTAATGCTCCTTTTGTTGATAGGGTCCCATTGTTCCAAAACCTATTGTATATTATTTTTATGTATCTTAATGTTGTGATGGTCTAGGATTCTCACTAGTTCCAACTAGATTGTTTCCTCTTCTATGACCTATAAATGAGTCCAATCCAAGACATGAGATAGATTAGGTATATATTTCCTCAATAATGCAACATGAAAAAACATCATGAGTCCTTAAAAGAGAAGGAGGAAGTACCATTTGGTAAGCAACATGGCTAATATTTTCCACTATGTCAAAAGGCTCGATAAACATGGTGCTAACTTGGAAGACTTGCCAAATTTAATAGGACTTTTTTATGGTCTAATGCGTAGAAAAACATTGTCCCCTATGTTAAATTCCCATGGAGTTCTCTTAAGATATACATTGTTGTTTTGCCTATCAAAATATATTTTTAAATTTTGCCTTATTATTTCCATTTACGTATCATATTCTAGCATTAAATCAATTCCATTAACAGCCCTATTTTCTAAGCTATCCCAGCCAATAGGTATTCTACATTTTCATCCATATAATACTTCAAATGGAGCCATCTTAATAGCTGAATGGTAGGAATTATTATATGCAAATTCAACCAGATGAAGATAATGTTCTTATTTTATTTACTAATCCATTACATACATGTTCAAAATATCTTCAACCACTTGGTTGAGCCATTCTATTTGCCCATTTATTTTTGGATGATATAAAGAGCTAAAATTCATCTTTGTCCCAAACACTGTAGTTAAAATATGCCAAAACCTTAAAGTAAATAATTTTTCTTGATCTGATATGATCACTTCAGGTATACCATGGAGTTTAACACTTCCTTTATGAAACATTATAAAAATATAAATGCATAATTTGTTAAATTTCCAACAATAAAGTGGCTAATTTTAGTTGATTTATCAATCATTACTAGGATTGTATCATGCTTGCTACATTATTTTGGTATCCCCATAATAAAATAAAGTGAGACTATATCCCACTTATATTTTTGAATATCATGAGGGTATATCATCCCTCCTAGGTGGTAATGCTTAACTTGAACCCACTGGCATTCCAAGCATTTCACTATAAATTTAGTGACATCATGCTTCATCCCAGGCTAAAAATAAAAAAAATTCTGCACATGCATCATTTTTGTAACACCTAAATGAGCATAATAAGTTATTGTATTCACTTCATTAAGTACATAATTTCTCAATTCACCCATTCCAAGGACATAAATTCTACCTTTATGCCTTATCAGGCCATCTATTACAATAGAAAATTTAGTAAATCTTTTTGCTACTAGCTTCTTAGCCAAACCTACTCTTACTTCATGGAAGAATACATCATCAAGCTATTATTACAAAATAACACTTCTAAAATTTCCTTGTAACATTGACAAGGAAACAAGGTATGTGCATCTATTGAGTGCATTAGCCACACTATTCTCCTTGCTTTTGACATATGATATATTGATGCCAAAATTACTCAAAAATTTCAACAACCTATGTTGGCATGCATTTAAATCTTCTTGAGAGAATAAATACTTAAGACTTATATGATCAAATTTTACTTGGAAAGGCTTTCCTCGAAGGAAATGTTTTCATTACTTAAGTGCATGAATAATGGCAGCAAGCTCCATATCATGCATAGGATAGTTATTTTCATGTTATTTCAATTTTCATGACTCATAAGCCACAACCTTGCCATCTTGAGTCAAGATACCTCCATAGCCTTATTTAAAAGCATCATCCTAAACTTCAAAGTTACCATTTGGGTTTGGTATGATCAAAATAGGAGTTATTTTAAGTAGTCTTTTCAACTTAATAAAATCTTCCTCACACTTAGTAGTCGATAAAAACATCTTTCCTTTACACTATAGGAAGTGATGGGATATGCCACACTAGAAAAAATTTCAACAAAGTGATGGTAATAACTAGCCAAACCCATGAAGCTTTACACTTCATGCACATTAGAAGGAGCAAGCCAGCCTTAGATAACCTTGATCTTGACAGGGTCAACAACAATGTCTTCTTTAGAAATAATGAGTCCTAAGTAATTAATTTTAAAATCATAAAATGCACATTTGGATAGTTTTACATAAATCTTATGTTGTCCTAGTCTTTCTAAGACTAGATGGAGGTGTTGATCATGTTCAGCCTCATTTTTAGAATAAATCAAAATATCATCAAGAAAAATTAGCACAAACTTATCCAAGTAATCTCTAAATATGTTGTTTATAAGGTTCATAAAGGTTTTAGGTACATTGGTTAATCCAAAAGGTAGGATCATAAACTCATAGTGTCCATAATATGTTCTAAAGGTAGTTTTATGAATGTCCTCTTCCTTGATACGTAGTTGATGGTAACCAGACCTCAAGTCAATCTTAGAAAAATACTATAGCACACTCATTTTGTAAAATAAATCATTAATTATAGGCAAAGGATAATGGTTTTTTATTGTTACCTTATTCAACATAAGGCAATCAATTCAAATCCTTAGAGTACCATCCTTCTTATTTACAAAGACTACCAAAGCACCCTAAAGAGACACACTTAGTCATCTACTTCCATTGTCTAAAAGTTCTTACAGCTGAAATTTCAATTCTTATAGATAAACCACATTCATGTGGTAAGGTGCCTTAGATGCAGGGGTAGATCTAGGTATGATGTCAATAGAGAAATCAAATTCTTGCTTAGGTGTCAAACTAGACAACCTTTAAGGAAAAAACATCCATAAATTCCCTTAGTATAGGAAAATTTGCATGTTCCAACTCTTTTTCCTTGGATATTTCTTACAATTGGACTACATAGATATTACAACCCTTCCTAACATCTCTTTTTATATGTAAGGTTAAAAGTGCTTTACATCTTGTAGACCCTTGCATGCCTTGCAATTCTACAATTTGGCCAAGGTCATTGGTACATCACACTCTTTTTCCCACATAATAAAGTGTGGCTTGATGTTCATGTAGCTAATCCATCCTAAGAATGAGATAATATGACCTTAAAGGTATGAGAAATAAATTGACCTTGGTCTTAAAGACACCAAGATCTAGTTTTGCTTATTTCAAGCACTCAAGAATAGGTACTTTTTTACTAGTACTGAATTCAACTTCCCAACCTTATCTTATCAAGATGGGTTTGCTATTACATTATTTAGTATAAAAAAGAGAAATAAAATAATTTTTTCACCATAATAAATCAAGATAGTCAAATGAAAACCATTAATTTTACCTTAAGTCTCAATTGGAGTGGCCTACAATTTCGCATTATGATTATCAATAGTAGCATATACTCTATGGTTTGCTATTTGGCCTATTTTTAGTTTAAGATAGTCCTTTTTATAATGATTGTTGACACATTCCTAGTGTAAAAATTAGTATAGAATATGCTACTGTAACAATATTAACACCCATAGTAGGTCCACATGAGTTGTTTTGATGCTATTCCTTCTTGTAAAGAACCAGATTTGGAAGATCTATAGGACGTGAAATTCATTTTTTGATTGGAAAATTCGCTGAAATTTTTATTGCCTCCTAAAAATCTATGGTTAGGATTAGATTTTATTAATTTATTATTCATGGGAAAAAGGTTATTGGCCTTAGACTACTACCTATTTGACTTGAATTCTTGTCTTTCCTTTTGGTGAGACTTTGCCTTCTCCTTAGCCTTATATGTTGATTTTATGGTTACAACTAAAGTTTTTGGATTTATCATGTTAACATCATGCATCAAAATCTCCTTAAGTCCAAGCTTTAATTTATTAATCTTAATTTATCTACCATGCATATAGTTCACGTGATGTAAAAAGTTCATAAATTTATTCTCATATTTGGTAACATACATGTTCTCTAATTTTAAGAGTTAAAAATTAATGATTTTCTGCTCCTTATATTTTTCATTCAGGTACCTCATGTAGAATTGAGTCTCAAAAATTTACCAAGATAGATTTAAAGGATGATACCCTTCAATATCATAAAGGTGGTTCTACCATAACATTGTAGGTCCTACTAGCTGATAGGTTGTTACTCTAGCTTTCACATTAGAAGGCATATTATATAGATTAAAGTAATTTTACAAGTGTACCAACCAACCATCAACTGCATCAATTGATTCTTCACTTAAAAAGGTAGGTGGTGGAAGTTTTTTCATATTTTTTATGATTGGATCAATGATGGTCAAAGGAAGTTCTTGAATTATAGGTCCTTCCACTTGTCCCATTTATAATCTAGGTACTTCCTCTTGGGATACCCCTTCAATATTATTCAATATTTGTTCTTGGTTATCAATGTTCCCTTAAAAAGTGTTAAGGGATATCAATATTCGATTGAGGATTTCCTCATGCTTATCAGTTAGAATCCCATCAACTATTTCAACATGGGGTACCTTGGTATTATTATCAATATTATTCATAGATAGTTCACCTAGGTTGTGAATAGGGATGCAACATCAATGACCCCTTCCACATCCTCAACCTCTACCCCTAGTTGGGTTGACATTCAAAGGCTTTACATAGATGTTTCCTCTAATTGATCACATTATAACCATCTTGAGAAATCATAAGTAATACAGATTATAATTATTTAAAGGAAAATACTCATTTCTAGAGTTCCCTAGAGCAAAACACACTCTGATACTAGATGAAACAACCCAAAAAAAATTGGAATCATATATCAGAGTACACTTTGGACACATTTTAGGCTCACTTACAAGTCTTGCTAATTTAATGAACATTCTACATATTATGACATACATGATTGGAATTGAAGAAGGGGAACTGATGCAATTTGCTAGAGGTAAACATGTAGAAAAGGTAATATGGGGAAGTTGGTTGTTGTAATGGAAGGATGACTAGATTTAGGGAATATCAGTGTAAACATACACTGATAAGTCATAAGTTCCATAAGTGTCATTTTCACTTCCTTATAGGACCATTTATAGGTCCTTAACCCTTGGTAAATGCCTCACTCTCCTCAGTAAGTTTTAGTCCCACTCGAGGGTGGTTAAGTTAAAAGATTGGTTTAATTGATAAGGATAACATTTTTGTCTTAAGTTATCATTTTGATTAATCATGGGTTTAGATCAAGGTACAAGATTTATAAATTAAGTAAGCACTTAAAATCAACAAACAAAATTAATCCAACACATGCATATTTTGATTCATTTATGCAACTAATTATGTTAAAGCATAAGAGAAAATAGATTAAGTATGAGATTCCTTAGTGCTATCAGTTGGGTTATAACACCCTTCAGCCTTCAAGGTCATTACACTATTCATAGATCATTCATATCAAACATGGATGTTTATAATAGTTCAAG
Organism: Torreya grandis; assembly: GCA_037957365.1. Taxonomy (NCBI): domain Eukaryota; kingdom Viridiplantae; phylum Streptophyta; class Pinopsida; order Cupressales; family Taxaceae; genus Torreya; species Torreya grandis. The sequence continues at coordinate 2,923,671 of JARHVA010000467.1, forward strand.
ACATAGTTATAACTTTATCATTTCCATTCTATAATCTATGTAGCTATTTAAATTGGCATAGTGAATTCTATATTAAATTTTTTTTAAGGCATACAAGAAAATAAATATATGATTCCTATATAAAATAATAACTTATGCAACTAGTAATATTGAATTTGAATAATGCATTCATTCAAGAAAGACTCATTTTATTTCCTACAATATTCCATAAATGAATAATTTAAGAATATTATTCATTTGTGATTCAATTAGACAACAAGAAACAACAAGCATATAATGGAAAAAATTAAGCATTATAAGCAACAAAGTTCATTTAATTGGAAATATTGTCATTGATGTCAAAGGTCTAGCATTGGTGATAAAGGCCCCATTGCATTTAATGATGTTTTTAATATTCATATCTTAGCTAATGTGTGTTAATATTTATTTAATATTAACGAATATATTTTTGGTTCTATATAAGTCAAAAGAGGGCCCATGGAGAAGTCAAAGAGTCATGGAGTAAAGACAAAAGAGGAATGGGATGCATTTTCTCATGAAGAGTCATCTTAAGGAATTCCAAGAGTCACCATGTGAATATAAAATGAGGGTATGGTGAATTTTTCCATGAAGGGACACTTTGAGGAATATGAAAATTTTCCAAGATAAAGACAAAAGAGGAAAGGATGCATTTGATTATGAAGGGTCACCATATGAATTTTCAAATGCAAGGATATAAAGGGTCATGAAAGTTTGGTGCCATTTTATATGAGGATTGAAGGGTCACAAAGGGTAAATTCCAAAGGTCATTTGGAAAGCTATAAATAAAGGATTGAGAAGCCATTTGTAATATGCAAGAGAGTGCATGGTTTTTATTTGTTTTTTAAGAGAGAAAAGTAGGAGATATTGTAGAGTTCTATCATTTACTGAATAAGCAACATTGAGAGATAGTTTTGTTTTATACACAAGAGGGGTTGGTGCTCCTATGGGTTGGTGCTCATAAATATTTGTAAGGGGTTGGTGCTCATAAATAATTGTTGTGTTGGTACACAAAAAAGGGTTTGGTTCTCCTACCAGTTGTTACTTGTAAACTTTGTAATTTGATTTGGTGCTCATTCATATACTTGAGATTATTCTCTGTGGTTTTTTCTCACTTTGGGTTTCCACATAAAAATTTGCTCTCTCTCTCTCTCTCTCTCTCTCTCTCTCTCTCTCTCTCTCTCTCTCTCTCTCTCTCTCTCTCTCTCTCTCTCTCTCTCTCTCTCTCTCTCTCTCTCTCTCTCTCTCTCTCTCTCTCTCTCTCTCTCTCTCTCTCTCTCTCTCTCTCTCTCTTGTGTGGTACATATTATTGTTTCAATTTTATTGCATATCTTGAATGTGTGGTTAAGTGGTTAAAGAAAAGAAATTTGATTAAGTAAAATGATATATAATATACTTATTCACCCCCACTCTCAGTATATTTCATGCTTAACACATTTAGGTTTCAATACGAGTGGAACCCAAATGAAAGGTTCCACTTAAGGAACTTTTTCAATTTTTACTACTGATAGCTAGAGCAATAATGTAAGCAAGCTCAGCTCATGGGAGGGAAGGAAAGGAAACAAAGAGTGTGTAACATAATATTTTATCAAGTGTATTAAATGATATAATAACTTATTTATCATCCTAGATTACATTATGGTTTCCATGAAATACATGTGTCTAATCAAGTAGATAATCTAAGAAAACATTTTGCATGTTCATTTTTTAATTTAAACAGTACTTCTTTTTGTAAATTAATACAAGTATATATACTTATTAATTTTAAACTTCATATTTCAACATACATAGCTTAAAAAATAATACTTTATAATTATAAATGGAATATGTACCTTACATGTAACCCAATAAGTCTGAAGTGTTTGATAGAAGGGATCATTCATTTTTATTTTTCTCACAATCTAGCTATCAATTTTATGCAATGATAAAAGGATTAAGTGTTCCAAATATATCTATGGACTTATGAACAAGAGTAACTATTTAACCAATTAATAATTTAGTTAAGACAAGTTACTATGCAACTTCTATCTTTATTCATTCTAAATTTAAATAACTAATGTAAAGTATATATGTATATGTGTTCCATAAAGTGGAAAAACTTAAAACAAGTATTAACTTCCATTTAGAATAGATTTTTAGAATTTATTGTGAAAAAATCTAAGTCTCAAGTGAATATTCATGGATTAATTCAATAGTCATTAAGAATTAGTAATGAATATTCAAATAAGCAACTAGAATAAGATCAATCTTCATACCAGAATGTTACATCCATGAAGAATTAATATATCAATGAATAATCATATAGGATTTGATTGCATTACACATCTTAATCCAACTTACAAATTATTATAATATATAAAAACTAGTAATTTATCCAATCAATTCCTATTTATTATGAACATAAAGAATAAAGGTTTAAATCAATATTCAAACAATACAAGGTACCTATATAATAGCTTCAACCAACATTTAACTTATCCTTTTAATATTTTATTTTCCAAAATCTATTCATAACATCCATTAGTAGTCAAAAAATTTACTATACTATAAAATAAACAACTATAATATATATCATTTATACATGTTAATAATTAATCAAATTGAGAAATACATTTGTTACCAGCTTCCTTACAAAATTGCTAAAGCATGGAGTTGAAAATGAACCAGATGATCAAGACAAACCCACCCCACTAGTCTTATGATCCCTCCATTAGTGGCCTTTACCATCCCAACCATCAACAAGATGATGGTTGTGGTAATCAGGAATAGGTAATGAATTATGAGCACATCGATCTCTAAACAAAAGACGTAACAAATAAAAGACACATGCAACATAATCAATGCATTCCAAGGTGAGATGGGAATAATTAACTATCCAAGTATAGATTAAAAGTAAGGAGTTTTAACTTAGACTGTGAAATGATATAGAATGGATTAATCCTAATCTATTGTATATCTTTTAATTTTATCCTACTTAGAACCCTATCCAATATCTTGATCAATCTTACCTATCTGAGCCCACAATATATACTTGTAAATATTTAGTTCTAGTCTAGGGATGAAAATCCATGCATTCCAATCAAGTAATAAAACTAACTTAAATAATAACAAGATAAAAAATGACCTAATTAATAAATATCAATACAACACAGTAGAATCAATTAGTCAGGCTTCCATATGTCATAGGTCTAAAACCAACCCAAAATAACTATGTCAAAGCATCAATCAAAATATAATATAATCCTTTATGATTCATAGGCATCACCATATAATACATTGAAGTCTTAAAAATCTAAGTTGAATGTAGTAAAATATGATATAGATATGTTTTTAAATAACACCATTGAACTAAGCTAATAATAACACAATCAAAACCCAATAACAGTCAAGACCAAATTAATCCAAATACCTAGGTCAAAATAAAATATTATGATGAACTACATAAGTCCAAATGAATGACCCAATCATAAAATAAACACAGTCACCTATATTAAATATCATATACATACATACATGTGTGTGTGTGTGTACATAAAGTATATACCTATACACACACACACACACACACACACACACACACACACACACACACACACACACACACACACACACACACACACACACACAGGTATATACTTTATGTATATACTTATATATATAAATTAACAAAATTAAACACCTAAACAATTTATTAAATAAAGCCCATGACACAGTTGCTTAACAAAGGAATTCCATAATTGATTTGAAATGATATACAAAATAGACAATACTTTATTAGATTTGAATGAATGTCATTGATACAACAAATTGAAACTACAAACCCATAATCCAAAATCAAAGGTATGGCTTACCCAATAGTTGGATGAAAATAACACAACTCATAACAACAAGTTTATAAATAATAGTTATCAACTTATTCGATACATCAAACTCATCATTTAAATGATTGATACATCTTATAAAAATAACCATAATAACCAAGATGCCCAATTTAAATAAATACAACAAGAGACTTTTATAACACAACATAGTAAAAACCAAATAACCATATGTTCAAAACCCAAGATGTGTGTGTGTGTGTGTGTGTGTGTGTGTGTGTGTGTGTGTGTGTGTGTGTGTGTGTGTGTGTGTGTGTGTGTGTGTGTGTGTGTGTGTGTGTGTGTGTGTGTGTGTGTGTGTGTGTGTGTGTGTGTGTGTGTGTGTGTTTAAATCAAATAACAAGGTCATCAAAAATTAAAAACATATGGAGATTTAATAACATAATCCAAGAATGCAAAATGGGTTCACCTAACATCTCATAAAAATAACAAAACCCACGTCCTTTCCCAAGAACACAACTATCAACATATATTTGAGAAGACGTAGTCGATTAAATAAAACATAGTAATCATAATATATTTAATATGACATAGATGATTAAGTGAAACACAGTCACTATATAGAAAGACACAAAACTTGACAACTTTAAACATTACATCATTATAAATAGAACACAGTCATCTTTTACAATACATAGGTAACAAACCATCATTACAAACTCGCATGCATGAAAACATAGTCCATAACCCATTCAAGAAAACAAAAAAATGATTGTGTAAAGATAAGGATCAAACTAGACTCTATTATCCATTGTATATATATTTATTATTAATTTATATACGATAAACGTATTGATATATAGTCATAATGGGTCTATATATGCACCTAAAAGTGTGAAGACTTTTGGTTGCATACACAGCCTTTAAATCTTTATCAAAATATCAATAGAGTTACCAAAAACAAACCCAAAAACCTAAAAACTTAATTACAAACACGTAAAGGATTCTAAAAGTCTAAAAGGATTAAGACTCTAAGATTCACCCAATGTCACTATGTATTTTGCAAACCAACTAGCTCACCATTAAAACTATATGAGCCATTTTACTATTTACACCACAAAATTTCCATCTTCTTAAACCTTCTACCTACCATCCACCTTTCTCATTCTTTTTGTTCATTCCCCCATACCCCTTATCAGTTCACATTTAATTCTATTATTATAGAGAAACCCTCTAGACCCTAAGGCAATCCCCCCAACCTCACCATTAATGGTGAGTCTATATGACTCAGCAAGTAATCACTCCTCCACCAATGTAAAAATAGATTAGAGATAATAACAAGGATTAGTATAACAATATTAAACTTCATTTAAATGTTCACCACCTACCTCATTAAATAAGGCTAATGCATTCCATTGGAAGCCATTGACCTAAGTTGATAATCCATTAAAACAACATCAATGAAATTAAACCAAGTTTAATTCAAGCCATGACCATATAGTCATTAAACATTATGCCATCATCTTAGTAAATAGGTGCTAGGTTGAAGGGGTTAGGATAAAGATTAGGGTGATAAGGGTTTCTAAGGGGGGTTAGGTCTAGGTGGTTTACTTAGGTTTAGGTATAGAATCGAATAGGTTGATATGATTAATATAAATAAGAAAGGTTTGAATACTTGTAAGAATAAAGGAACTAGAGTTGCGTGTACAAGAAAAGCTACAACTAACACAACATTTAACATAAAATAATAAACAATAATGAATCATAATGATAGCAATAAAGTACATCAATAATTGCAAGCAAAAGGACCACAACCAACAAACACAATAACCAAATCAAATTATCTGAAGGATAATAAAATAAAAAGTATACATGTCAGTCATGTTGATGTGCTCAAAATTTATTATTTTGGGAATATAGCCTCCATCACCTACCTAGCTCATAGACAAAACTTGTAGCCACAAAAATTGCATAAATTGCATTATGTCATAAATTGATAATCAATATAGATTATAAAATCATCATTAGCATAAATAAGTCCATAAGATAATTAATAGTAGAATTAAGTATGCAACCAACATTATTGCATTGAGTACCACAATAATCCATCTAAAAAATAACTAATAACCAGTCTAACAATCATAATGTTAATAACATAACAATATAATATGTATAGTTAAAATACAGAATCATAAAATTTAATTCAAAAAAGTATTGTATTATAAAGACTTATTCCAGTTCTTCTTCATTCAAGAAAAGAGTCAAATAAGAAAATAAATAATATAATAAAATAAAGTATAACTTAGTCTAGATCAAAGCACTTTTAAATGGTTGATCTAGCTAAGATAAATTTCATTTTTATTCTACTTCTCATTTAGAGAAAACCTTCCCTCATCTGAAAGATATTTTATCTCGAGGTCAAATAATTATGTGGTGTATTATTCTATGGATCCCATATCTCACTCTATAATTTATACTTTAATCATGTTTTAGATAGAGCTAACTAGCCAATCCAGTTTATTAGTGGTTCATGAATTGGAAGTGGCCAAATATAAAGTATTAGATTCTCTACAATATCTTACATGTTTATTAATAATTCCTTAGGTAATTTCAATTTCTTTATAGAAACTTTTTGAGTCCTAGGTTATAATTTGGTGTAATACTAGTCAATCTAAAAAAATGATTATCTATGAGAAGAAAATGTTCTATAAAAATTTGAGAAATCCTAATAAAATGCATTAACAATATATTTTTATAGAGACAAAAAAAATTATCCAAATTTGCAAAATATGTAATCAATATTGTATCCAAATCATCTTGTATTTATTAACAAATCTAATATTTTTTTCTATTCTAAATGTTTATCTCATTACAAGCAATAATGCATTTTTAATTCATGGATCTAAGAAGTATGTTATAGCATAAGCAATATGATGAAATATTTTACTATTCTTATATTAAACAATTTATGTATTAGGTTTCATTCACCCCATGGCTTGGAATTGATGATTAATTTTGACCTTTGAAAATTATGGATTTGGCCATAACAAATGAATAATATTTGGTTTGATTTCAAATTTTGTATTCATATTAGACAAAATTTTCAAATATTAGATCTTCCAAATTTTCAATCACACATCTCTTTCACTTGTAGTAATTTATGTTTCATGATGTAGGTAGTGTCCCCTTTAATGTCCTTAATGTCATATGTAATGAAAGTACCAATGTAGATTAAAAAATCCATCTCTTCGTACGTGCATGATCTCATCATGATGGGGTGGATCTTAATCAAGATATCCATAATTATTTTAAAGGAAGGTCTCTTAACTATTTTTATGATCCCTCAGTAGGACTTCCCACCCATTTTTTTCTTACTCTTCTCTAATCCATCCAAAAGCTTCATCTTTCCTGGTTTGACTTTGTTTTCTTGGCCCCCATGGGTGATGATAGGGATCAATTGGAACCAACATCCTACAAAGAGGTTCATGAGGAAAAGAAAGTTTGGAAGAAGATAAAAAAGGGGGGCTTGATAGAATTTATGGAATGGGTCACTGATCATAACACTAAGACTACTTAAGATTTCATGGTGGTTTAGACAAAGTGAAAGGTTTATATACATGATATCACCATTTATGTCTTCAAGGAGTTCATCAGTGATACCAATAATATGTCATGCACAAGTTCTAATTAATTTAAGGACCAATCAAAAAATTAACAATCCCTATAATGGTTCTTTAGAATAAATGGTTTCATGGAAATGGACAAGAAAGGGTTCCCATAGGCTAACCTCCCATGTTACTAGCTAGAAATTTTCCTTCAAATCATGTGATATATGATGCTAGAAGGTAAATATACACTAATATTCTCCCACCATTTTCTACTTCTCAATCATTTCATAGGGTATAAAATTATTTTACCCTATTTCTTTCTTAAGTCCCTTGAGATCATTGTCTTATTTCATCACGTAAATAATACCAACCCCATTCTACATCAAGGTTTGATCCTCCTCCTTATTAATCATGGCTAAGCCATTTTAGACTGAGAGGCCCCCCCTATGGTTTCCTCTTTTGGGGAGGACTCCCTATAAAAGGAGCCTATCGAGGGATGCCACCAGCCTTGTAACCATACCCCCCAAAATAGCTTATCATAGTCCCCACTTGATGACCTCCCTCTCAAATTGTTATTTATTCCCAAACTAAAACCTATTAAAATAGGGACCCCTAAAAAATTAGCTTAGAAATGGAAGGCCATGGTTATGGAGGAGATGGAAAGAAAAAAATAGATACTAGAAAAGTTTAACTCAAAGGTTCAATCAATGGGTTTTATCCTAGCCAAACTCATCTAATATTGGAATGATTTACATAGACAGGCTAAAGCAACTATCCAGGCCTTTATTCACTCTACTCATCCCTCATAGTCTCTTGCTATGACTTCACCTAAGGTTTTAAAATCCCCCCCAGGGCTCCCCCAAGGGAGTCCCCCCCAAACATTCTCCCATGCAAGTAAAAGGTAAAAATTGACCCAAAATGATCCTCCTTAATGAAGCAGTTGAAGGCCCCAAAAACTGTACTTGGGCCAAACTTTGAAAGGACAAACCAACCATCCCAGTGAAGGACACTACTAAATCTAACGACACTCAAGATGGACCTTCCTCCTAGTTTTGCTATGTTTTCCTATTGTTTGCTTCTACTCTAAGTACTATTTTTTGCTTTTAAGTTTCTAGGCCCTAGTCGGCCTATTTAAACTTTTGTAATGCACTCTTGTGGTTTTAGGTCCCTATAAAACCTATATTTTACCATATCAAATATAAAAAAAAGTGATTTTATCACAAAATTAATTTTAAAAAGCCATATTCATATAGAAATTTTGTTCTCCTCTATTTTACATTTTTAGTACAATACTTCTTATTTTTTAGATCTAGATTTATAATAATAGAATAATTTCAAATAGGTAACTATGATAGATAGTTTCTCCCACTTGTTATTTAAACAAAATATTTGGAGCCAAAAATTCTACATGAAAAATATAAATATTTATGATGGATGGGTGAAAAAGTGGATAACTAAATCAATTTTGTTCCTAATCATGATATATATAATTACTTTGTAATCTATTACAAATACATATCCCATTTTTTTCACAATAAATTAATGAAAATACTTTAGAATCAAATAGATGTATTTTATGTGCCAATTATCATTTGGCTAAAACCTATGGAAATCAGAGATCCATAGCATGTGGTTCTTGATACTTTATTTGAAGCATTCATTAAGATGACCTATGATAAGAAAATAAAACAAGTTATTGATAATGGTAAGAAAGTAAATTTAAATGTAGTATTTTTTATTATTTTACCTAAAGAATTTTTATTAAGGATTTGAATTAATTCCTCCAAATCATATTTTGTTTGAGATTAAGGGAAAATAGGTAATCTTTATTTTTATAACTATAAACCCAATCAAAAAATATTATCATAATAGTTACATTCCTCATTAAAAATAGTGTCAAATCATGTTCTGCATCCTTTCACCAAATCCTACTACTAATAAACTATTTAACATCCAAAATATCACATATTTTGGTGCTAATAAAGGAAGATGACAAATTTATTCTAATGGGATAAAAAGTAAAACTAAATAATATAATTCTTCAGCAATAGGTAGTATAAGTAAAATCACATGTAAACAAAAGGATGGATATCAAATAGTTATGTATAATCCATCAAACAATCGATAAATGGTTGAATTTTTACCTTTGAGACTTGAAATCATTATCTCAAAGGTGAAGTCATCAAGGCAAATCAATCATTCATGAATAATCCCAATGTAGGTGGATTTGATCGTGAAGATGTATAAATAGTACTTTAAGATCCTTTATGTGTTCAAGGTCTTTTATTTTTTTTATCATTTATCATTTTAACACAAATATTTTTGGTTCTTAAAAATAAACAATTTAAGAAAGTTCAATTAGTTGATATTAATTTAAGTTAAATAAATTTATGGGTGAACCCTTATGTTAAATAAAATATTTGAATTTTTATCTCATTAACAACTAATGTAATCATATAAAAATTGAAAAAATAAGTCACACCCCTTGAAAAAATAATTATCATTGTATGAATTACATTTATTATATTGACGCCAAGGTAAAATCTATAAGTATATCTAGTCCATAAACAACCAACCATCTCACTAAAAAATATATATATTATCATTGTATGAATTGCATTTATTATATTGACCCCAAGGTAAAATCTATAAGTATATCTAGTCCATAAACAACCAACCATCTCACTAAAGAAATTGGATAGGTTTTATCTATATTAATTATTACCTCCTAAAAATATCTATATCTGGTAAATTCATCAAGTTTATCTAATGAGTCAAAATGTCCAATTATTAATGGAACTTTTTTTTGTTGTCTATGAAATAATAATTCAAGTTAGGGATCCTAAAGACATCATAAGCTAAACCCATATTAAAAAATAACCAACTTGTAATTAATAGGGAAATTATAGTAATGCTATGAATAACCTTGTTTTGAATAGTGGTAATAATTTCAAAAAAAAGTGCATTCTCATATGTTCGTATATGTGTTAATCTCCATATACTATTATACATTGAAGGGGAAATAGATCTTGTAAAATAGAGAGATCAGGTTATGGAAAACTAATGATATATTCTACAATATTTGTTTGAATGTCAATATTATAACCAAGGTATATTATAAGTATAGTGATCCAATATAACTAACATTCTCTTTACATAACAATACAATTATTGCTCATATTGAAATGGAATGGGATAAAAGGATTTCACTACTAATAGTTATTATAGCCATGTTTATTCAATTGAATCCATCTCTTTACATTCTTTTCCTTGTATATAAATAATTGAATCATATATATTTTATGATAGGTCTAAAATTAAAAATATCTTCATATTTTAACAACTAAATGTATTTCATGTAATCATTATATAACTAGAATCATGGTGAAATGAATTGTTTTTCAATAGTAATCATTGTAATTTATTTAATGTAATTATTGTATAACTAGAATACATTCATGTCACTTCAAATAAGTTAATAATTGGTGCTAATATATGGTGTATTTACAAGAGTATCACATGTGAAATTATGCCATGAACTTAATTACTCAATAACATAGCACTTTGGATGTGTAAGATAAAGTGGCATCCATCTTGTGAATAAAGATAAACTGATGAACAATGGAATATTATTTTGATCTAATTATAAATATGTTAAATATAAAATATATTCATATTTTATTTTCAAAAATTGATAGGATGTAATATCAATATTTTATTGCATTACTTAATAAATAATATGGAAAAATAGGATCCATCTATAGATAAGGTGTATATGAATGAGTGAATTTTTACTAGGTTATAGAAGAGGTTTATTTTGTTCCAATATTTTGAATAAACCATTAACAAATTGTAAAATGATCTAATAAAAAATATTGTCAAATTATTTCATCTCACATTTATTAAAATGTTATCATGTTAGATCATTTGTTGAGTGCTTACATAATTTGTGGGTTGCTTAATCAATTTGGGGATTGTATTTTTGCTTATTCAATAAAATGAATCACACATATTTCATGGTATATTCATTGTGATTTATTTATAACATTCATACATATCATTACATATAAAATTATGAATAGGTATCAATTCATTATGAATGGCTAGAGCCTTGGGCCAGCCCATTATAATTGATATGGTTACTCTTTCACATTGGAAAATGGTTGTCACTCATGTCCACATCTTTTTGCCAACCAACAATCCCCTTCTCCATGAAATTAAGATTAAATCAAATTACAAGGTTTGGAATCAAAACATTATTTATGAAAATAATGATATCATATGTCTTAGATGTGATGTTCTTAGCCACATGCTTCAAGATTTCACATGAAAAAGATAGGCTTTATAGGACTCCTCCCTACATAGAGATAAAGTTAACACCTCAAATAAGGATTCTTGATTGGAGTGATCTCTCAAAATCAGCTTCCCCCATGCACCCCCAAGGAATCTACTAGCTATTAATCCCAAAGTTTCTCCCTCAACCAGTCTCAAAAAGAATTATAGTTCAAATTCTGATACACCTAAGTAATTTTTTGACATAGTCAACCCTCTTTTGTGTGCTTCTTCTCAGTCTATCATGATTTATCCTTACTTTTTAAGTCTCAAATGTATAGAATACTCTAATCCTTTTTTCCCTCTTTTTTTATAACCTAAATCTGAGCCTTTGAGTGTTCCCAGTGTTCTAAGTATGCCCTCTCCCCTTGACCCTCTCCTTAACCCCACTCTCCCCTTCAACCTTCACCTCTCTCCCCCCTATGTACCTTCTCCTATCCCCCCCACCATTTTCCTCCCCATCCTTTTACCCTCATCCCCCTTTCAACCTGATCCCCACTTCCCCCTGGTTCTAACCTTCTTCCTCCCCTTTTCCCCCTCTTTGAACCTCCCCCCTTCCTTCTCTCCCCTAAGAAACTTATCCTTCTCCCCTGGTTTCCCCTCCATCTCTTCCTCTCATCCCCTCCCTCTTGGAGTCTACTCTATTCCTTACCCAAAATAGCCCCATTTTTACTAACCCAAGTAGCTCCCCTCCCCCTCCCCCTCCTAGGGGTCCCCCCTCCCCTCCCTCCCATTTTCCTATTTGATTGACAAAGAGGTGGGACAATGATCTAAACCCTTTTCCCCCTCCCAAGATGCCCATATTATGAAAGTATTACATCTTGTCCTAAATCTAAAAGAGGCAATAAAAAGTTAATCTTAATTTTACCCTTAAACTAGTTGGTAGATCCCCTAGAATTTTAACTAAGAATATATAAATTATAAAAGAGATTGTTAACAACTCTCAATAAACTCTTAAGGTTCAACATGATAAGAAATGAAATTAATCTCATGTAATGTCAAGGGCTTAAACAACCCTAATAAATAAATGACTTTATGCAATACTATAAAATAGGGTCAATCCTTCTATTTTTCTTATTCAAGAAACCAAAATGTCTAACTCCATTCTCAAAATTAGTGTGGTACAGATCTATAAAAATGACCATTTCCTCACCTCATAATTCACAAGGGCTTCAAGAGCCTTGGTTATCTTTTGAAACCCTGACGCTCTAGAAGGAGACTTGTTATGGAAATACTCTAACAAAATCTTGGTTTTATTCACTGACATAGATAGGACAAATGGATTCTAATCAATATTTATGCTCCTAACTCCAAAACCACCATGAATCTTTTTTGAAAGGCACTAGTGTATTTTTGTAAGAACTAAACTAATTGAAACTAGATTGTGGTTGATGATTTCAACTCTCCTCTCACCTTGAGTGATAAAAAGGGTGGTCTCATTGACCTTACAAATAATATGCTAGATTTTAATGAATTTATTTCAAGTGTAGGGTTAGTTAATGTGGACCTTAATGTAATCCCATTTACATGGTCCAACAGAAGGCTAAGAGAAAAATTAATTTAGGTTCACCTTAATAGGTTCTTGATATCCTTAAATTGGGACATTCTTTTTTCCAGCAAACATTCTTCTTTGCCTAAAATTAGGTCCAACCATAACCCCTTGGTCTTTAAAGTGGATAAAATCTCTAAGTCCAAATATTATCCTTTCAAATTAGAAAGCATGTGGACCCATCACCCCAATTTTATTGATTCCTTGAAATAATGGTGGAAATAACCCTTTTTGGGATCATCCATGTTCATTCTCATAAAAAAATTCAACTTCCCAAAAATCAAGTTGAAGATCTAGAATAAGGAAGTTTTTTGAAGATATTTTTCTATATAATAGGCCCTTGAAACAAAGCTTTCAATTATTGAAGATATTAGTGCTTATGGGGATTATAATTAATAGGTGGCTTCTAAAGAAAAATACCTCTTGTGTCATTTCCACAATCTAGAAGAAAAATAAGAGGCATACTAAAAGCAAAAATCTAGATGTTTATGGCTGAAAGAGGGAGAGAAAAATACAAAAAAAATCCATTATTCAACTTCTAAACACAAGAATGTCAATAGAATATCCTAAATTTAAATAGAATATGGAACTATAAACAGGGATGAGGATGACATATCTTGACATATTATCAATGTTTTTAATAACCTTCTTTCAGAGGATGGAAAACCTAACAATCTACTAGTCTCTTTTGCACTATCCAACTTAGACAAAGTCTTCTCGGCTATGGATAATACCTCCCTTATCCAAACCCCATTAGATGAGGAAATAAAAATTACTATCTTCCTCATGGATGGTCTCAAGGAACCTAGACCAGATGGGTTTCCCCCTTTCTTTTTCCAAAAATATTGGGACATTATTCACCTAGAAGTTGAAGAAGCAACAAAAAATTCTTCCACTCCAAATCCATTCTTAAATAAATCAACAATACCTTCCTAGTCCTAATCCTAAAAAAACAAGGCACCATCAACATTTAATATTTTTGGCCAATTAGCTTATGTAACATCACATATAAAATTTCTTCCTCCATCCTATTGAAACACATGAAATCCCTACTTGAATCAGTCATTGGGGAGTAATAGGGGGATTTTATAGTTGGCAGACAAATTTTTTGGCATTGTCATAACTCATGAAGATATTCACTCCATCACCAAATCTTTAAGATAGGGCATGCTACTCAAATTAGACATGTCAAAGGCTTACGACCATGTTTTATGGCACATTTTGATGCAAATTTTGGAAAAGCTTGGGCTAAATCATGATACTTAAAAAATCATATGGAACTATATTACCACCCCTAAGTTTTCCATTATTATAAATAGGATTTCTAAAGGATTATTTCTTGCCACAAGAGGTTTAAGATAGGGAGACCCCTTCTCTCCATACCTCTTCATCATATTATCTCAAACTTTAGGGAGACATTTGAGATGAGCCTACAACCAAGGTCTGATAAAGAGTATTTTGATCGCCTAGAATATTGATCCTATTACCCACCAATAGTTTGTAGATGAAACTATTATCATAGGAGATGTTTCTATTGGGGAAGATAAGTGCCTCAAATGTATCCTTAAAAATTATAACAAAGTTCCCAACCAATGTATCAACTTTCAAAAGAGTTTCTTCTTCTTTATCACTACCTCACCATCTCAATAGAGGAGAATTACCAAAATTCTTAACTGTCAAGTGGGGAAATAGCTAGCTAATCACTTGGGTATCCCTCTATTTTATAGAAAAATGGAATCCCAAATTTTTAACCCCCTCATTGATCACATTCAAATAAAATTAATAATATGGAAAGGTCACCTTCTCACCCAAGTGAGGAAATACCATATCCTCAAGGCTTCCATTCAGAGTATTCCTATTTAGCTAATGTCATTCTTTAAAATTCCATCCAACATTGCCTCCAAAATAGAAAAAATCTAAAAAAAATTATGGAGATGCACAAAGAAAGATTTAGATTCAATATGGTGGCTTGGGAAAAAGTCTATCTCCCTAAAGCAAATCGAGGCCTTAGCCTGAGAAGCATAAATTCTATGAATAGAGAATTATTGGCAAAAATAGGTTAGCACATAATGAAAGAGAATGGTGAATGGACAAGAATATTAGAGGATAAATATCTATAAGGAGTGGAGGAGGATGACTTCTTGTGAGAAGAAGGTCCCATAGATGGATCCACCTTCTGGAAAGCCATAACCAGTTGTAAAGATATCTTGAAGAAGGGCATCCTTTGGAAAATTGGTAATGGAGAGAAAATTGATTTTTGGGAAGATTCCTAATTATCCCCCACCCCATCTCACCCTAGGAGACATGGGATAGGTGGTATGTAAATCTCAAGCAAATATGGGTCTAAAAGTTAAAGGATTACTAAGAAATGAAGGAAGGAACAAAGTGTTGGAAGGTCATCCCCAGTGAAGATATTACCTTAGAAGAATCCTAAGACATTTAAAACCTTAATTAGGACTTAAACCAAACACACATTCCCTCCATATAGAAAGAAGATCATTTTGTTTGGAGAGCTAAAGATAATGTCTCATACTTAGTACCCTCAAGCCATGCTATTGAACTCAATTTGGTAAGCAAATGGGACCACTAGAAATTTTTTTGAGTTAAGTACCTAACCCCCAAGGTCAATTTCATATTTTTGATTGTGGCACAGAATAGAATCTTGACTGTGGAAAAATTATCCAAAAGAGGATTGATTATCCCCAATAAATGTCTGATCTATCACAGTGTAAAAGATTATACTTAGCACCTTTTTATAGAATGTCCCTTTAGTCTAACTTTGTTTAATTATATTCTTAATAAACTCAACATATCATGGGTCAAACTTAATAGCATCATAGATCTCATTCTACAATGGAACCCCCCATGGACCATTCCTTCCCTGACCTTCCTCTGGTGCCTTGCCCTCCCTCACTAGTTCTGGTGTATTTAGAAAATTCACAATAATAGCCTATTCCTCAACAAAAGGCACCAGCTGAAGAACATCTTCCCCCATCTTTTCCAGTCCATATCTAAAAATTGAAAGGCATTTCTTCCAAAAGATAAATACCTTGCTTCCTCCTTGGCCTTATTCATTCTCAAAAATTGAGATCTTCAACAAGTTCTTTGTCCTTGTACTAAAGACTTAATTCATAAGAAAACTAAATGGAAGGTTCCTCCTGAGGGGTGGGTGAAGTTGAAATTTAATGGGGCCTAAAAGGTAAACCCAAGTCTTATAAGGGGGAGGAAGAATCATAACAAATTTTAAAGGGGAGATGGTGGATGCTTATATGGGTCCCATGGGTAAGTAAATAAACCATCTTGTTGAGACCAAGGTGGCCCTTTGGGGTATTTAGCGAACATCAAGCTTCAACCAAAATAGGCTCATTATAGAGGGTGACTCACTAAACATACTTAATTCCTTGTAAGGAAAAACTATACCATCATACACCATCAAGGAGCTTATTGATGAGATGAAGCACATTTTTAAAAGCATACCTCACTTTTAACTCATTCACAATTATATAGAAGGAAATGGAGTTTTTGAAATCCTCACTAACATCAGAGTTGATCTACATCATTTTACCAACTATCATGATGTAAGCAACATCCCCTCAAATGTGTTCAATGTGATTTGTACTAAAGGTACTAATGCAACTTAATATAATCATCCCCTCACATGTGCAGCCCCCTAACTTGATGGGGTAAATCCTAATTTAGCAGATCCACATTCATTTCAAAGAGAGGGGGATTAATTATTTCTACATGACTTTGGTGGGATTTCCCTCCTATTTGATCCCTATCTATTTTGCCTACATCTAAAACTTTCCACTCTCCCACTCCATCTCTATGCTTTCAAAATCATGGGTGGTGATAGAGACTGCTTAGAACCCACATCACGCAAAGAAGTTCATGAGAAAAATAAGGTCTAGAAGAAACTCAAGAAGGGAGGCTTTACAGAGTTTATGGAATGCATTATTGAACACAATACCATGATTTCTTGAGACTTCATTACAACATAGACTAAATGGAAGGTCAACATATGAGGCATCACCATAAATGTCTCAGATGAATTCATTAGTTATGCCACAAGCATGTCCTATGCAATCACAAAGGAATTTAAATACCATTATAAGAATCAAGCATCCTTATAGTGATTCTTTAGAATTAATGACTTCATGTAAACATATAAGAAAGGGTTCCCTCAAGCTAACCTCCCAAGATACTAGCTATATATCTACCTTTAGATCATGAGGTACATAAATCTGAAAGGTAAGTAAAATTTAATTTTTTCACACCATTTCCTAATACTAAATCAATTCATTAGGTTTAAAATCAATTTTCCATATTTCCTTCTTGATTCTCTAGAAATTATTATTTTGATCCATAAAGTTAATGATACAAACCCCATCCTTTATCAAAGTCTAGTCCTCCTTCTTGTTAAACATGGTCAAACCCTCTTAGGTCATAAGGTTCCCCCTAGGGTATCTTATTCTTATTAAGAATCCTAAGAGGACTCCCCAGTGGAGGATTCTACTAAGGTATCCCACCTACCCACTTAATGCTCCCCCCAAAATAGTTTATCCCAGTCCCCATCAGTGACCTACCACTCAAACTACTATTTATCCTCAATACCAAACCCATTAAAATTGGGACTCATATGAATTTAGCTTATAAAGGTAAGGCCATAGTGATAGAAGAATTATAAAATAACAAATAATTTCTAAAAAAAATCAATTTGAGGGTTCAACAGGTAGGGTTTGGCCTGGTGAAGCTGATCTAAGACTAAAATGAGCTTCATCAATTGGCTAAGGATATTGTCTAATATTTTGTCCACTCTACCTATCCTCCCCCAATCCCATATTATTAAATATCCCTAAGTCCTAAAATATCCCCTAGGGATTTCCCCCTAAATAGGCACCATTACAAGTTAAAGGCAGGAAGCAGACCATGATGATTTTCCCTAGGGAGGCAGCTGAAGGCCCCAAGAACTATACCCATGCCAAGGTTTCAAAAGACAAACCCTTCATCTTGGTGAAAGACAATACTACTGATAAAGACACTCAGGAGGGACCTTCCTCCTATATCATTTTTAT
Source organism: Torreya grandis (assembly GCA_037957365.1). Classification (NCBI taxonomy): domain Eukaryota; kingdom Viridiplantae; phylum Streptophyta; class Pinopsida; order Cupressales; family Taxaceae; genus Torreya; species Torreya grandis. The sequence goes on from JARHVA010000467.1 coordinate 2,942,071, forward strand.
TTTTTTGTCTCTTGTTTTCATTCTAAGTACTAGTTTTTTGTTTTTGTTCTATCGGCCCTAGTTGACCTATTAAAACTATTGTAATTCACTCTCATGGTTCCAGGTCCCTATAAAACTTGTATTTTACCTTATGAAATAAAAAAATAATGTAACATTAAATATTTTAAGTCTAACGCTGGTCTTATATTACAAAAGATGAAAATTTTAAATAATTGCCTCATAAACATACATATCAATCATATTTAATCCATTTAATCCTTCCATGCCTAATATAATTAACTATTTTGGGTTTTAATTTACTTTTATTATTTTCACCTTAGTCATATTCATCATTTAAATTAATATATAACTTAATTGAAATTAAATTAAAAAAAGCATGTTCATTCAATTCAAATTTTCTTAACTTCTCTAAATATAAATTTCTTGATATTCCTAGTAAATTAGAGGTACTATACGGGGTAGCTATTAGTATTATTATTTTGAGCATATATTATTAAATAATTATTATATAGAATTATTTTGGGTCTAATTCCTATAAATTTAGTTTAATTATTCATAATTGCATATTTACAATACCAACATGGTGATCAATTGGGTATTTGAGAACATTTTTATCTTAAATAGCCAAATACTAATTCTAAGAATCATAACCCATTTACCATTATAGTTTAAGTGAATGTAAAATCAATAATATTATACCAATTATAAATAAGGATCGTTCTCTATAAGATTTTAACCTACAATGTCAATTTTTGGAGACCTATGTTCTATTAAAGTGAACTATGTGCATTTTCTTAAAAAAACATAAAGGATAAAGTGAAAGAGTTTTTTACTCTTCAAAAAAAACTGCATTACATGTGGCATGATCCAATAAATTATTTTTTATATTCTAATGGATTTATATTACTGGAGATCCATTCATTTATTTCCTTAAATGGTAAAAGGACTAGGTAGGGATAATAATATCTGAACTTGTGACATTTTTTTACCCAAAAAAAACACACTACCAAGGGATAATAATATTTAAACTTGTGAAATTTTTTATAACCCTTTGAATTGTTAGTATTTAATATTAATTTAAATAATTCAAACTTTTTTCCACATTTTTATTTGATCTCATAAATAGACTCTATACATGGAATAAATCTATAAGATGTCTATTCATTGACAACATTTGATAATATAAAATATCATGTTTCAAAATAAATAAATATTTTTCTATTGTAGACATATATCTATTTAAACTTCCCTATAAAAGGTATTCATCAACTACATATGTAGTTGACCATATACATATATGTAGCAATATTGATAAGTATAACTTAGTCTGTTTATTATTTATTGATTGAGATAAATCATTTTTTAACAATACTCTCTTTTTCCTTTTATTATTCTAATTTTTATGTGAAACCATACTTAAAAAAATACGATGGATCAATTCACTTGTTTTATATTTATTGGATAAATAAATTGGATTCAATTCCTACTTGAGTTAAAAACTTGAGGGGAGTTTAGACTAAAACAAAATATAAATATAGATCAAAACTTTCCTCCCAAAAATTAATAATAATTACTAAAAACTATTAATCAAATATTTTATAACTTGATTCATTCTTGTAATAAAAATTATAATAATCAATTCTCAAACAACTTGTATCCTTTTATACTTCTCTCTTCATAGAAAAGGCAAACCAAATCTAATAAATAGAGTAAGTTTATGGCAATGATGGAAATGTAACAGTAAAAATTACTCTAGAAATTACTAGTTTTACCCAAGATAGTGTTGATAAAAAAATTGTTAGGTATTTCCCAATATACAAATTGTAAAATATTGTTGCAATACTCCTTTTTGGTTGGAATTCAAGAAATTGTATCCTTATTGTTACAATCATATTATTCAATAAGAAATAAATAAATAGTATATTTAATATGCTACACCCATCTAAGAAGGAATGTAAATAAATCTATAAATATATTGTATTTTTACCAAATCTATCACAATGAATATTTATTTTGGAAATATTTTGAATAAATATTATTTGAAATGTTCATGAAATGAACTATGAATAAATTAAAACCAAAATTTCATAATACATCCAAAAAAAATTCATATAATACTTTTACATCTAAAAGAATTTATATGAATACATTTGCATCTAAATAAATTTTTAGGAATACATATAAACCATATGTTATGAATATATCTACGTAACTTTCATGGAATAAAAAATATTTTCTTAACATTTGTCATCTATTGGACCTAGATATAAAATACATTATAAAACTATTAGCGTACTTAGTCAATTTATTAACAAGAAAAATACTATTTCACTTAGTGAATTTATTAACTTTAAAATAATAACGCCTAATAGTTAGGGTTATTAAACAAGCTTTTATTATATATTTGATACCTTTTATTATTAATGAAAATTTTAATTGGGGCCTAAGAAATGAATTTAATCTTAGATCAAATTATATTTGTGATATTTTATAAAGATAAAGCATATCAAAATTATATGCGAAAAGGATTAAATCCTTCAAAAAGATTGAATTATCCAAGTTGAATTGTTCATTCCAAACATGAATTTTTCATTGTCTCTAGTTTCCTAGATAAAAATCTCTAATATATTCAATTTGATTGTTTCATAATATGATAATACTTTCCAAGACTATATAAAACTAATACTATATAATTAACTAATTTAGAAAGTGTTTTATAATGTATAAGTAACTACATTTTGTATCAAAATTATATGAATTTGTTATAGGAGACTCCATTATCATAAAATGATGCATTATTCTAAGTAACCTACAAAGGATGAAAAACTCTCTTTCATTTAACTCTAGCCTAGTGAGCAAAACTTAAGGCTCTCATTTTTTTGTTGGTTAGCAGTTCAAAAAAGTTTTGAATAGATCTTCCTAGAGCCTAATACAAATATAGGAATATTGTTTTATGTTTTTGATCTATATATCCAACTTTCACTTGGGTCACTGAAGTTTTTCTTCATGAACCACTGATTTATTATTTGATTATCTATATTTAGAATTATTAATAATCCAACTAATTTTTTTGATGTATAAAACATATATTCCAATGTATTTTACTAATATAACCTTCATCACCATAATTCCATTCAATTATGCACATTCTAAGTAGTAAATGGATCAGACCTTGCACTAATTAAGAAATAAATACCATGGGTTTCATTGTTTTTATGGTTCTTTCTCTAGTAATAAGATTCTCTCTATATGCCAAATTCTTAAAATAACCATGAGATGAGTATTCGATAATTTATACAATTTACCATCTCAAACTCTTCACCCCTTAAATACTCTTATGACATTATATATCCATATAGTGACAACATGTAATTATGAGACTTGGCAAGGTAGTTAACCTTTTGTTTATTTTTATAGAAATACAAACATAATATTTATCATTTTGAAATTTTCAACGTTTCTCTATTTAATGGATTTCTGACCATTCACTACCAATGAGGAATTTATTTTCATTGTGTTAGGTGAATATTTTGTCATCAACTAACTAACGGAAAAATGGGTATATCAACCATAGCACAATGATATTTATATGGAAAAATGGGTGTGGTTACCACAACATAATGAGATAAATCTCTCCTCTCAGGAAGGGAAGGTTCCCTATAAACTATAATATACTAATATAAACTAAAAATAGACTCAGGGGTGAAATCATACCATCCATCTCTCTTTTATTAGAGATGATGTTCACAAAATAAAGGAGAATTCTTGTGTAATTACTGAATGCATTTCTCTTCTTTCAGAAATGATGTTCAACAAATAGCAGGGATTCTTTTTGGGTAGTAACTGGATCCATAAGAAACCTATGAAAGCACAAAGTTTTTCATTGTTTCTTGTGCTGATTTAGGACAAAATAACATAGTAGAATGAAGTGTAGCACATAGTCTCCATTGAAAACTACAACATAGTAAAAGATTACAAAGGATAAGGGGAGTTCAAAGTCCCTCCAATATCTTGAAACATAAAACACATAGACTAAAGATAATTATGGTAGCACAATGTCTCCCATAATTGACTTCAAGACATCTTTCAAATTATTTTCACTTGTTTTGCTTATTTGATTAAATGGACAAGACTGTATTTAGAAAAAAGACATGAGAACAATTTTCTAGACAACACAAACTATTTCAACACAAAGTTTGAAAGGTCACTTGCTTTCTCATTCACTTGATAAAATATGATTAATAGTCTGAGCTCAAAGTCTCAGGAATGACTTTCAATTTGGGTAGAGTTTCACTTCTAATAATAAAGAGATCCCCTTTTTTCTACAAATTGAGAGATTACAATATATAGCATCCAAAGAAAGACTTTGAGCTTGTTTTCACAAAATGGCCCATATTGCATTGAATGCATGGGAAAGAGGAAGTTGTATGTAGAGGGCATGTTGGAGCCATTCAAATCATATCAAATGTCCTCTCCAAAGCATGGGTCACCTGATCTTCTGAAAGGTAAGGCCACTCCTCTTTATGATACTTACACGACTATCCACTTGTCTTTACTCAAACAAAGAAAAATAGTCTGTACCATTAAATGCTTGTGCTCTCTAATATCCACCTGGTGGACTGCTCCACCTACTATAATAACTCTTCTACTGATGCTTCTAGATTCTTCATTTGATTCCCTCTTTCCTTGCTATATTTTGTCTCTTCCTAGTGATCTGAGCTCTCAAGGCTAGCTTCTCACCTTCGGCTAGCTTCTTCAGCTCCTTTCTTAGTAGATCACTGAGTTTGTCCTCAAGTCTACGTTATTTTAAAATCAATGGTTATTTCATCACCCTGAATTTGACATCCATGGGGACATCATTGGTTTCCTAAACCATTTTGAACATTGAACCTTTGAACCTTTCAGAGTTCATCGGTTCAATGGTTCGTAAGTTCAGCAGTTCAATGTTTTGTAAAGAGCCACATTCACTTAGTCTTCTTTAGGAGTTTAATGTATCATTGAACCAATTATTTGAACCATTTTCTAGAATCTTCTAATTGAACCATTCACTCAAACTTTGAACTTTGAATCTTTAAACCCTTTGAACGCGTTGAAGCTTTGAATTCATTGAACCTTTGAACTCTTTAAACCTTTGAAATCTTTGAACCTTTGAACTCTTTGAACCTTCTAGAGGTGGAGTTCAATGGTTCAATAGTTTAATGGTTCATTCCATATTATTGAACCCTACCATTGAACCTTTTGATTTAACCTTGGAGTTGAACCATTCTTACAAATTTTTAGGAAATGCCTTAAGTGTTTTGAGATATTTCCTTGAAAAAGCTTGCCTTTTGAACTTATGATTTCCTTAGCCAAAAAGGCTTGTTAAATGGAATAACTTTACTGATCAAAAAGAAAGAGACCATTTTGGCCTACAAGACTGAAATAGTTGACATGTTGTCCACAAAAACTAGTGATAGATTTTGAGAACAACTGGCTCCAATTGGGGAACATCCATCGATTATATTTTGAAACAGTTGAAGGGAGTAGAATCCAAACTCTAAGTGACTTCATCTATGCCATTGGGCTACAGAGTCATGCCATCTAAAAAGATAAAGATGCCTAAAAACCAAATGAACAACACAAAACAAATAAAGACTATACAAATGTACAATGGGACTTATCTGATACTTTAAGGATTCAAGTGCTTTAGATGCTGTCCACTGTGAGGTAGTGAAAATGGTGTTCCATCTTGATATTTTAGCTAGAAACTATTTTCACCATTTAATCAATGAATGGAAAATGGACCTCTCCATAAGGAATCTAATTTTCCATGCATTCATTTTGCTTCTCTCCTCTTGTCCCACAACAAGACTTGATCTCTAATTTGAAAATCATGAATCCTTGCTTTCTGATCAAATATTGTCTTTACAAGACTTTGATGTGCAGTAATATGGTCTACCACTATAGTTCATTTCTCATTTATTTTAGTCAAGCACATGATCTTCTTGTCGATAGAATCTTCAAATATTTGATCTTTGACTACCTTTGCCAACTTTAGTGCTAGTAGTTCAAAGGTGATTAGTATCTCTACATTCAAACCATATAGAAGTTGAAATGGTGACATACCTATCACCCTTTTGGGTGTAATCCTATCTACCCATAAAGTGTCAAATAATGCTTTATGCTAGGTTCTCTGATTGTCATTTACTAGTTTCCTGATAATGGTCACCAGGTTCTTGTTGCTTGATTATGTTTGACCATTTCCTTACAAATAATAGTCAAAAGAGTGGGAAAGGATAATCCCATAATAGTAATAGAATTGGGTAACCTCATGAGAAGAGAACTAGTCTACATTGTCTATTACAATCTTGGTTGGGACTCCAAATTGGGAAATAATATTTTCCTTGAGTAAATTACATACCACTTCTGAAGTAGCATGCTTGATTGGAATGTCTTCCACCCACTTGGTAAAATAGTTTGTGGCTATGAGAACATAGTCATGTCTAGCACTCAAGAATGGGTTTATAGCACTAATGAAATCAATACCCTATTGTTGAAATGGCTCTTTGATCACCACTAGCTTGAGAGGTAATGCAGCCAACTTGGGTTTCCCAATGAACTATTGACATATCTCGCATCTACGTACCCAAGTTTATGAATCTCAATATAGATTAGGCCAATAATACCTAGCTCATAAAATCTTATGGGCAGTCACAGGTGAAAAAAAATGTCCTCCATAAGCCAAATTGTGGAAAGACTCCAAAAGTTTGCTCTGTTTCACTTTATCCATGCAACAAAGAAATATCCCATCAAGGCTCATCTTGTATAAACCATTGTCCCATAGGACAAAGTTAGCATATTTCAACTTAACAGTCCTCTTTTCTTTATGGGATAGGTGGGCAAGACACTCACCATAGGTAAGGAAATGAGTGATATTGAAATACCACTCATTTGTAGTGGTGACAAAGAGAACTATAGGCATGTCTTCAACCTCTATTTTTTTTGGTATATTATCAACAATTACTTGGCAGAGACCTCTTCCTCACACAAGCTTCATAGGTTTTATAATAAGATCAAACTCCTAGATTTTATCAGACTAATTGCCCCATTTAGTTCCAAACTCATGTTGAGTTAGAATAGAATTTACTATTATATCAAGAACCAAAGCAATAGTGTGTGAGTTCAAGATGTAAAAATGGAAGTGTTTTACCACTTTAATCACAACATAAGCATGCTTCTCCATGTTTGAATAGTTTAGCTCATGAGCTTTGAGATGACAACTCATGAAAGATATGTGGGACTCCACATATTCTTTGTTCTGTTGAACCAAAATGGCTGAAAGCATGTGTTCAGAAGCATAGCTATATATTACGAAGTCTTTGGTATAATTCAGACAAACCAAGATTGGGGCATGGGTGATAGCTTCCTTGATATCTTGAAATGCTGACTTGCCTTCTTCAATCCAGTGGAAAGTAGCTTTACCCTTCATCATGTTGACAATGTGGCAAGTCTTCTCTACAAGTTTAGGAATGAACCTTCATATAAAATTCACCTTTCCAAAGAAAGAATGGACTGTAGTCTTATTAGTAAGAAGAGTAAGCTCTTTTATGGATTTGAATCTTTCTGGGTCAATCTTTATGCCTTCTTTGGATACAGTGTGACTGAGAAGTTTCCCTTTTGTAACCCCAAAAATTGATTTCTTAGGATTGAGATAAATTCCATTTTGTCAACATCATTCCATCACTTATTGTAAATGATGCACATGATTAGGACAATGTTTGGAAAAAATGATCAAGTCATCAAGATATACCATAATGAACTTCCCCATTTCATTTTTGAAGGCAAGATCCATTATGCTCTAAAAGGTGGCACTAGCATTGATCAAACCAAAAGGAATTCTATGATATGCAAAGGTGCCTCAAGGTGTAGTGAAATTGGTCTTATGTTAGTCTACTTCACCAACTTCCACTTGATTATACCCCAAAAAACCATCTAACATTGATAACATCTCTGAGCTAGTCACTATTTGTAGTAGCTGATCCATGATGGGCAGGGGTAGTTATCTTTTAAAGAGGATTGATTTAAATTTTTAAAATCAACATAGAGGTGAATTTATCCATTATTTTTTCTCAGAGGGACTATGTTCACAATCCAGGTGTAATGTTGGATTGGAAAAATTATCCTCGCATTTAACATTTTTTAGATCTTAGAAAGAATAGTACCTGATATCTTGGGGTTGTACTACCTTTGTTTCTACTTGTGAGGCAATGACCCAACCTTGAAAAGAATTTCATGTCAAATTCATTTAGGCCTAAGAGATTTTAGATCATCATAAGAGTATGCCAAAACATCAATGTAATGGTGAAGCAGAGTAATGAATTTGAGTTTTTCATCGGGAGTGCAATAATTCCCAATGTTGACCATTTTGAGATTATCTTTTGTACTCAAATTTATTTGATCAAAATCTTTGGAGAAAATTGAATCCATTGATCACTTCTTGATACACCTGTCATGCTTATCAAATAGTTTCTCAAGAGAAACCAAACCTTTTGGGATTTTATTCCTTTTGAGTTGAAGAACTCTTTGCTAGTTCATGAACTTGTTTCGGGAACTGATTCTCGTGCTGGAGAGGTACTACCTTCAAAATAGAGCTCTTTAAAACCATCCATCTTTTCCAAAAAAGTGACAATTTGATTATCACCATTAAACACATGCCAATGGTTGGCATCATTAGGTATACTTGGTCAAAAGACCAATTTAATAGTGTACTTTTTTCCTTTAAGATCTTGGTGAGGAACCATGAGAGTTATAGAGATGGCCAATGAATCTGCTCGATCATTAAATTCTCTAGGCACCACAAAAATACTAAAAGCCTCAAAACTTTAAAGGTAGTCCCACACTAGATTGTGATAATGTCATAATCTTTTATTCTTAGATTGATACAGGTTCCTCACCTAACAAACCACCAGTTCAACATCTCCTCAAGCATGAAGAAGCTTAACAGCTTTAGCTTGAGCATCTTTCAATCTAAGCAACAAAGATTCATACTTGGTGGTGTTGTTGGTATTGCTGAACTACAACTTCTACAAATAGGGGAAAATATCTCCTTATAGAGATATAAAAACAATTTTAGCTCCAAAATTGGTAGAAGAATTGCTACCATCAAATTATATAATCCAGACATCATTAGGATCTGATCTCCTTTTAGACTTCTCTTCATTAGATAGGGAAGATCCCTTTTTATCTAAACTGTGCTCCACAAATTCTTCTAATGTCTTGTCTAAATTTTTTGGATTTTCACTTATAGAACTTTCATCTGATGAAATAGAAATATCTTTTGTGGATAGAAAATAGTTACCCATTCCTAAGGATTTAAACAAAATTTGAGCTTCAGGGTTGGTTGTTTGATTAACAATATATTTTGATTCCTTCTCAAAAAGCAACCTTTGCATGATGCCCTTAATAGGTATCCTCACCTTAGATAGGTCCATGTTTAATTCTCCACCAACATCCTTGCAAAAATTTCATCTAAGTAGAATGCTATAGGAAGCTGGAATGTTAGCCACCAAAACTATCATTTTAATCCTTTTTTCTAGGAAAGCCACAAATGCAAATTGGGCATCTTTGATCTGTCCCAAAAGTGGCACTTGCTTATTTTCCATGGAGAAAAATCTCCCAAAATTTTTAGTCAGAGTGAGACCAAGAGAGTCTGCCACCTTGGTGGGCATCACATTGTCAGAGGCACCAGATTCTATTATTAAGTTATTTAGCTTATGACCATTTATCAATAGGGAAACATAGAAATGTTCTATCTTCCTAGGGGCAATAGGAGGAGTAATGAAAATATTGTTTTAGGTGGATGTAATCTTTGGGGGATCATGAGTTACCTTTGAAACATCTTGTCTTACAGGGATGGTTCTATTTTTGATGTATTCAACTAGCCTATCCAACTACTCAGGGTTGGCTTGTAAGTATTCAAACTCAGACATTTAGATCTTGGTCTTCCTAGTATGGTCAATTATATCAAATGGCTAAAGAAAACTAGGAAAAGAGGAAGGAAGTCCATCATTCTAGGTTTGGTTGGGTGTGGTACTGGTCTGAGAAATTGAAGCAAAAGGTGTAGCGTTGTTTGAGGTACTTACTTTTTTATTGATCACTGGGTCCTTTGATTGGAAAGGCTGTGAAGTCCCCTGTTTAACAATTGAAATACTAGTTGATATTTTTCCCTATTTTTCCCTTATTAGCTTGTTGAGTTGACTAGTTCTGGGACCTAGTAAAAATAGTGTATGATCCATCAAACATTTCTCTCTTACTTCTAGCTTCATCCTAGTAATTTAGGAAACCAATGTTGGAGTCACCAACTAATTCTTCTTCTCCTTCTACAAAGAGATTAGCATCACCTTCTTGGTCTAACTAAGGTTGAAAAGAGAAATCATGTTTAGCTTCATGATAACCAACTATTGAGTTAGCCAGTGTTCTTCAATGACAAGCTTCCCCTATGGGGGAGGGAGATGATTTGGTTGCCCTTAATTCCTGGTAGCATTACCTTGATATGACTAGTTGGGAAACATCCTCCTTGGTATATCCTGATAAGGAGGGGCAGACATCCCTTGTGCCATTTGCTTTTTCAGTGTTAGCAATTCATTTTCTAGCTTTTGTACCATAGGATCAGTGGTGCCTATAGAGAAATTTTTAGAAGATGAAGAAGATTTATTTCTATTAAGATCTCTTCTTATCTTTCCTACCAAGATAAGATCATCTTCAACCTTAGTGGCCAAAATCTAAGCCACAATAAGATCTATGTGACCAGCCCACCTCAACAGAAAACTCACTTTATGAAGCTAATAATTGATGAAGAAGAACTTAAGATTTTTTGGCATCGATTGAGCAATTGTAGGAATCATGTTCCTCAGCTTGTCAAATTTAGTAATGAAATCTCACATGGGTTCATGAGGCTCCTTCTTCATTTATGTAAGTTGGGATAATAAGGCATGTGCATCTTTTATGGGTTTGAACCTAACCTCAAACATGGCCTTGAGAGTGTTCCAATTAGTTATTGTTTGTGCTTGTCGATGATAAAACTAGAACTTGGAAAAATTCTTTCTTGAACTATAGGGTAGTTCATGTAAAGGTGGGGTTAGATTCATAGGGCCAAAAGTGTAACCCCAAGGGCCTTGTGTTGCCATGATATGATGATTTAAAGGAGGGATAATGAACCTTTGTAGGGTATGTATAGACAAATCTCTGCTAGCAGAGGAAAGATAACATTTGCTTGGTATTGGGGACCTGATGTCTATAGGAGGAAAACTCCTAGTTCATTTAAGGTGAGATTATGGAGATAAAAGGTCAAAATTATTTCACTGCACAAACTTGAACATAGGATCAACAATACCTTGAGCTCTTTGACTTTATACCATGGATCTACTAGAGTGTAGAATAGAAAGGAACTATAAATGCTTCAATTTGAAGCTTAAGGCTTCAAATTGCATATTCTTCCCCAGTGGAGTAGCCTAAAACTATTGAGTGAATATTTTATCATCAACTAACTGACGGCAAAATGGGTATATCAACCACTATAAAATGAGATTTATATGGTAAAATGGGTGTGGTTACCACAACATAATGAGATAAATCTCTCATCTCAGTAAGGGGAGGTTCCCTATAAACTATAATATACTAATATAAACTAAAAATAGTCTCAGGGGTGAAATCATACCATCCATCTCTCTTTTTTTAGAGATGATGTTCATAAAATAAAAGAGAATTCTTGTGTAATTACTGAAGGCATTTCTCTTCTTTCAAAAATGATGTTCAACAAACAATAGGGATTCTTTTTGGGTAGTAACTGGATCCACAAGAAACCTATGAAAGCACAAAGTCTTTCATTGTTTCTTACACTAATTTAGGATAAAATAATATAGTAGAATGAAGTGTAGCACAAAGTCTCCACAAAAAAATACAATAGAGTAAAAGATTATGAAGGATAAGGGGAGCTCAAAGTCTCTCCAATATCTTGGAACATAAAACACACAGATTAAAGATAATTATGGTAGCACAAAGTCTCTCACAGTCAACTTTAGGACATCTTTTAGATTATTTCCACTTATTTTGCTTATTTTATTAAATGGACAAGACTGTATTTAGGTAAAAGACATAGGAACAATTTCCTAGATAACACAAGCTATTTCAACACAAAGTATGAAAGGTCACTTGCTTTCTCATTCACTTGATAAAATATGATTAATAGTCTGAGCTCAAAGTCTCAAGAATGCCTTTTAATTTGGGTAGAGTTTCACTTCTAATAATAGAGAGATCCCCCTTTTTCTACAAACTAAGAGATTATAATATATAGCATCCAAAGAAAGACTTTGGTGCTTATTTTCATAAAATGGCCCATGCTGCATTAAATGCATGGGAAAGAGGAATTTTTGTGTAGAGGCCATGCTAGAGCCATTTAAATCATATCAAATTTCCTCTCCAAAGCATGGGTCACCTGATCTTCTGAAAGGTAAGGCCGCTCCTCTTTATGATACTTACATGACTGTCCACTCATCTTTACTCAAATGAAGAAAAATAGGCCATGCCATTGAATGCTTATGTTCTCTGATATCCACCTAGTGGACTACTCCACCTACTGTAGTAACTCTTCCATCAACACTTCTATATTCTCTATTTGATTCCCTCTTTCCTTGCTATATTTTGTCTCTTCCTGGTGATCCGACCTCTTAGGGCTATCTTCTCACCTTTTGCTAGCTTTTTTGGCTTCTTTATCAGTGGATCACTAAGTTTGTCCTCAGGTCTATGTTATTTGAAAATCAATGGTTATTTCATCACCCTAAATTTGACATCTATAGGGATGTCATTGGTCACCTAAACCATTTTGAACCTTGAACCTTTAAACCTTTTCGAGTTCACTAGTTCAATGGTTTAACAATTTGGTAGTTCAACAGTTTAATGTTTCGTAAAGAGCCACATTCACTTAGTCTTCTTTAGGAGTTCAATGTATCATTGAACCAATTTTTTTAACCATTTTCTAGAATCTTTCATTTTAACCATTCTCTTGAACTTTTAACTTTGAATCTTTAAACCCTTTGAACTCTTTAAACCTTTGAAGTCTTTGAACCTTTGAACTCTTTGAACCTTTCAGAGGCAGAGTTCAATGGTTCAACGGTTCAATAGTTCATTCCATATTATTGAACCCCACCATTGATATTTTTGATTAAACCTTGGTGTTGAACCATTCTTACAATTTTTTAGGAAATGCCTTAAGTGTTTTGATATTTTTCCTTGTGAAAGCCCACCTTTTGAACCTGCGATTTCTTTAGCTGAAAAGGCTTGTTCAATGGAATAACTTGATTTCTCAAAACATTTTGAGAAAGAAAGAGACCATTTTGGCCTGTAGGACCAAAATGGTTGACATGTTGTCCATAAAAACTAGTGATGGATTTTGCGAACAACACATTGCACATTGAAGTGATTGGATTTGTACCAATGAAAACCATAAATTTCATCCCTGATAAGATTGAACTATATATTTGTAGTTTTCTATACCTAGAAAGTTCTTATAGAATAATCCCTTGATGTATTTCAACTTAATATACAAATGATTCATATATACACCCTAGCACATAATATTTTATGTTGATGACATCCTCAAAGAGCAATATATTTTTTCATTTTTGTATTTGATGTCTCACATTTCTAATAAGTTGTTGAATAGTGGGCACTCTAAATTCTATTGTAAATTGAATGGCTTAGATATATTCTAACTAAATATATATGTAAATTATAATTATATATATATATAATAATGTATTATTTATTATAAAATAAATTTATATAATTATTCTATGAATAATTCCAATTTTGTAGAATAATTCTATACAAATTCAATAGCATAAATGATGAGATAACATAAATTGTTCCAATTAATAATTCATTAATTAAATAAATTACTTCAATTTTAAGCCAAGTAATAAATTTTATTATTTTAATTCCTAAAATTATTTTTTTTTAGAAAAATCACTATACCTTCATAAAGTTTCAGCTCGAGATAAACTTATGACCATATGAAAATATGTTATATAAATTACCAAGAAATAAACTTAGATATAGATTTGAAAACAAACATTATGTATTCAATTTAGATGATAAATTAATAAATCATTTGAATGTATGACATATGTGCTTGTATATTTTTTATAAAAATGGATTAAGCTTTTAATTTATTTGCCTTCGCTATCTATTAATGAACCTATACCTTAGATATTCTAAATTATAATATAAATTTCATTAATTTTAGAGAATTATTGATAATTAATTATATTTTTTATTTTGAGGAAAAACATGAATATTATTAAAAAATCAATACATATATGAATAATTATTTGTTTCATCATATGATTCGACATTTACATATTTTGTCTGTGGATAATGAGGCCTTCTACACTTATTTGGTCAAAAAAGCCAAATTATATGGAATCATTTTATTCCATATAAATATCTCTCTAATAAATAATAAATTATCTAATTTTTTTATTTCATTGTTTTTACATAAATTATTATAATATATTACCTCAAGTATGTATATAAAATGCATCACAACCAAATAGTAGTGTCTCAAAGGGATGTTATAAAGAGACATATCGAGTTGGTGGATCATAATTCTATCATTTTTTATTGTTTCCAATTTAATAAGAGTCCTTCCATATTTTATTAAATCTCCCATTAAATCATTTAAACCAATCTCTATATAGATACCTCTCTTGTCACATATTTCATAATATCATAAATAACGACTCTCAATGTCATTCCTCCACATACAAATTTAAGAAAGAATAAAAATAATCTATTTTATTTTATTTATTTAAATATATCATACTTTTAATTATTTAATGTATTCCATAAAAATATCTTCCTTAAAATAATCGATGGTATAGTTTGACCCAATTTGGGTCTTCATCTTTGGGTCCTTGAAATGAAATTTTTGGAACACTTTATATGTCCATATTTTTACCTGGATAGATCTATTCAATCTATCTATTTATGTTTTAGTTAAAACCTTCCTTTTTATAATATATATATTTTTTCATTTTAGTGAAATCTTTCCTATTTTGAATATTACTTTGATCTAATTTGCATCTTCATTCTCGAGTCTTTGTAATGGTGATTTTGGAACACTTGTTATATCCATATTTTTCCATATTATATCAAACTTTATTTTTCCATATATGCATATCCAAAAAAATTCCATATAATGTAAATAAAAACTCTATACTTTGGTATGAGTTGTATAATAAGATAATTCTAACATAAAATTATGTAATAGTCAATTAACTCTTTAATAACTAGAGTATAATATGAGTTCTATGAATACATGCACATAATAACTGTATATTTTTCATATTAATTTGTATTCATTTCCCAAAAAAGTCCACATATTTTATAATCTTCAAAATAATCCATGTTATTTTCCTAAAAATACACATATTTTTTATTCTTCATAATAATTTGGGGTTTTTTCCCCAAAAATATACATATTTTATATTCTTCATAATAATTTGTGTTCTTTTTCCATTAAAATATACATATATTATTTTATTCATAGTAATGTGTGTTTTTCCCCAACCAAAATCTACATGTTTTGTATTCTTCACAATAATTTTGTGATTTTTTTTCCATCAAAATTGTTTTTCATGAGTCCCAAAAAAATAAAAGAACAACTTATCATTGAATCCATAATATTATTATAATTTAGATATGTATGGAGGTAGCACCCAATAATATAGATATACATGTATATGTACAATAACACTTGTACATACTGAAAAACTTGATCAAATATATATCCCCCAAAAAATCTTAAATGATCAAGAATTGTTTTTGGGGGATCTTAAAACCAAATGAAAATTTAAAATTTTGAATTTTAAATAATTGTAAATTTTCATTATCTCACTCAGACATATTTTAAAATATCCTATGGAACCATGGTATCAAATATTCTAAAATCAAATAAAAAATCAAATGTTTGAGAATCACCCTTTATTATATATTTTAATGTATTTTCAATTACTCTTTCACTTGAAAATGTAAATTATGCATTGGGTTTTATAATCATGACATTATCCAACATCCCAAAACTAATTGTCACTCCACCATTTTTGGGAGATGTAGGAATTAAAATATATGACATTTTTTCTTTTTGATGAGCATTCAATGCAATAGTTATTTTATTCATTTACATTAAATTTAAACTTCATTATTGTATATATGATCTACCAAAATCACATATAATAATTAATGGAAGATAATTCTTAGTATCATTTTGGATTAGATGAGTTATTTTTTCACCTACAATTGAGCCCATATTGTCTCCCATGAACAAAAAAAATCCATAAATTTGAATATGATAATAATACCATTTACTCAACTTATCATTTTTTGATTAGTGTGAATCAAACATGTTTCACTTTTATAGGAAGTGTTATAATATTCATAATATTTTTCTTCTATATCTTATATATTTAATAAATAAATAAAAATTCATATTATATTTTAATCCTAGGTTTTTATAAGGATATTATGGGGTTCATGTTGATAAATATAGAAATTAAAAATCTTAAGGGTGATAAACATATCTATAGTAGGTCAATTAATTACAAAACTCAAATCAAATATATATTAAATTTATTATATTGAGATGTGTTAGAAATGGAAAGTATAGTTATGCTAGATATTTTAATGATAATGAAAATAATATAGTTATGATGTTAATACAGATCTAAATATAGAACGGGTAGTAAACATACTAAAAAAGGATTTTGAATCAATCGTTATATTTTATAAAAATGCCCTCTATAGTTTTATACACTTGCATCAACCTAGTATGATTGCATTAGAACTATTGTCTAACTTAGATGTAGGTGTCTAGTACATAATACCTACTACAACTAGATGTGACCACCTATAATATTTTGGGTTATGTGTCACCTTTGTTCTGGTGCATCCAAATCTAGGTCATGGATTATCGCTACTTGTCACATAGAAAAACCTTAGTTCTTCATCCTTATATAAGTTGTGGAAAAATGGGTTAGTGAGAATATGGTGTTAATATACCTCAAAGACCCCTCTATAAATGAGGACTACCTAATAGCCAATACTCTAAAGAAGGCCTCAGACTTATGTAGTTATGCCCTACAAGTTGACTTATGTGTGAATCATATAATGTGTGATAATAAAGTACAATATTGACCAAGCTTATAACTTGGAAAATTTGTCTCATGGAATTCTCTTTTATTAATTTAAACCTATAAATGTGTTTTCCCTATGACTGATATGGGAATAGGAATAAATTGGGAATCTTTACTCACTTGAGTGTTTTATTAAATTTCTTTTATAAGTTTCCTTGTGAGATGTTTGGTTTATGCTAGGTGAGGAATGGATGAGGTTTGATCTTGTATATATAC
Source organism: Torreya grandis (assembly GCA_037957365.1). Classification (NCBI taxonomy): domain Eukaryota; kingdom Viridiplantae; phylum Streptophyta; class Pinopsida; order Cupressales; family Taxaceae; genus Torreya; species Torreya grandis. Next base: position 2,959,515 of record JARHVA010000467.1, read on the forward strand.
TTCCCTTTAGATAATATCTAAAATTAAATCACTTAGGCCAACCATAAGAATGTGTTTTGTCTATAAATTGGATTACTTTAGGGTATTAGATAATTGCATTAGTTCAGGACACTTGCATCGACATAGGAATATAATTGGGATGTAAGTGTCTAGGAAATAAAATAATAGGTATAGGTCTAAAACTTATATAGATGGAATATAATTAGTTTTATAGTATTATGGGAAAGGTATAAGGCATGGGTTATTAGAATGGCATTGTTTGGACTAAGAGATAAGTAATAAGTACATAGAGATAGTCTATGTGAGCCTTTTGGTAAAAGGAAAGGTCTATAAGTAAAATTTAAATTCATGATATGTATTTTCAAAATTTAAAATACTAAATCACTATATAATTTATAAATAGTGTCTACATTTCCCCCCATTTAAGCTAGTAATGAAATTTCTAGTTTAAAGGAAAATAAATGCATACATGGATGTGTATGACATACATTAACTTTTTTTGAGTCTAACTTGGGTGATTTATTGTTGAATATCCTAAAACTAAGATAATTTTATAGTATATAGTTAGTTCATATAATCTAAAATTGAAAGCATTGAAATTATTGAAATTGAAAGAGAAAAAAGTTTAGTACACCTATGTCCTCGATGCAACTATCTTGCCTTTAGTAATTTGATTTGAAGAGATGTATCATTATGAATCATTAGATATATAATTAGGAAAAATATAAAATCTATAAAGTGCATATATATAAAGATACAGAGATATATTGGAGGATAACTAACCTAAGCTTTGGAGAAAAGGTGAGTTAACACTCAATAGTTGAGATTGGCTCAACCATGCAACCCAATCATACTTATAACATGGTGAGTGTGAGTGAACCAATTCAAGTCACACTATAAAACTTGTGATGGTTGGATGTTGTAATTAAGTCCAACATATAACCTTGGAAATAATCAATTATTTAATCACCTCAATCATACCAAAAATGAACCAAGTACTACAATAGATTGGCTTATACAGTCCATAAAAGTCTAATCTGGTGGGTGACTAATAGCCTATAAAAGTGTATGAAATTTGAAAATAATTTTAATTTTCAATATTAGGTACACATTTCATATCATATACACCTTATATATGTATCATGTTGAAACTATGTATAAAAATGGTACCAATGTATATAATTCTGCCAAAAATATATATCTAAATCATATAAGTATGAGTTTTGCCAATTTGAAAATTATGTAAGTGTGGAGAACATGTTTCCAGAACATGTACCCACTTTATATATATTAAAATATGAATAATTTGTAATTCATGTCTATATGGCATGCCCTCACTAATATACCCCAATTTTGAGGTGAGGGGAAGTAAAAATTGGTAGTCACCTTACCTCAAAAGGATAAGATAATTGTATAGTTTATGTATGAAGTATGCAACATGTAGAAGGAATGTGTCTAAGTAGATATGTCATTGAAGCATGCAAAGCATGATAACATAAAGTCCTTAGAAATATGATACAAATCATGGAAACATATAAATAATAATAATAAAATCTCAATAAGCAATCAAGTACACACATAAGAGTACTCAAAATCAAATCAAAAGATAGCAGTCTAAAGAGACTAGAAACAAGGGGCATGTTAAAATTACACACAATCAAAGGGTAATGACTTAATAAAATGTCCATAAAATCAATAATGACATATTCTAATGTCAACTACAACAAGGGATGACATATTCAAATATCAAAGACGAAACAAAGGCATGGAGACTAAAAAAATGAATCATATTCAAATTCTCAAAGAAGCCAAACAAAACACTTAAAAAAGTGCATAAAGGAAAAGTATAAGTGACCATCAAAAACACATCATACTAGTCCTTAGATATATGTGTTAATAAAAAAAAGTACATAACATATCAAGTACACTGTAAAAGATATAAGAATGGATAAAGACATGTGTAAGTACATAAGCTCAAACATAATAATGTAAAATGATCATAGAATGATATAACTTGGATGTATCATGATCAAGTAAGTGGATTCCCCCAATGTCCATATGAAATGAGTAGAGGAAAGGCACAACATCTCAAAGTGCATGTATCATATATCTTTGTATGGTTGTATCACAATCAAAAGATGCATGAAATATATGTGTATATTGAAATAAATGATATGCCCTCTATCAACATAGAACCAAAACAATACATGCCAAGAAGATAGTAGAACATGTAAATGTTGTAAATATTTTTTGGATTTTTGAATTTTTTTTTGTATTTTTGAAATATTTGAATATTGTATAAGTTACCAAATAATCTCAATGTGTTGCATATTTTCCATGATTTACACTCTAAAAGATTATATATCCAAAATGGGATTGTAATGGCATGCATTTTGGTGGTTTTATCCCTTGTTTTATATAAACCATGATTTTGGTACCCAATGTATTATAATACCACTTTGATGGTTACCTATTTATGTGACTCTATATACTCACACACATTAGGATAAAATCATAACTAAGAATTAAGTTATTGTATTTAAAATGGTTAATTTAATATAATAGCAAAGGAGGTTATTGTGCTAAGATTTTTCTTAAAAATTTTTCCTAGGTGAAATCTCTTGTATTTTTCAATCTTGTGTTTATAATTTTTATTATCATGTTAGCTTAAATATTATGTAAGTAATGTTTCTCTCATTTTAGTGTATTGGGTTTCCTTTTCTCTTCATTATGTATCAGAACTAGGTCTTATCTTTATGTTAGGAGTTAGGGTTTATTTAACCTATGATAAAATATTATTTAATTGGGGGATTTGCATCTGATATTTTTTTAGAGTAAATGAGAATGATGGGAATAATAAGGATAGAGAATGAAACACTCAATAGTCAAAATTTTAAGTTTATTAAGCTCAAGATGGAATATCTTCTTGTGAATGGATATCAATGAGTTATTTTATCTAGATTTCAACATGCAAGTATGAAGTTAGAAAATTGGGAAAATATTAATAAGAATATAGAGAGTTTAATTATAATGTGTCAGTTAGAAATAGTTTTGTTGAATATCTCAATGGAGAAAATTTCTAAAGATATATGGGAGAATTTGGAAATTTTATATCAGATAAAGTCTCTAGTGAGAAAAATGTTTCTCTGAGAGAAGCTATAATAATTAAGAATGAATAAAGGTCAATCTATAGTTGAACATATAAATCCTTTAAATATTATGATAAGTGAATTTCTTTATATTGAAATTAAAAGGGATAAAGACTAAAAAATGTATTACTTACTTTTTTCTTTGCCCAAATCTTAGGATAATTTAATTATGAAAATAAATACTATACATCGATATTAAAAATTAAGGACACAATGGGAGCCTTAGTATTAGAAGAATAAGATGAAAATATGATGATAATTATCAAAAAATAAATGCCTTGTTTGTAAGACTTCATTGTCAATAAATAACTAAACTAAATTTAGAATAGTCAAAGTCTAGAGGTAAATCTAAATCTACAGCAAAATATAAGAGAAAATTTTTCAATTTTAGTAAAATGGGACTTTAAAAGAAAGACTATAAATATTAAAATGTTAAAAATGGTAAGTCATCTGAAGATTCATAGTCTTTAGAATAAAATATCTTTAGTAAAAATTGAGGCATTAGTTCTTGGTAATTTCAAACTTTCATGCATGTGATCGTGCATGGTTGATTAACTCAAATGCCTCATTTCATTTGGACCCTCACATGTAGTGGTTCTATTAATATGAAAATATCAACAAAGGTCATGTATTATTATGAGATAATTCAATTCATAATATCATAGGTCATGGGAGTCATGATGAGGTTTAAATATTGAATGTATAAAACCCACCTTGGTGTTATGCACATTTCAAGTTTCACTATAAAATTGATATTTTTAAGTAATATGAACTATGTAGGTGTATAAATAGCATTTAATAAATATAGTTAAAAGATGGTTTGTAGATAAATGGTACTAGAAAGAGGAGTCTATATAAGACATTTTTTTAAGCTTTAGATAAGCATTGTAAGTGATGAATGTAATATATTTATGGTTCTTGAGGTGAAAATTATTTCAAATTAGACTATTACATCTCCTATAGATAATATAATGTTATGTCATTAGAGGATGTGACACACTAGAGAGAAATGCCTTCAAGCACAAAAATATAAAGGCATGTATGAAGGCATTTCTAATTGTCCATTAGACTTTGATTTTTAACAGTATTATGTGTTTGGTAAGAAAAATTGATTGAAGCTTCGTAGTAGTGTTATAAGATTATAATGGATTTTGAATTTAGTGAATCATTATGTGTTTGTAATTCTAAAGGTTCTATCACTAGGAAAATCTCTATATTGTGTCTATTTTATAGATGAATACTCGAGGAAAACTTGGATTCATTATATCAAGGCTAAATTTGAGGTTTTTAGTAAGTTTAAGGAGTTTGAATATATTGTTTAAAACCAAATAAAGAATAATATTAAGTTCTTGAGGAGTGACAATTATGGAGAATACTAATCAAATTATTTTGAGTAGTTATGTAAGCACCATGGAATAGTAAATAATAATACAACTCCATATAAACCATAGTATAATGGTGTGTCAAAAACAATGAATAGGACTCTGATGGATAAGGTGAGAATCATTATTAATGGTGTAGGATTAGAAAGAGAGTTTTGGGTGGAATCAACCACATGTGATTGCTATTTGATCAATAGATCACCCACATCAGTGATGGTTAATAAAATTCCATGGAAATCATGGATAGATAAGAAACCCTCACTCAAATAGCTTAGATTTTTTAGTTTTGATGCTTATATGTATACTAAAATAGATAAATGACTAAGTTGGACAATAATTCAATAGAGTGTTGTAGACACCCTATTTTGGCCACAACCCTATCTAAATTGTGTATCAAACTAATTTTTAGAACATGATGTAAATAAAGCCTATAAATTACCTAAGTAGCCCAATTAAATTTGCACATCGAACATTAATGACTAGAATCATGTTGAGGCATCCCTATTTGGGATATTATCCTATATGCAATAGTAACCTCTCATGGATTCATCTCCAATCAAGTTATGACAAAAAAAATAACACTTTTAACCTATTAAATGGGGCAATTAATCCAATTCTTGAAATGAAAAAAAATACTACGAATAATTAATTAAGAAAACAAATCAAATTAAACTCTTAGTTAAATATTCCATGTTAAATTAGTGAAAATATAGTTTTTAAAAACTCAAATCCAACAAATATCAAGGAAAGTGATGTCGTGATGAAATCATCATCCTCAAAGTTCAAAATGGAAAAATATCAACATAAATGCCTAAAAAATAAGAAAATTTGAGTGATTCCTCCATAAATGCATAATTAATTACCTAATTTATTGAATTTAGTCTCCCAAGGTTGACCTAGGGTTATCCTAGACCTGACTACACCTAGGTTGGGGTTAGGGTGAAGCCTATAAATATAAGGCTTCACACTCACTTCTAACAATATTTTTTGTTCAATGTTATAATACTAAATTACTCTTTAAAAAAATCAACAAGATCAATTTCCAAGGCCATAGACCAAGTGGACAAAGGGAGATGATGCTAGATCACCATTAACAAAGAACCAGTGCTCACAAGTCGAGCTCAAGCCCAACCTCATGACAACAATCTCTTAAAACTTGTAAGGAATGTAAAAATATTCATTTATATTATATTTATATCATTTTTTATTTAGCTCTCCTGGATCCTAGGTTTGTTAAATTAGCTTTTCTTGATTTGTTTTTGTTCTTTTTAGTAATAAAGAGAAGTTAACAATTATTTTTTTCCTTGGATTCCTTTGATACATAGTAGTGTGGTTGATATGACCCAACACAACCCAAAAAACATCATATAAGTACTTTGTCACTTTTATAAATCCAAAATATACCATTTTAGACCTTAGTTTAGCTTTTTCTCTCAAAAATCCCATATTTTTTGTTGACTGTGTATCAATGACTTCACCTCTGCTAATCATCTACTATACCACATTTTTTGTATTATATTTTTCTATGTTTTTCATGGAAAATAGTGACATCACCATTATGTGTTAGATACTTCACCCCTTATAATCAAGGACTTTGCCCTGTGGCCATACCTATCTTAAAATAGTGACATTATTTAGAAGAAATAGTGACTTCATCCCCCAAAAATTGTGACTTTGTCAAATAACCATACTTTATGTTTACATAAATTTACAAGGAAAATCATGACTTAGTTATAATTGATGACTTCAACCCTGATAATCAGTGACTTCACCAAAGTTCTATTTGTTTGGTTTATTTTAAGAAAATTGTTAACTTTACCATGTTGGGTACATGGTGAATTCACCCCACGTCAAAAGCCTGAGACTTAAAAAGTTAAAAAAAATTAACTTATTATTTCAATCTAAGTCAATAAAATTAATCCACTAACATTTTTTGAAAGAATTAGGCAAGTTGGTAGAAATTTCACATCCTAGTAAGGCATTTTCACATTTTATTTTTGTGTTTAAAACTTGAACAAACAACTTTGATTTTTCATCATTTTCATGTTTTCACAAAGGTCCAAACTTAAATCACACTTTTAATTAGTGATTAAAAAGAACAAATACTCTATATTCAATTCTCCTAATAGCACTTTGCTTTTTTTCTTCATTTTCAAAATCACTTAAACTAGTTTCAATCCTAGACTATTTTATTTTTTGGTAAAACTTTTGCACGTATGCTCTCCCCTTTTACCCATTCAAGAAGTAGGATGACCAAAAATGCAATTTTTTTACTTGTTTTCTAGACTCACCTAAAGAAATGTCATGTATGTTATCCTCTCATTCTTAAAAACTTGAGTGACTCATAAATGATCAAGTTCTTTTTTTTTCTTAAATTGGCTTGTGAGTTCGTCACCTCTTCATGAGTTATCTAAGATAACTTTGACCTAGGGTTTCATCTCCAAGATCTATCCTAACCCCACTCTTTGGTGGGGTATATAAATTGGGCAAACCATTGGATGGCATAGTGACTAATTGGTTAGCCTAACAATCCCAATGGGTACCCAAGCTATGTGGTAGACATACATTAGAATTCACTAAGATGTACATGGATGAATTTGTTATGCAAAGGACATGACCTTTACATAAAAATATAGGTTGTTTGGATCCAATTAAAGTGAAAGGCACTTGTTCATCATTTAAAAATCCAATTATAAACTGAGAATAATTGACCCCACTTACCACAAAACATCCTACAAAATGTTGAGTTACTCTGGCACTCTAAGTTCTTTATATGTATTAATTTTTGAGAGATAGAGGGGGATTATAAACTCTACCTACATACACTCTTTTATTTATTGAATTAACAATTAATTCCTTTTGAGATAAGTATATCATTGGAAAATTTGGTAGATACGATGCATATCTTATGTTGGTTTTAGAATAGGAGTGTGCATTTAGGTACAACCATTTATTTTACTTGTGTTATTTGAGTCTAAAATTCACTGTGCCAAAAATTGAAACAATCAAAAAACACATGTTACATACACCATTTTACACCAAGAAGTATTATGCTAAGAAAATCATTTAAGCCATTTACCTTAGCTCAAATAAATACCAAGACCAATTGTGCCTTTATTTTTAGACAAAACGTTGTTATGTTAGTAGTTTTAGTGTAGACCTTTATTCATATAAGCCTTTTAAAATCTCATTCAAAATCCATATTTTAAAGCTTAGATCTAAAAATAATTGATTCACACTTGAGTCTTATTTACAACTTGGGCTTGAGTTATTCACATTTCTCTATGTAGATTGTGTAACTTGGATTGATTTTTAGTTTTATTTTTAAATACATTTTCTTAGAGACCAAGTTTCATTTTACCATGTCTTGCCTTGATAAAAATTTATCACATCGATAGGTTTTCCTACAATGGCATTCCAGGGAGGTGATTAGGAGCTATAATGGCATGAGAATGTTCTAATTTAATTAATTAAAGTTTGACATTATAAAATAAAACTTAAAACAATTTAATTATATCAATGTCAACATGATTAAATAAAAAAATAAAATAAGCAACATGACGATTTAATATATATATATATATATATATATATACAAATAAATTCAAACTAAAAAAATTAAAAATATAAGAGAGAAATAAAAATTAAAGAAGATTAAAAAAAGAGTAAATTGAATTGTCATTCCATATTAGCAACATCATAATTAATAAATAAAGAATCATATTACTACATCATATTTATTAATAATTATAACAATCAAATTGTAAAAATAACTTATCATGAAAAATATTATATCATAATAAATAAATATATAATATATAGTGGATAGGAGTTTCAAATTCAAGGGCTAGAAGACAAAAATGTTTCAAAACCTAAATCTTTTGTTGAAGCGGCTTCCAAACCAATGCTCAAATCTACACCCAAGGCTCTCAATCCTGCTCCCTCTACTACTATTATGGTCTATGAGGAGGAGGCAACCAAGAAAGTGATTTTATATGAAAATTTATTTTCAACCCATGGCATCATCTATAGATTCACAAATCTTTGACCTAAACTTTAAGACCTCTATGCCTAGATCTTGGAAAATTGGCAAGCCCTCTTACAAGTTATTCTCAAGATTTACCCTTGTGCTTTGAGTTATTTTATTTTTTTATTTTTTACTATTGCAAGGATAAGGAATTGATTCAAAATTAGTTTTGGAGCTTGAATATCCATCCTTTTTATTATAAAACCTTGGCCCCCTTTATTTTAATCCCCTTAATAAACCTTTGAATGAAAGACCTATCTGGATTTGCCTTCCTTACCTTCCTTTTTAGTTCTAGTCTAAACCAAGGTTCAAATCCATACATATCTCCCTTAGTAAATTCATGAAAACCCACCCAGACACTTCTATTTTTTCACACACCACCTTTACTAAAATATTGGTCATTATTGATAACTCAAATGATCTACCCAAAAAAAAAATTATAATTGGGTGATCGTTCTCGGTCCTAACCACTTGAATATAAAGGTTTGTTATTCCATTGTTGAAGCTATTTTAATACAAGACACTTGACCTAAGATTGAAGGATTCATAGAAAAAGAAGCAATTTTCTTGGTGGTCAAATTTTTGTCCCACCCACCTCATTATGAATACCCATGAATTTGAGAATGATGATTTAGATTCATCTTCAAATGAACATGAGCCCCCTAATGTTGACCACATCAATTTTCAAGATATAAATGGGGAGCATAAGGCAGAACCTCTAATTTTAGAAATGAAGGGATTAGTTCCAATTATGGAAACCTCTATTGTTAAGGATGTTAACACTCTTTCTAGAACATCAAGTTATTAACCATCCATTATGGATCCAATAGTATAAAAATCTCAGCCCTTAGAATCTATTGAAATTATAATACCTTTAGCCTCAGAATCTATGAAAGTAAAGGGGAGTGGATTTAAGTGCAGAAGAAGAAAAGTGGTAGATTATAGGAGTCCAACATGACCCTCCATTTGGGGGGGGGGGGGGAGAGAGGGGGAGGGATTGCGGCACAAAAAATACAAGGTGTGAAATAATTTGTGGTTGATGGTTGAAGGATGTGTATGGAGCTTTCTTAGAAATGTTGTTCTATATGTACATTGTTTTGACCCACATGGCTCTCTTGGGAGGGCTTTTATTTTGTCTGTCCCTTGGATAATATTCATAGAAACTTCATAAAATTTTCCAACGTAAGCTATTTTTTTTATATTTGTTCTTTGATGGAAGTCCCTATTGTGTGGTACTCTTGCCACCTCTTCAATTACTACTAGAAGAAGCATATGATCAGAGCGTAAATGTTTTATTTTTAATTTCTCTCCTATGTTTAAGGCTATGGGGCCTTTCAAACCTATATTTAACTAATCTAATAAAAATAATTAATTTATGGATAATATAAATTTTACTACATTATATTTATAAATAATTAAATAATCATAACTAATTTATAAATAATATATATATTTTACCACATCATATTTATAAATGATCATAATTAATTTATAGGCAATATATAAATTTTACTATATTATATTTATAAATAATTATTAGATAATCAAAATAATTTATATATAATATATAGATTTTATCCCATAATATTTATAAATAATCATATAATTAATTTATGCATTATATAAATTTTACTGCATTAAATTTATAAATAATTATTAGATAATCATAACTAATTTATAGATAATATATAAATTTTACCACATCATGTTTATAATTAATTGTATCATAATGATGAATTGTAAAAATAAATTATCTTAAAAATTAATTACATCATAAAAAATATCATCATATAATAATAAATAAATAAATAATATATAGATAATCATAATTAATTTATAGGTAATATATAGATTTTACCACATCATATTTATATATAAATTTTAACACATTAGAATTATAAATAACTAGAATACATATCTCACATAATAAATCTATGTAAAATATACCCATATATAATATTCTTGAGGCACCTATATGTATTGAATTGTGAGTGCCTCAAGAATCATATCTATCAGTGTATTTTTCATAGATTTATCTAAAATATGTATTATAGTATGCCATTTATTTCAAATAAATATCTTTATAATTAATATTGTTTCAAAATTCACATACATAGATCGAGTTTATTTCCCAAGACCTAGTTAAAGTTTGTTTTTAAAACTAATTCACATGCCTAGATTGAGTTTTTTTTAAAATACCTGGTTAGATTTTTATATGTCAAGACTTATTTCATGCCTAAATCAATTTTGTTTCCAAATACATAGTTAAATTTTATTTCCAAGACTGATTTCACTTTGCCTAGATCAACTTTATTTTCTAAGACCTAGTTTCCAATATCGATTTCATGTGCCTAATTATAGACCTTAGTTTGTTCACTTAATTAAAATATTACATAACACATTCCAATATTCAAGTTTGTTTAGAACATTTAACAAGATCAAAATCCAAGTTTACCTTTCATTTATCATTCATTTAAATACCTTAGAGTGTTAGTGATAATTTAGGACATGTCCTAATTATTAGTTTTCAAGAAGAGATTCTTCTAGACCAAGTTTTAACCATTTGTAATAATAGACTGATTTTCTATTTTAGGACAAGTTTCAAGACATTTGAAACATTAGACAAACCTGTTTTGATATACTTGATTCAAGCATGCCTCAATATACACGTAATGGGACCATGTATAATCCAAATTATGATAATTTTAACACAAGTGATCCATTTGTTCATGAAACTTATGAAAAGAAAGTAACTTATGTAATAGATCCATATCCCTCATATGATACTAACTATGTTGAATAGATTCAAGATCCTTTAGCACACTATCTTTCCAATACATCTTCATATCTAGGACAATAATAGGTTTAGATGACCCAATACCTAGAAAATGGGTTAAGTTCTATAGAATAATTTCAACAAAAAAAATTCCATATTACATAACTCTGCTAAATAAAATGAATTATTATCCATTCTTGTTTGATCATCACCTCTTATAAAATAGGGATGAGATCCTTGTTAGAGTGGTGGAGGCAGGTGTTAAGTTTCCTTTGAATTTTATTCATGAGAATTTACCTAGCTTGGTACATGTGTTGAGTAATAGGCCTTAAGTCAGAACATTTGAACAAGCCTCATCTAGCCAAATTCAATCTCTTGTACCAATAGAAAACCTAGAGTTAGTTGCACTTGTAAAAGGAAAGGGTCAAATTACTAACCAAATAGCATAAATATAGTAGGCATACCAAGCATACCTAAAATTGGTAAGAAATATGAATCCCATGACAATTTTTAATATGTTATTCATAGAGTTAATTCCTTCCATAGGGATACAAACTAACTCATGAGGTTATATCAACCCAACCATAGATTTGTGTGTTCAAATAATGAGTGTTATAGACATGTTTCATTATCATATAACCTGATAATAAACAATAATACAGATTTAACACCTTATTCAAAATAAGGTGGGTGACATGTAAGTATACCCCAACCCAAACTAGGCTCAATTGAATATGCAAAGGATTAATTCATAACATTTCCATGAACACTGTAAAAATTTGCAACATGTTAAAAGGACATCAAGTTATTAAGTGAAACACATAACTACTCCCCCTCAACTAGTCGATTTCTCAAACACACATTAGGGGGGGAAGGCTAAACACATACTAATCCTCTACCTCAATAGGTGGTGAATACTACTCCACCCCAACAAGTGGAGACCAATATTTCATAATAGCCAACATAGACCAATGTACAATCGTAGGTGGTAAATATTCCATCCAAAATAGGGCCCAACCAAAAATTTAATATTGTTGGTCAATAAAATCTCATGCTAGGACAATAATAGATACTGGTAAGGTAACAAGTATTCAACTAATGCTAAGTGTCAAATATGCAATAGGTACCTATTAGATAGTTAGGGTCTTACACTCACAAAATATTATACCTCCAATAAGTGCCACCATTCAAAAATTTTATCAAAAAGCATTTGGACAATAGTAAATACCCTCTACAATATAAAGTTTGACTAGTTATAAGCAAATTTCATTTCTAACCCAATAACCATAATTCATCCCTCAATACCAAATACCACCACACATGCCATAGTTCTTTCTAAATCTAAGTCACATTACTAATACAAATACTTACCAATAATAATTACCACCTAAACAATACATTCCAAACCAAAGGTTGTGTGTTCTTGGTAGGGAAACAAACCAAGTGAATTCAAAATAGTCTACCATACCTTTGTTATACCCTGGCTAGAATAATCTGCTTAGAACTACACAATCCCAACCATAACCATGTATGCCTTCCAATTTTATATCTGAAGAACTATAAAAATTAAAGGATATAATTATATATCTTCAAATGGTGAATTATGGAAATAAATTTCAAGTGGATGAAATATATTCATATCCATTTAACATGTATTACCTACAAATACCATTTCCTCCATGATTTGAGCTAACTAAATTCAACAAGTATAAAGATAATGGAGACCCAAAGGAACATTCTAAAGAGTTTTATGTTTCTTTATAGATAGTGGTTTTTAGTGATGTTTACATGTTTATCCTTTTCCCATGGAGATTAGCTAGATAGGCCCTAGAGTGGCTTCTTAAACTACCCAAGAATTCAATACCTAATTTTTATGACTTTTCAAAAAAAATTGTACAAAATCTCTCATATAATATCAATAATGAGATTACTATGGTGGATATATTCCAAGCACAAAAAAGTCCTAGGGATAATTTTTCAAGTTATCTACAATGGTGGAGGGAAATTTTTAGTCACTTCATGCATAACTTGTCAGATAAATAGTTGGCCTCAATATTCATGTATAACTTATAGAGTGATATATCCTATCACTTGGATTTGTAGTGTGCCCATAAATTTGAAGAGATAATTTATAAAGGACTAAAAATTTAAAAATACCTTATCAAAAAAGGGGTGATCAAGATTTATACCCCAAAACAAAAGTAGAGCCAACACCAAAATCTAAGCTCAAGTCAGAACCTAAACCTAGTCTAAACATAGGATTCTACACTAGCATAGGCAAATAAATTTAAAAAATATAAATTGTATAACCACAAAAATAATGTTATCATTAATGGATTCACAAAGTCACATCATGTCCAAATAATGCAAACACCATCTACTCAGCCTATTCTACAAATACAACATATTCTATAAATGTATCTTATTCTATAAATGTGACTTATTCTATAAATGTAGTCCATTCCACAACGACAACCAAGTCCATAAATGCAACCACATCCATTAATGTAGACACCTAAATAACCACCTTTAAAAATCCTTCCTCCAAGAATAAGATCTAATGCTAGAGTCTTCAACGACCTTGGTGAGCCCATTAAATATGTATTTCACAAATTAACCACAACTAATGTGATGAGTTGGTCAATTCTAAAATACTTTCTTGAAGGTATACCTTACCTAACTAGTATAAATATCATGAGTTATATGAATACCATAATTTTCATGGTCATTCAATATGCCAATGTGTGTAGTTGAATCTCCTCATTCAGAATATGTTTGAAAATAGAGAGATATAGTTGGATAACAAGGCTTTTAGTTCCAATCAAAACCTGGGCATTTATCGAGACCCTTTTCCACAACATAACAATACCAATCAAAACTAAAAACAACTAAAACCACCACCAAAATATCAAAAATAATTACAACATTAGGAACAATAATCCCAACCATAAAATGGATGGAACCAAGGCTAGAATGACCCTTATAACTAAAAGACCAATCGCATAGTCATATATGACTATAATCAAGCTATGGGTCACATTATGGGTGGTCATGTATCATAATTACCATCAAAACTAAGCCAAAAACCAATCACCAATGACTAGTCTTTAATAATGCATATTAGCCTCTCGATACTAGTAATCCTCCTTTGGCTTATGACTACAACCAAGTCTATCATCAATCAATAATTACCATCCGAGGCCCTTCCCATTCTATTATTTATAATGGTCCTTTACCTAATTTTTATTATGCAATCAAAAATTGGAATACTAAATTTACCATTCTAGACCCACAACCACTTTCTACCAATGAACCCATTAAATCCCCCATACTAGTTAAGAGTAATCTAGTTACCAACATAAAAGAGAAAATGTATGATATTTTGGAAAAACTAAAAAATATTCCCACAAAAATCTCTAATATATATATTTTTTTCACATCTACCATCCAAAAAAATATTCTTACCAACCTCCTGAGCTAGTCCCAAGTATCCAATGACATTACACTGGACAAATTTAATGCTTTGGTTGGACACCTAGCCCTAAGCCAACAATTAACTTTTGACCAAAGTGATATGTCATCCTTAGGACCTATCTACAATAACCCATTGTATATTGAAGTTATCATAACATGGAATAAAGTTAAATGCATCCTCATAGGTAATGGATTGTGCCTTAATATTGTGTCTCTAAAGTTAATCTAGTATTTAAGATATATAATAGATGACCTTCAACTAGAGACCATTACCATCAAGGCCTATGATAATGAAGAGATGGAGTCACAAGGAACAATATATTTTCTATTTATCATTGGGCCTTTAACCCATGATAGAATTTTCCATGTCATGGATCTAGATCTATCATATAATTTTCTTCTAGGTAGACTATGGATACATAAAATCCATACAATACCTTTAACCTTTTACCAATGTATCAAGTTTCCTAATTTTGTGATGGAGGTAACTATTCATCAAAACTTATATCCATATCATTACTACAATCATTTGGAGGTCGATTATGAGAGATATAATTACCATTTTGGCTTACACCTCACACCAAAAATGGATAAGGATATACTTGTGGAATCACTAGATTCTAATTGCATAGACCTTGATAGCCTTGCCTCAACTTCATATTGAAATTGTCAATCATTTTACTATTTTAGACAATGGTCTAGGAGAATACCTTACACATAAGACCTTCCATATAACAAAAATTACATAAAACCCTACAACTTATGGAAGGCCCAAAGCCAAGCCAATTTGTATGAAATGGTGATAAAAAGGAAAACTTCATAGCCTAATGCTTATTATTTTCATACAGGCCATTAGCCTAGAATAAGACCCTTTATCAAAGATAATTATTGGTTGGATAATGATGATTTGGTTGATTCTTACCAAATTAAAAAGCATTATAACCCTAACAGGATTATGGGTAATCAAGCTTATGAGGGTAAAGGCTTGGGGAAAAATTAGTAGGGTGTTATTGAGCCTATTTATATAACAAAGTATTGGATTTAAAACATGTGGGGATGAGCCCACCTATATTATTCATGTTATTATACGAATGACTAGTGATGATGATACCAAAAAGGAGAGTCTATTCATAGTATATGTAAAGACATAGATAGTACCAACCTATTCAACCCTTAGATAATTTGTACCATCATGTTAGTAATATACCATTCCCAACTTGTCATTTGTCATCCTCAACTCATAGAATGGTACCAATAATAATCCATAGTACCTCTTGATGAATTTGATAAGGATAAAGTTTTTTTTGATTTTATGGGCCTAAGAGATAATGTTCCTTTGGGAGACATAAGAAAGGATTCTCTATCAAATTGGATCATATTGCCTATTTCAGAGAGTAGGTAAACACCCTTGGCCAAAAGAACAAATAGAAAATTGAGGTCCCAAAGTGAAAACCTCTTTGAGGCACTTTTTGACTAGGGAAAAATTAAATAAAAAGGAAAGTCTCTTGGTGAAAACATGCTTCAAGTGCCACTAGATAGGAATATTCACCCTTGAATGAATCTTAGGAGGCAACCAATAGTGAACTTACATTTAGGTTCAAACTCATTATAGAGGAGAAACATGCTTTTGATAAAATTATCTGAGAGTGTTCTAAAGTGCTTATTACATTGCCCTAGATACCATTAGGAGATTATGATTCATCATGTTCTGGGGAACTTAAATAACCAAACCAACTAGAGTAATTTGCCATTGCCAACTAGTTTACATATTTGCCTATTATCCTAGAAGATGACTCTACTCTCCTTATAAATGATACTGTAGTAGTCAATATTAGAACTCTAGATGATCCCAAGTGGATAAAACTAGGAACATCCCTCAATGTGGAGGAACATGAATTTATTATAACTCTTCTTAGAGAGTTCATAGACATTTTTGCATGGGCTTACTCTATTATGCCATGTTTATATCAATAATTGGTTTTATACCATATTGCAGTTAATCTATATGTTAGGTTGGTTAAGTAAAAACTAAGGAAAATGCATCCTCACATTGTCATCTTGGTCAAGAAATAATTGGATCAAAACTTGGATGCAAAATGTATTAGGCTTATTGATTATTCAGATTAGATCTCCAATATTGTTCCAGTCATCAAAAAATCAAATGTATCAAATTGTGTATTGATTTTAGAGACATTAGAAAGGATGAACCAAAGGATGAATTTACTTTACCAAACATTGACATGATTGTTGACTCCACAATTAGGTATGAAATTCTTTCCCTCATGGATGGTTTTTCAGGATATAAACAAACTAAGAATGCACCTAAATACCAACACAAGACAATGTTCACCACTCCTTAGGGGATGTTTTGCTATCAAATCATGCCTTTTAGCCTTAAGAATGTATGGGAAACATACCAAAGAGTTATGAGTATTATATTCCATGATATGATACATGATATTATTGAACACTATGTTGATGACATACTGGGTAAATCTAACGCATATGTAGACCATCTAACCATAATATGAATAATATTTGAAAGGCTTCATGAGTACAAGGTTTGGATTAACCCCAAAAAGTGTGTCTTAGGTATTCCTTTAAGAAAAAATTTATGGTTTATTGTCTCTTGTTGAGGTATTGAAGTTGATCCTTCCAAGGTTAAATCCATTACCAAGATGCTTCCACCTTCTACTATGAATCAACTCTATAGTTTACAAAGCAAAAAAATAGTCTATTAAATGCCTCATTTCATAGTTGGCCAAGAATTATCACCCATTCATTCATTTATTGAATAAAGACACTACCTTTTCATGAAATGAAAATTGCCATAAGGCCTTTAAGCATCTAAAAGAATACTTGGCCAATCTTCCTATTCTTTTACCACCTACATTATGAAACCCATTCTTATTTTACCTATCTAACACTAAAAATTCCATGGGGGTATTTTTGGTCCAACATGATGAGCATGAGAAAGATCATGTAGTGTAATATTAAATCATACACTAGTAGCGATGAACATAATTATATACTGATTGAAAATTATTATTTAGCTATGATCTATGTAACCCCATAGTTGCATCATTATATTCTCAACAACAAGACCATAGTCATCACCAAAGTAGATCTGCTCAAATATCTACTATCAAAAATATCTTTACATGGCCATAGGGATAAGTTGATCATGCTTCTGAGTGAGTTTTATATTGAATATGTCAACCAAAGGGATATTAAGGGATATATACTTAAAGACTATATTGGCAAATCTTCCATTTCAAATAATCAACCACTTAATTTTGCATTTCCAGATGAGTCTACCATGACAATAGTAGATATACCTCTTGAAGTGTAGTAATGGAAACTTTATTTTGATGGTTCTTTCACATCTCATGGGTTAGGGGCATGATTTTTGTTCATAAAACCAAAGGGGGATCTCATTCCCAAGTTATTCTCTATCAAATTTCCTTGTACTAATAACATGGCTGATTATGAATCACTCATTATGTGGCTTCATCTAGTGACACAACGTAACATTAAACATATACTAGTTTATGGTGATTCATATCTTATCATTAATCAAGTCATATACTAATTCTAGACCAAAGACGAATAGTTGGTATGTTATAAATACATGGTGGATGTTTTCAAGTAATAGATTTCTCACATTTAGTTTTAACACATACCTCAGGACAATAATTGGATATCAAATGCCATTGATATTATTAGTTCTTTGATCCATATCACAAATAAGGAAAGACACTATCAATTCCTCATTGAACATCTTCTAGCACCTACTCATGAACCCTCATCCATTGAAATGATCTATGATATTGTTAGTCCTAATTTTATTTGGTGTTCTAAACTATATAATTACCTCCATAACCAATTCCTTCCACTAGACATTTCCCATAAGAAACAAAAGGACTTCACACACCAAGCCTCTCTCTATACCTTACTTGGACCTACACTTTATTGTATAAGCTTTGATGGCACTTTACTTCATTTTTTAACTTTTGTATAATATGGATTAACATTGAGTGAAGTTTATGAAGGGGTTTTTTGTGCCCACACCATTGGGGTCATCCTTACCATAACACTCCAATGTAATATTTATTATTGGATGACCATGGAATAATATGTAGTTTCTTATGTTAAAATATGTAAATAATATCATATTCATACTAATTTGATCCATGCTCCAACATGAACAATCAAGATGATGACTACACCATGGTCATTTTCAACATGGGGACTCAATTTAATAGGTAAGATTAAGCCTAATTCTTTATATGGCCATAAGCATATCCTTCCACCACTGAGTACTTCACTAAGTGGGTTAAAGCCATTCCCCTCACGTGATAGGCAATAAAAAATTTAAATTCATCTTCAACCATCTCATTTGCCATTATGGTGTCCCTTCTAAAATTATATCTAAAAATGGTGATTTGTTTAAAAATAAGTATGCCAAATCCCTCTATGTTGAGTTTATCATTACCGAATATTTTTCCACTACATATTACCCATAAAGTAATGGCCAAGTAGAGGCATCTAAAAATACCATTTTCTATATTATTAATAAGATTTTTAATTATGATGGTCATTATTGGCACTTCTAAATCTTATGTGCCCTCTAGGCTTACCATTCTAATTTATGTACTTTGATAAGAGCCATATCATTCCCTCATTTATAGAGCTGATTCCATTCTTATTGTTGATTTTGAGTTGCATTTTATATGCATTTCTTGAAACATATCATTGATGACAAAGATTATATAGTAGTTTGTCTACAAGATCTAGAACTACTAGATGAAAAATGCATGGATGTTGTGAATAGCCTTTAATCATACCATAATCAATTATGTGGTTAGTATAATAGGCATATGAATAATATAGATTTCATGCTTGGTGATCTTGTATTCAAATAAAACTAGAAGAACACTACTATTGAGAAAAATAAAAAAGGAAAGTTTAATCTTAATTAGATAGGACCTTATGTGATTGTTTCTAACTATGAATCTAGAGCGTACAAGTTAGCTACACCAAAAGGAGATGAAATTTATGAACTAATGAACATAATACATCTCAAGAACTATTTTTCTTGAGAGACCCAAGGTGTTGTCTATGAGGATTGTTTAAGTTGTAACATAACATTATCTTCCTTATATCATACCATATAACTTTCTTCCTATACCTTAGGTGTTCAAAGAGTAAACAATGTATAGTTTAGTCCCTTGTTAGTCTAAATGACAAAAATAAAGCATAAAGATGCACTAGGAGTAATCACTCTTACCTATAAACTAGGGTGAACATAAAATAATAAGAAAAATCATAAAATAAATATAAAGATAATATAAATTTCTTAGCTCTTTTATCAAATTTGATGCTTACTTGTTGGCATAAGGATGTTCGTACTCAGCCTATGATTATTTGAGTATTTTATCAATGTTATTCCATGGTGGTAGCATCTCTCAAATAATCACTTATGACTTGGTGTGAAGCTTGGCATAAATTCATTAGTATAACACTACTCTTAAAGGATTTAAGGTATTCCAGTAGAATAACCTTACACATAAAAGTTTATTAGCATATGGTTTAGGAACTTGTATTTATAGATAAAATAACTATATATAACCCTAGGGAGGTTAGGGTAAATTCTAACTTGGATTGAGTTAAAATTATCTTATATTGAGTTAGGCTAAACTTGGGTTATGTCAAAGTACTCATGAAATCTTGACACCTTAGTTTTATATATTTTTGAGGCATGGCAACTCAATTTATATATTTGTGAGGTATGACTCATATTTTTGGAATGTTTAAGAAATAATAAATCACTATAATATATATTTTAATCTTTTGACTTCATATTTGTCTAAAATTTCCTTTTTTGGTAAATGAAATTTGCTTATTTGATTAGGAATTTTTGTTTAGGGAAGTTAATTAAGATTTAAAATGTAATTAATCTTTCTTATTGATTTTTGGATTTTGGAAATTATTTTAAATTTTATGATTTAATATCTTGATATGACAAAAGTGTTAAATTACTATGTCATAATTTGATTAGTGTTAAAATTGAGCTAGGTTTTTGGTGCATACAAGGTAATACACCAAATAAGCTAGCAGCATCATGTTTTTAAGAAATTAAATCCCTTACAAGGATGAAGCTAGGAAAATTAGGTGATTTATATGCTCAAATTGTGTCATTTTCTAGAAATTAAATTGATCCCCAATTTAGATATGAAATTGGACAAAACTAAGTATTTATAGTTTACCCCTATTTAAGAAGGCATTGCAAGCCACAGGCACAATAACATATTTTCAAAGAATGAAAAAATTGTTAATATAAATAGTTCATGCCCCAAAGGGTGATCAATAAGACATTGATTCCCCCTTGAGGGAGTGGATGGATAAATATATTCAATGAACATTCCCTCTAAATAAATAAAATGAGATAACCTCATGGCAATAGGGGTAGAATTAATAAACTTCCCAAAGGTAGTTATAAATAGTAATAGCAATGGAGTCACTAATTTGCACAAAGTTAGTTATAATTAGTAAATAAGTGGGTGTGAAACTAATTTTCCCAAAGGTGGTTATAAGTAGTGGCAAAGATATTTCCCAAATAGGGTGGAAAAATAGATATTGATTTGCCCAAAAGTTTTTATAATCAATAATGAAATGAGAAACCCTGATTTGCCCAAAGGTGGTTATAATCATTGATGGAATAAGAAACACTAATTTTCTAAAAGATAGATATAATAAGTGATGAAAAACAATAAACACTAATTTTTCCAAAGGTATTTATAATCATTGACATAGGCATTTTCCCCAAAATTGTGGGTGGAGTGGTAAAAAATAATGATTTGCCCATAGGTATTTATAATCATTATCATGGGATGCAAAAATAATGATGTGCCCAAATGTGATTATAATCATTATATTGGTTTAAAATAGAATTTTTTGCAACATGGAAAATGATCAAGGGTAGATTATGCCAAACAATCTTAAAATGGATTTACAATGATACAAGAAAATATAACAATGCATTTATAGCTTAAATGTGAGTTCAAAGATGCACACTTGAATAAACATGGGATATAGGTTGAAAAATTATGTTGTTAAATGGGCCTCAAGGGAGGCCAAAAAATATGGTCTTATTATAATGTAGCTAAAAAATAAGGTGTGTAGGATCAAACACTGTGCAAAACAGACTATGGGTGTGAAAAAACACTTCCTAGAGTGTGGGGGTAAAAAAATAATTTTTTGGATATATATTCATTTTTGGGGTGAAAAACAATTAATTTTCATCGTATCTATTTAAAAAAATTATCTCCAATTTTCTATGTGAATTATTGAGAGAAAATGGCCCATAGAGGAATTCAACAACATGTATCAAAGTGAGTGAGGGAGCATAGGTAGCCACCACAAGATGGGTCATTGATAAGGAACCCTAACTTAGTCATTAATTATAATTTAATATCATTAATTTCACTTAGGAAGGAAAAAAGTGGTGAAGTCACTATTTACATGATATAGAAAATGGTAGATTCACTAAGGAAAATGACCACTTCAAGTGAAGTCACCATTTATATAAATAATAGTAATGCCAAAAATGGTTAAAATCACCAAAATGGTGATTTCACCCATTTTAGGTGAAGTTACCATTTTCATGAAAATGAAAATGGTGTTTTCACCTAAAAATGTGCAAAATCACCTAAACAGTGGCTTTGCCATTGAGAAAATAGTGGATTTGCTCTAGGAGCCTAAAATAGCTAATTTTGAGGAGTTGAAAGGGGTCCAAGTTCTGGAATATGGTCAATTAAACTTATTAGGATAAGCTTAGTCTCTTTTATTTATATGTAGGTACTATGATGCTAATTTTTCTAATTTCAGGAGTCATTGGTCATGCTTACCTATTATGAGAGATAATCACATATCTATAGACCCCATAGATCTAGACTAAGGCATGGTTGCTTTCCTATAGATGATGGACCTCCATGACATGGAATGGATATCATTTATATGGGATGATGGAGATTATTTGAGTGTGCTAATAGAGTATTAGCACAATGAGACATCTAACTTTCTCTTGTTGATATGGAGACCACCATCATGCTTGAAGATACCTAGTGTATCCTTAATACATTGATGCATGGGTGATAATTCTCTTAGACACCACCAACATAGTAAGAGGTGTTACTATATGATCTATGTAGCTATTAGGGTATCCCCATGGCTTAGGGGAAGGATAATATAGACCTGATTGAGACTTATATAGATATTTGGCCAAATGATCCACCTGTTGGGGATTTTTCACTACCAACCCTAATTGATCAAGAGGTTTTTTTCCCATAGCCTTTTTTAGTGGCATATTGTTTCCTAACAAGAGAAATAAGTATTTCCATATGGGCCTAGGTAGCATTGTTAAGAGCATGTTGGAGAAATCTACATGTTTTGCATGGGGACCAATAGTTATAACATAGTTATATAGATATTTACACCTAATAGTATACCATGGTGTATAAAGTATTAGATCATACACACTTCTCATGGTCTAGGGATGGGAGCATATTTTGACTGAGTGAAAAGATAGTATGCACATTATGCAAGATCATAAGGATCTAATAGCTTATGGTTGGGCTCAAATAGGAGCTAATAGTTGTAGACACTAAGGAGACACCCCTTTTTATAATTATATGCTTGATGATCTGACACCATAATTATTTATTTATAGGTCATACCTCACCTATCATCTATAGTGGTTTATGTATTGATGGTACATAGTATACATGACCACCACACGCTTTATCACTAGGAGATAGTCCCATATTATAGAGGAATACCACCTTGATTAGGTACTTAGATAGTTCATATTTACATTGGATGTACATGAGTGGCCATGGTGGTTTATACACATGAAATGAGAGATTAGTTGGGATAAACCTATGATCTTGAGGAATGATTCCATGGTGGGATACATTAGCATACCATGGGTTATCTAGGCCTATGTAGGAGGAGCCATAGATATAGGGATTAATATAGCTTTTATGAACTAGTGGGTATAGGTGTGCCCTTTAAAGTTGATAAATATAACACTAATATGGGTGAAATTACCTATTTATATCAAGGATATGGAGACCAAGACCTTGAGTGATAGTAGTAGCACTTAAAAAGAGAGTGAGGCTAAGGTTGACAAGGATGATGGTGGTTTTGATGGAGGAGATAGTGGAGGTGGCAATGGAGATGAGGGAGGTGAGGGGTTAGATGAGGGGACAAATGTGATGTTATAATATCCCTACTCATTAATGGTGGTAGTGGCATAAGTTAGTTTAGGTGAGGTAGGGTATTTATTCATATAGATAGATCCAAGCTAGGTAGGGCCTTATAGTATATCCATAATAGGTAGGTGGAAATTTTAGAGTTAGAGATTAATGCTCAAATATGGGAGATTTTAGGGTTACAACACCAACTATCAAAATTATAGATCACCCTATACATGAGGGATGATGACATGACTCAACTATAGACTGAGATTACTTAGCTAAACATTGAGATGGCTAGGATGGTGTAGGTATAGGGCCAACTTATATTGAGAGAGACCAAGCCTTTAGTGAGTAAGATCAAGAATTAACCACTATTGATAGACTCAGATGAGTGGGATGTAGCTCAATGATTCAATACATAGGCCATATTTTCATAGATGATTTTGGAGAGCCTTTAGGCTAAGGATGAGGACTCTTAATATAGTTGAGCCTATGAGTCCACCATACCTAGGGATCAGAAGGTTGTTAATTTTGAGATTTGAGATGTATAGGGGATAGGGAGTATATTTGGTTGGTCTTAAACTATGATTCATGTTTCAAGTGCCTTAAAGTAGTTAGCTCATCAACCACAACCATCACCACTAGGACCACTAGATCCACTAGGGCCTCCTTTAGCTATAGGTCCTATGGATACATAGAGCCAAAGTTGATCACAAGGACATTATAATTTTTGGCATACAACATTGTACCCATTGTATCAACATACTTTGTGTTTTTGAGGCACCATCATGATATGTATATATACTTTATTTATATGACATTTGAGATACACTAACACTCATTTTTGGCTCTTGTGAGGCTAATATACATTATATGATATTCATGTGATATATATATGATTCCATGATTATTATCTTGATTATCTCATCTTTAGCATTGATTATCATTATGGATGTTTAACATTATTGATGTTTATGTTTATGTATGATTTATTCATGTATTGCTTATGCCAAGTTTATGAGATGTTGTTTTATTGGTTATCATTTGATTATGTTATATGACCTATATGGATGTTCATTTATAGATGCCCATTTGTATAAACACATAATAAATCATATGTTGCTCTTATTTATTACTCATAGATTTAGGCATGTGTTTGGGTATTTGGATGGTTTTTGATATATCAAAGAAGTATTTCCATTGAATTGCTAAAATATACTTTATAATCATGGTTTTGTTGTATCTTGTGATATTATACATGATATTTATGGATAGCTAAAATTACAACATATACCCTAAGCATGGAAAACTTAATTTAAATGTAAATATAAATAACCTAAGAATAAGATATGTATAATCAAATCCCAAATGTAAATATAACAAATAAATCAAGTGTAAGAATAAATATAAAAATTCACAACTTAAGTACATGATATGGATAATCAATACTTAAGTGTAAACAAAATGTAATAATCTTATGAAAATGAGGAAGAAAAAGACAAAATAAAAAAATAAACAAGCAATAAAACAAAGAAAAAAGATAAAAACAAACAAAACAAATAAACAAACAAATAAATAAATAACAAATTATAAACAAACAAGGCTATATAAATAAAAACATCCAAATATAAACAACTAAATACAAAAAAATCAATAAAAATGAATAAACAAATATAAGCAACAAATTATACAAATAAACAAACAAACAGAATGGGTAAACACATAAAACCAATAAAATAAACAAATTGTATAAACAAATAACAAAACACTAATAAACCAAAACAACCAAAAAAAAACACTGACAAACAAATTTAAAAAAAAAACACCAAAACACCAATAAAAACAAACATGATACAAACAAATAAAACCATGTGTGAACAAATAACTTAAACAACCATAAAAAAATAACAAAAAAAACACAACACATAAAGAACACACTAATAAACAAACAAACATGGTATAAACAAAACAAAACAAAGAGAACAAACAATGAAAAATAAAATAATAGAATGAACAAACAAAACTAGGAAATAGTGTAATAAACAATGTAAATAAAATAATTAAAACAACTATACAATCCAAAACAAATAAAGGTGTAGTAAACAGACTACTTTAAACACAAAAATAAGTAATCTAAGTTAAACAAACATCAATACACAAACAATTATGAATCACAATGTTAGTACAAATAGAAAACAAATTGTCTATGCATGTGTAATAGAGGTGTTACTCTTGGTGATAGGATGGCCCCTAAGTTAGGGAGAAATAACATAGGCAAAACAACATAAGAATAGTTGGAATAAGGTTACCCCTAGGCTTATAGGGAAATAAAGACAAAAAAAATCATTTCCCCTAGGTTATAAGAGACAAAAGAACAAACAAGACAACACAAAGATTTCCCCTAGGTGATAGGAGGCAACAACACAAAATTAAAAAAAATTCCCCTAGGCTATAGGAGACAATGCCAAAAAACAAATAAAATAGGTGGAATAAAAGAAAATGAAGGCATAGTTGAGTTGACTCCAAATGTTCCAAGCAAGTGCATGTTGCCTACATAGTTCTATGGACACAAGATCCAACATGAACTTCAAACTGAATGTAGTTATCCCAAGATATGGAATAAAAGGAAATGAATTATATGAAAACATGATTAACACATAGAGGATTAAAAAATTTGGATCATTTTATATGCCCATATTTTTACCTAGATAGATTTGTTTAATCTATCTATTTATATTTTAGTTAAAACCTTCCTTTTTATAATCTATATATTTTCATTTTAGTGAAATCTTTCCTTTTTTGAATATTTCTTTAATCTAATTTGTATCTTCATCCTCGAGTCTTTAAAATGGTGATTTTGGAACACTTGTTATATCCATATTTTTCCATATTAAATCAAACTTTATTTTTCCATATATGCATATCCAAAAAATTCCCATATAATGTAAATAAAAACTCTATAGTTAGATATAAGTTGTATAATAGTATAATTCTAAAATAGAATTATGTATTAGTCAATTAACTCTTTAATAACTAGAGTCTGATATGAGTTCTGTGATTACATACACATAATAACTATATAATTTTCATATTAATTTGTATTCATTTCCCAAAAAAGTCCACATATTTTGTATTCTTCAAAATTATCCATATTATTTTCCTTAATATATACATATTTTGTATTCTTCATAATTATTTTGGTTTTTTTCTAAAAAAATCTACATGGTTTATATTCTTCATAATAATTTGTGTTTTTTTCCCATTAAAATTCACATATTTTTTTTTATTCATAGTAATTTGTGTTTCTCCCCAATCAAAATCTAAATGTTTTGTATTCTTTACAATAATTTTGTGATTTTTTTCATTAAAATATTTTTCCACGAGTCCCAAAAAAATAAAAGAATAATTTATTATTGAATTCACATTATTATTATAATTTAACTATGGATGGAGGTGGCACCCAATCATATAGATATACATTTATATGTATAATAACACTTGTACATACCAAAAAAAATGATCAAATTTATATCCCCAAAAAAATCTTAAAGGATCGAGACTTATTTTGGGGGATCTTAAAACCAAATGAAAATTTAAAATTTTGAATTATAAATAATTATAAATTTTCATTATCTCACTCATACATATTTTAAAATATCATGTGGAACCATGGTATCAAACATCATAAAATCAAATAAATAATTAAATATTTGATAATCACCCTTTATTATATATTTTAATGTCTTTTCAATTACTCTTTTACTTGAAAATGAAAATTATGCATTAGGTTTGATAATCGTGACATTATCCAACATCTCAAAACTAATTTTCACTCCACCATTTTAGGGAGATGTAAGAATTAAAATATATTTATTTTTTTCATTTTGATGAACATTCAATGCAATAGTTATTTTATTTATTTGCATTAAATTGAAACATCGTTATTGTATATGTGATCTACCAGAATCACATATAATAATTAATAGAAGATAATTCTCAGTAGCATTTTGGACTAGACAAGTTATTTTTCCACCTACTATTGAGCCCATATTATCTCTAATGAACTAAAAAATCCATAAATTTGAGTATGAGAATAATACCATTTACTCAACTTATCATTTTTCAAATAGTGTCAATCAAACATGTTTCACTTTTATAGGAAGTGTTATAATATTCATAATATTTTTCTTCTATATATTCTATATTTTTTAGAAATAGTTATTTCATCTTATCTTTTAACCCCAAGTTTTTATAAAGATATTATGGAGTTAGGGTTGAGAAATATAGAAATGAATAAGCATAAGGGTGATAAATATATCTATAGTAGGCCAATTAATTACAAAACCCAAATCAAACATATATTAAATTTATTATATTGATATGTGTTAAAAATGGAAAGTATAGTTATGCTATATATTTTAATGATAATGAAAATAAGATAGTTAGTTTTGATGCTAATATAGATCTAAATTTATAATAGGTATGAAGCATACTAAAAAGGATTGTGAATCAATTAAAATAATGCCCTCTATAGTTTTATACACTCACATCAAATTAGGATGGTTGCATTGACCCTATTGTCTAACTTTGATGAATTTTTTTAGTACATAATACCTATTAAAATTATATGTGACCACCTATAATATTTTGTTTTATGTGTCACCTTTGTTCTGGTGCATCCAAAACTAGGTCCTAAACTGTCACTACTTGTCAAATAGAAAAAACCCTAGCTTTTCATCTTTATATAATCTATGGTAAAATGGGTTAGTGATAACATGGTGTCGAGTCTCCTCAAAGACCCCTCTATCAATGAGCATTACCTAATATCCAATACCCTCAAAAAGGCCTCAGACTTATGTAGTTATCCCCTATGTGTTGGCTTGTATGTGAATCATACAATGTGTGATAAGAAAGTACAACATTGACCTAGCTTGTAACTTAGAAAATGTGGCTCATGGAATTCTCCTTTAGTGCTTTAAACCTATAGATGTGTTTTCCCTATGACTAATATGGGAATAGGAATAAATTAAGAATCTTTGCTCACTTGAGTGTTTTATTGAATGCCTTTTGTAAGTTTCCTTGTGATTTGTTTGGTCTATGTTAGGTGAGGAATGAATGAGGGTTGATCTTGTATATATCAATCCATTTGGATAATATATCACATTAAATCACTTAGGATAACCATAATAATATGTTTTGTCTATAAATTGGATGACTTTAGGGTATTAGACACTTGCATTAGTTCAGAACACTTTCATCGACATAGGAATCTAACTGGGATATAAGTGTCTGGGAAACAAAAAAATAGTTATAGGTCTAGAACTTATAGAGATGGAAGATAAGTAGGTTTAAATTATTATGGGAAATATATAAAGCATGGGTCATTAGAATGACATTGTTTAAACTAAGAGATAAGTAATAAGCACATAGAGATAGTTTATGCAATTTTTTGGTAGAAGGAAAGGTATATAAATAGAAGGTAAATTAATGATATATATTTTCAAAATATAAAATATTGATTCACTATAAAATTTATAAATAGTGTCTAAATTTCCCCCCTCCTTTAATCTAGTAATGAAATTTCTACTTTAAAGGAGAATACATGTGTACCTAGATGTGTATGACATATATTACCTTTGTTTGAGTCTAACTTGGGTGATTTATTATCGAATAACATAAAACTAAGAAAATTTTATAGTATATAATTAGTTCATATAATAAAAAATTGAAATCATTGAAATGATTGAAATAGAAATAGAAAAGCATTTAGGAGTACACTTGTGTGTTTGATGAAACTATCTTGTCTTTTAGTTATTTGATTTGAAGAGATGTATCATTATAAATCATTAAATCTATGATTAGGAAAAATATAAAATCTATAAAATTCATATATACATAGAGATAGAGAGATATTGGAGGACAAATTCCTTAAACTTTGGATAAAAAGTGAATTACCACTTAGTAGTTGAGATTGGCTCAACCATTCAACCCAATCATACTTATAACATGGTGAGTGTGATTGAACCAATTAAACTCACAATATAAAACTTGTGAGGGTTGGATTATGTAATTAAGTAAAACTTATAAATTTGTAAATATTAAGTTATTCAATCACCTCAATCGTACCAAAAATGAACCAACTACTACAGTAGATTAGCTCATATAGTTCATCCAATCTGGTGGGTGAATGACAGTCTATAAAAGTGTATGAAATTTGAAAATGATTTTTATTTTAAATATTAGGTGTAGATTGAATATCATATTCACCTTAGATATGTATCATGATGAAACTATGTATAAAAATGGTACCAATGTATAGAATTTTGCCGAAAATGTGTATCTAATTCATATAACTATGAATTTGGCCAATTTGAAAATTATGTAAGTGTGGAAAACATGTGTTCCAAAACATGCACCCAATTTATATATTAATCTATGAATAATGTGTAATTATTATCTCTATGTAATTACCTCACTAATATACCCCTCTTTTGAGGTGAGGGGAAGTAAGAACTGGGAGTCACCTTACCTCAAAAGGTTAAGATAATTGTATAGTTTAGATGCAAACTATGTAACATATATAAGGAATGTGTCTAGGTAGATATGGCATTGAATCATGAAAATTTTGATCACATAAGTATTTATATAAATGAGGTAAATCATGGAAACATATAGATAATAATAATAATAAAATATCAATAAGCAATGAAGTACACACACAAGAGCAATCAAAATCAAATCAAAAGATAGTGGTCCAAGAAGACTACAAATAAGGGGCATGTTCAAATGCCACATAATTAGAGGGGTGTGACTTAATCAAATATTCACAAAATAAATAATGACATATTCTAATGTCAACTACAATAGGGGATGACATATTCAAATATCAAATAGGAAATGAAGGTATGGGGACTGCAAATAATGGATCATATTGAAATTCTCAAAGAAGCCAAATAAGATGCTCAAGGAAGTGCATAAATGAAAAGTATAAGAAACCATCATAAACACATCATAATAGTCCTTGGATATATGTGTTAGCAAAAAAATTTAAGTACATAACATATCAAGTACAATGTAAAAGATATAAGAATGGATAAAGACATTTGTAAGGACATAAACTCAAACATAATAATGTAAAATGATCATAGAATGATATAACTTGGATGTATCATGGTCAAGAAAGTGGGTTCCCCAAATTTCCATATGATATGATTAGAGTAAATACCCAATATCTCAAACTTTCTATATCATATATCTGTGTATGCTTATATCACACTCAAAAGATGCATCAAATGCATGTGTATATAGAAATAAATGATATGCCCTCTACCAACATAGAACCAACAACACATGCCAAGTAGATAATAAAACATGTAAATGTTGTAAATATTTTTTGGATTTTTGAAGGTTTTTTATTTTTTTTGTATTTTTTAAATATTTGAAGATTGTATAAGTTACCAAATGATCTCAATGTGTTTCATAATTTCCATGGTTTACACTCAAGTAGATTATATATCTAAAATGGGATTGTATTGGCATGTATTTTGGTGGTTTTAGCCCTTGTTTTATATAAACCATGATTTTGGTACCCAAGGTATTATAATACCACTTTGATGGTTACCTATTTATGTGCCTCTATGTACTTCAATATGGTTAATTTAATATAATAGCAAAGGAGGATATTGTGCTAAGATTTTTATAAAAAAAAATTCCTAGGTGAAATATTGTGTATTGTGTAATCTTGTGTTTATAATTTTTATTGTTATTTTAGTTTAAATATTTTGTAAGTAATGTTTCTCTCATTTTAGTTTATTGGGTTTATTTTTCTCTTCATTCTGTATCAGAACTAGGTCTTAGCTTTATGTTAGGAGCTAGGGTTTCTTTAACTTATGATAGAATATTATTTAATTAGGGTATTTTAATGTGAGAGTTTGTTAGATTAAATGAGAATGATTGGAATAATAAGGATAGAAAATTAAAAACTCAACAGTCAACATTTTAAGTTTAGGAAGCTCAAGATGGAATATCTTCTTGTGGATGGATATCAATGGGTTGTTGTATCTAGAGTTCAACCTATGGGTATGAAGTTATAAAATTAGGAATATATTAATAATATGATATAGATTTTAATTATATTGGGTCAGTTAGATTTAGTTTTGTTAAATGTCTCAATGGATAAAAGTTCTAAATATATAGATGAGAATTTAGGGATTTTATAATAGATAAAGTCTCTAATGAATAAAATGTTTCTATGAAAGAAGCTATAATAATTGAGAGTGAATGAAGGTGAATATGTATTTGAACATATAAATCCTTTAAATACTATGGTAATTTAATTACTTTATATTGAAATTAAAATGGAGAAAGAATAAAAAAATGTATTACTTTACTTTTAAATTTTCCTAACTCTTGGGATAGTTTAGTTATGGCAATAAATACTACTACATTGATATTAAAAATTAAAAACAGAGTAGGAGCCTTATTATAAGAAGAATAAGATGAAAGTGTGATGATAATTATAAAAAAAATAATGTCTTATTTGTAAGAATTCATACTCAATAAATAACTAAAATAAATTTAGAACAATCAAATTTTAGAGGTAAATTTAAATCAACAGCAAAATATAAGAGAATTTTTTCAACTTTAGTAAAATGGGACTTTTTAAGAAAGACTATAAATATTAAAATGTTGAAAATGGTAAGTCATCTTAAGATTCCTAGTCTTTAGAATAAAATACCTTTAGTAAATATTGAGGTATTACTTCTTGGTAACTTCAACCTTTCACGCATGTGATTGTGCATGGTTGACTAACTTGAATGCCTCATTTCATTTGGACCCTCACATGGAGTGATTGTATGAATATGAAAAGATCAACAGAGGTGATATCTTCTTATGAGATAATTCAATTAATAAGATCATAGGTCATGGGAGAGTCATGATGAGGTTTAAATACTAAATGTTTAAAACCCACCTTGGTGTTATGCACATTTCAAGTTTAACAATAAAATTGATATATTTAAGTAATATGAACTATGTAGATGTGTAAATAGTATTTAATAAATATAGTTACAATATGGTTTGTAGATAAATGGTACTAGAAAGAGGAGTCTTTATAAAACATTTTTTTAATATTTTGATAAGCATTGTAAGTGATGAATGGATTATATTTATGGTTCTTGAGGTGAAAATTATTTCAAATTAGACTTCTACATATCCTATATAAAGAAGGCAATGTTATGGCCTTAGAGGATGTGACACAATAGAGAGAAAGGCCTTCAAGAATTAATATCTAAAGGCATGGCTAAAATAATTTCTAATTGTCCATTAGACTTTGATTTTTATCAGCATTATGTGTTTGGTAAGAAAAATTGATTGAAGTTTCCTAGTAGTGCTATAATATTATAAGGGATTTTGGATTTAGTGCATGGTTATGTAATTGTAATTTTGAAGGTTCCATTGATATGAAAATATCTATATTATGTTTATTTTATAGATCACTACTCAAAGAATACTTGGGTTCTTTATATCAAGCTATATCTAAGGTTTTCAATAAGTTTAAGGAGTTTTAATATCTTTTTAAAAACCAAATAAAGAATAATATTAAGGTCTTAAGGAGTGATAATTATGGAGAATACTAATCAAATTATTTTGAGTAGTTATGTAAGCACTATGGAATAGAAAATAATAATACAATTCCATATACACCATAGTATAATGGTGTTTCAAAAATAATTAATAGGAATATGATGGATAAGGTGAGAATCATTATTAGTGGTGTAGTATTGGAAAAAGAGTTTTGGGTGGAATTAACCACATATGATTTCTATTTGATTAATAAATCACCCACATCAGCAATGGCTGATAAACTTCCATGGAAATCATGGATATGTAAGAAAACCTCACTCAAATAGCTTAGATTTTTTAGTTTTGATGCATATATGTATACTATAATGGAAAAATGACTAAGTTGGACAAAAATTCAACAAAGTGTTGTAGACACCCTATTTTGGCCACAACCCTATCTAAAGACTAATTTTTAGAACACGATGTAAATAAAGCCTATAAATTACATGAGTATCACAATTTCATCCACAGATTAGACATTAGTGACTAGAATCATGTTGAGGCATCACTATTTGGGATATTATCTTATATGCAATAGTAACCTCTCATGGATTCATCTCTAGTCAAGTTCTAATAAAGAAAACTAACACTTTCAACCTATTAAATGGGGAACTTAATCCAATTCCTAAAATGAAAATAAGAATAATCATAATTCAATAATTAAAAAAAATCAAAATAAATACCTATTTAAATATTCCATGTTGATTTAGTGAAAATTCAATTTCTAAAAGCTCAAATCCAACAAATATCAGAGAAAGTGAGGTCATGATGACATCATCATCCTTAAAGTCAAAAATAGAAAAATATCAACATAAATGCCTTAAAATCAGAAATTTTGAGCCATGCCTCCATAAATGCATAATTAATTACTTGATTTATTGCATCTTGTCTCCCAAGGTTGACCAAGGGTTATCTTAAACCTAAGTATACCTAGGTTGGGGTTAGGGTGAAGCCTATAAATATAAGGCTTCACATTCACTTATAATATTTTTTTTTAATTTTATAATAATAATTTAATCTTAGAAAAGATTCAAGAAGATCAATTTCCAAGGCCATAGACCAAGTGGACAAAGGGAGATGATGCTAGATCACCATTGATAAAGAACCATTGTTCACAAGCCAAGCTCAAGGCTAACCTCATGACAAAAAGATCTTAAAACTTATAAGGAAGGTAAAAATGTTAATTTCTTTACTATTTATATCATTTTTTTTTGTTATTTAGCTCCCCTAGATCCTGTGCTTGTAAAATTAGCTTTTCTTGATTTGGTTTTGTTTATTTTAGTAATAAAGAGAAGTTAACAATTATTTTTTCCTTGGATTCATTTGATAACATAATAGCATGGTTGTTAGGACCCAAAACAACCAAAAAATCATCATAAGAGTGCTTTGGTACTCTTAAAAATCTTAAAAAATCCATTTTAGACCTTAGTTTATCATTTTTCTCTAAAAAATCCAATATTTTTTATTGATTGTGTATCGAGGACTTTGCCTCTACTAATCAAAAACTTTGCCACATTTTTTGTATTCTATTTTTATATGTTTTTAATGGAAAATAGTGACTTCACCATTATGTGTCAAGGACTTCACCCCTTATAAATAATGACTTTTCCCTATGACCATGCTTATCTGAAAATGACTTTGTTTAGAAGAAATAGTGACTTCATCCCCAAAAAATGGTGACTTTGTCAGGTAACCATAATTTATGTTTGATTAAAATTTCAAGGAAAATCATGACTCTTGTGGTTATAACTGATGACTTCACCCTTAATAATTGGTTACTTCACCAAAGTTCCACCTTTCTAGTTTATTTTTCAAGAAATTGGTGACTTCACCATGTTGGCTAAATGGTGAATTCACCCCATGTCAAAAGCCTGAGACTTCAAAAGTTCAAAAAAAATTAACTTATTCTTTCAAATTAAGTCAATAAAATTAATCCAATAACATTTTTTGAAATGAATTAGACATTTACTAGAAATTTTCATATCCTAGCAAGGAATTTTCACATTTTATTTTAGTGTTTAAAACTTGAACAAAGAACTTTGATTTTTCATCATTTTTATGATTTCACAAAGGGCAAAAATTCAATCACACTTTAAATTAGTGATTAAAAAGAATAATCACTCTATATTTAGTGCTCCTAGTAGCACTTTGATTTTTTGTTCTTCATTTTCAAAATCACTTAAACTAGTTTCAATCCTAGAGTAGTTTTTTTTGTATAACTTTTGCACATATGCTCTCACCTTGTCCCCATTCGAGAAGTAGGGTGACCAAATATGAAATTATTTTACTTGTTTTTTATACTCACCTAAGGAAATTTTGTGTATGGTATCCTCTCATTCCTAAGAACTCAAGTGACTCATAAATGATTGATTTCTTCATCTTTATTTCTTACATTGGCTTGGGAGTTCATCACCTCTTCACAAGTTATCTAGGATAACTTTGACTTGGGGTTTCATCTCCTAGCACTATCCTAACCCAACTCTTTGGTGGGGTATATAAATTGGGCAAACCATGGGATACCATAGTGGCTAAGTTTTTAGCTTGATAATCCAAATGGGTACCCAAGCCATGTGGTAGACAAATATTAGAATTCACTAAGTTGTACATGCATGAATTTGCTATGTAAAGGATAAGACCTTTACATAACAAGTTAAGTAGTTTGGATCTAGTTAAATTAAAATTAACTTATGTATCATTTAAAAATACAAATTGAAATTTATCATAATTGACCACACTTACCATGGAACATCTTGCCGAATGTCAATTTACTTCGGCACTCTAAGTTCTTTCTATATACTAGTTTTTGAGAGATAAAGGGGGCTTATAAACTGTACCTATGTGCACTCTTTTATTTATTAGATTAAAAATTAATTTCTTTTGAGGTAGGTATATGATTGGAAACTTTGGAAAATATAATGCATACCTTGTGTTAGTTTTAGAATAGGAGTGTGCACTTAGGTGCAAACCTTTATTTTACTTGTGTGTTATTTGAGTCTAAAATCTACTATGCCAAAAATCAACACAAAAAAAAACACATGTTACATACACCATTTTTCACCAAGATGTGTTATGCTAAAAAAATAATTTAAGCCATTTACCTTAGCTCAAATAAATACCAAGACCAATTGTGTCTTTATTTTTAGATGAGACATTGTTATGCTACCAGTGTTAGTCTAGACCTTTGTTCATCTATGTCTTTCAAAATCTAATCCAAAATCCATATTTCAAAGTTAAAATCTAAAAATAATTGGTTCACACTTGAGTCTTGTTTACAAATTGGGCTTGAGTTATTCACCTTTATCTTTGTAGATTGTGAAACTTGGATCAATATTTAGTTTTATTTTCAAATACCTTTGCTTAGAGAATAAGTTTCCTTTTACCATGTATTGCCTTGATACCAAGTTTATTACATTGATAGGTGTACCTAAAATTAGATTTGATGGAGGTGGTTGGGAGATGTAATGGCATGAGAATGTTTGTATTTAATTAATTTAAATCCAACATTATAAAATAAAAAATAAAACAACAAACATGATGATTTAAAAAATAATATATATAAATACAAATAAATTTAAACGAAAAAATAATTAAAAATATAAGAGAGAGAAAAAAATTAAAGAAGAGTAAATTGAATTATCATTTCATATTAACAACATCAAAATTCATAAATAAATAATCATATTACCAAATCATATTTATGAATGATCATAATAATGAAATTAAAAATAAATTATCATAAAAAATATTACAACATCATATCATATTACCACATCATATTTATTAATAATTATAACAATCAAATTGTAAAAATAAATTATCATGAAAAATATTACATCATAATAAATAAATAAATAATATATAGTGGATAGGGTTTTCAGCTTCAAGGAGTTAGAAGACACATCTCTTTCAAAACCTAAATCTTTTGTTGAAGTGGATTCCAAACCAATGCTCAGATCTACACCAAAGGCTCTCAATCCTACTCTCTCTACTACTATGGTGGTCTATGATGAGGAGGCAACCAAGAAATTGATTTCTAATGAAAATTTATTTTTAGCCCATGGCATTATCTATAAATTCACAAATATCTAACCTAAACTTCAAGACCTCCATGCTTGGATTTAGAAAACTAGCAACCCCTCCTATAAGGTAGACTCAAGATTTACCCTTGTGATAAGAGCTTTTTTATTATTGTTTTTTATTGTTGCAAGGACAAGGAATTGATTCAAAATCAGTTTTGGAGCTTGAATCTTCATCCTTTGATTATGAAAACATGCTCCCCTTTATTTAATCCCCTTATTAAACCTTTGAATGAAAGACCTATCTAGATTTTCCTTCCTTACCTTTCTTTCTAGTTCTAGTCTGAACCTAGTTTCAAAGCCATAGGTAACTCCCTAGGTAAATCCATGCAAACCCACCCAAATACTTTTATTTTTTATACACCACCTTCACCAAAATATTGGTCATTATTGATACCTCAAAGGATCTACCCAAAAAAATTGTTCTACAAGTGGGTGACCATTATTGGTCCCAACCCCTTGACTATGCAGGTTTTTTGTTCTATTACCGAAGTTGTTTTAATGCAAGACACTTGACCAAAGATTGTAGGATTCATAGAAAAAAGAAGGAATCTTCCTGGTGATCAGATTTCTATCTCACCCACCTCACTATGAATTCCCTTGAATCTAAGAATGATGATTTAGATTCATCTTTAGATGACCCTAAACCCCTTAATATTGACCACATTGATTCCCACGATACAAAGGGGGAGTATAAGGTAAACCCTCCAATTTCACAAATAAAGGGGCCAAATTTGATTATGGTAACCCCTATTGTTAAGGATGTTAATACTTTTTTAGAACATCAAGGGTAGAACCATTGGTTGTAGATCCATCATTATATAAATCTCAACCCTTAAAATCTATTAAAATTCTAATACATTTAGCCTCAGACTCTACAAAAGATAAGGGGGAGTGGACTAAAGTGTAGAATAAGAAAAGTGGTAGAAGATAGGAGTCTATCATGACCCTCCATTTTAGTGTGGCCATAAAAATGACAAGGTAGTATTCAATTTATAGTTGATGGTAGTAAGATGTGTATGGAGCTTTCTTGGAAATGTTGTTCTACATGTACGTTGTTTTGACCCACATGGATCTCTTATGAGGGCTTTTGTTTCATCTATCCTCTGGATAAGATTGGTGGGAACTTTGCAAAAGTTTCCTAGGTAAGTTATTATATTTTTGTTTGTTCTTTGGTGTAAATCCCTATTGTGTGGGATTCTTGTCGCTCATTTAATTGTCACTAGTAGAGGCATCCTATTAGAGTGTAAATATTTTAATTTTAAGTTCTCTCCTATATTTAAGGATATGGGTCCTTTCAAACCTTTATTTAACCAATCTAATAAAAATAATTAATTTATGGATAATGTAAATTTTATTACATTATATTTATAAATAATTATTAGATAATCAAACTAATTTATATATAATATATAGATTTTATCACATCATATTTATAAATAATCATATAATTAATTTATGAATAATATATAAATTTTACTGCATTATATTTATAGATAATTATTAGATAACTAACTATTTTATAGATAATATATAAATTTTACCACATCATGTTTATAATTAATTGTATCATAATAATGAATTGTAAAAATAAATTATCATAAAAATTAATTACATCATAAAAAATATCATCACATAATAATAAATAAATAAATAATATATAATCATAATTAATTTATAGGTAATATATAGATTTTACCACATCATATTTATATATAAATTTTAACACATTAGACTTATAAACAACTAGAATACATATCTTAGATAATAAATCTATGTAAAATATACCCATATTTAATATTCTTGGGGCACCTATATGTATTGAATTGTGAGTGCCTCAAGAATGATATCTACCAGTGTATTTTACATAGATTTATCTAAGATATGTATGCTAGTATTTTAGACCAAGTGTGCCATTTATTTCAAATAAAGATCTTTAGACTTAAGAGTGTTTCAAAATTCACAAGCATATATTGAGTTTATTTCCCAATACCTAGTTAAAATTCACATACATAGATATAGATTTTGACCAGTTGGAAGCAAGTTTTAGTTCCAACCCAACAAACATAATTCATCCCTCAATACCAAATACCACCACACATGCCATAATTCCTTCTGAATCAAAGTCATATTACTAATATAAATGCTTACCAACAATAAGTACCACCCCAACAATACATTCTAAACCAAAGGTTGTGTGTTATTGGTAGGGAAACAAACTAGGTGAATTTAAAATAGTATACCATACCTTTGTTATACCTCAGCTAGAATAATCTTCTTAGAACCACCCAATCCCAACCACAACTATCTATGCCTTCCAATTTTATATCCCAAGAATTGTAATAGGTAAAGAATGTAATTATATATTTTCAAATGGTGAATTAGGGAAATAAATTTAAACTAGATGAAATATTTTCATATCCATTTAACATTGATTACCTACATATATTTTTTCCTCTAATATTTGAGCTACCTAAATTCAACAAGTATAAAGACAATGGATACCCAAGGGAACATTTTAAAGAGTCTTATTTTTATTTCTAGATAGTGGTTTTTAGTGATGTTTACCTTAATCCCCTTTTCCCATGGATTTTAGATAGACAGGCCTTGGAGTGGCTTCTTGAATTGCCCAATAATTTAGTACCTAATTTTGATGACTTGACAAAAAAAATTATGCAATATTTCTCATATAATAACAAGAATGAGATTACTATGGTGGATATAGTCCAAGCACAACAAAATCTTAGGGAGATTTTTTCAAGTTATCTACAATAGTGGAGGTCACTTGTTAATCATTTCATGCATAACTTGTCATATAAATAATTGGCTACAATATTCATGCATAACTTATAGAGTGATATATCTTATCACTTGGAGCTGTAGCATGCCCATACATTTGAAGAGATAATTTATAAAGGATTAAAATTTGAAAAATCCCTTATCAACAAAGGGGTGATCAAGTTGTATACCCCAAAACAAAATTAGAGACAACACCAAAAATTAAGGCCAAGTCAAAACTTAAACCTAGTCCATACATAGGCTTCTGCACTAGCATAGGCAAATAACTTTAAAAATTATAAAGTGTATAACCACAATAATAATGTTATCATTAATGGAGTCAAAATTAGGCCATGTATAAATGACGTAAACACCATCTAATCAACCTATTCTATAAATACAACATATTCTATAAATGTATCTTATTCTATAAATGTAACTTATTCTACAAATGTAGTCCATTACATAACCATAACCAAATCCATAAATATAACCACCTCCACATATGTAGGCACCTAAAACACCACCTTTACAAACCCTTCCTCCAAGAATAAGATCTAATTATATATTCTTTAGTGACCTTGATGAGCAAATTAAATATGTATTTCACAAATTAGCCAAAACCAATATGATTAGTTTGATGATTCCAAAATAATTTCCTAAAGGTGTACCTTACCCTAACTAGTATAAATATCATGATTTATATTAATACCATCATTTTCATGGTCATTTAATATGCCAATGTGTGTAGTTAAATCACCTTATTCAAAATATGTTTGAAAATGGAGAGATCTAGTTGGATAATGAGGCTTTTAGTTCTAATCAAAACTTGGGCATTTCTTGACACCATTTTCCATAACATAACAATCTTAATCAAAATAAAAAATAACTAAAACCACCACCATAATAGTAAAAACAATTACAATAGTAGTGACAACAATCCTAACCATAAAATGGATGTAACCAAGTCCATAATGATCCTTATAACCAATAGACTAATCATGTAGTCATATATGACTATAATAGAGTTGTGGTTCGCATTATGGGTGGTCATGTATCATAATTAACATCAACCCTAATCCAATATTCAATAACCAATGACAAATCTTTAACAATGCTTATTATACTCTCAATATTGGTAATCCTCCTTTGACCTATGACTGCAACCAAGTGCATCATCTATCAAGAATTACCATCTTAGGCCCTTCCCCTTATTCTATTTCTAATGGTACTTTACATAATTTGTATTATCTAATCACAACTTGGAAGACTAAATTTACCATTCTAGACCCATAACCACCTTCTACCAATGAACCCATTCAATCCCCCATACTAGTTAGGAGTAATCTAGTTACCAACGTAAAAGAGAAAATGTAAGATATTTTTGAAAAACTAAAAAATATTCCCAAAAAAAATATCTATTCTAGACTTTTTGTGCACATCTACCATCCACAAAAATATTCTTACCAACCTCTTGAGCTAGATCAAAGCATCCAATGACATTACACTAGACAAATTTGAATCATTAGTTAGACACTAACCTTGGGCCAAAAATTAACTTTTGACAAAAGTGATATGTCATCCTTAGGCCCTTTCCACAATAACCCATTTTATATTAAAGTTTTCATAACATGGCATAAATTTAATTGTATTCACATAGATAATGGATTGAGCATTAATATTATGCCTATAAATTTATTCTAGCATTTAAGATATACAATAGCTGACCTTCAGCCAAAGACCATTACCATTAAGGCCTATGATAATGAAGAGAGGGAGTAACAAGGAATAATTTGTTTGTTAGTTATCATTGTGACTTTAACCCATGATAGAATTTTCCATGCCATGGATCTATATATATCATATAATTTGCTTCTAGGTAGACCATGGATACATGAAATCCATATAATACCTTCAACCTTGTACCAATGTATCATGTTTCCTCATTTTAGGATGGAGGTAACTATTCATGAAAAATTATATCCATATCATTACTACAATCATTTTGAGGTCAAGTATGAGATCTATAATTACCATTTTGGCTTAGAACTCACACCAAAAAAGATCAAGGATATACTTGTGGAATTATTAGAGTCTAATTGCATAGACCCTGATAGCCTTGCCTTAAATTCATATTTAAATTGTCAATCATTTTACTATTTTAGAAAATGGTCTAGGAGAATACTTTACACATAATACCTTCCATATATCCAAACTTACATAAAAACCTAATACTTATGGAAGGCCCATAGCCAAGCCAATTTTCATGGAATGGCAACAAAAAGGAAAACTTCATAGCCTAATGCCTATTATTCTCACACCGGCCATTAGTTAAGAAAAATACCCACTTGTTGAAGATAATTCTTGGTTATATAATGATGATTTATTTGATTGTTACCAAAGTAAAAAGTATCCCAACCCGACCAAGATTATGAGTAATCAAGCTTATGAAGGCATAGGCCTGGGGGAAAATTAGTAGGGTGATATTAAGCCTATTTCTATAACAAAGTATAAAGTAACTCATCATATTAGATTTAAAGCATGTGGGGGTGAACCCACCTATATTATTCATGTTCTTACACCAATGACTAGTGATGATGATACTAGTAAAGAACGAGAGTCTGATCATAGTATATGTGAAGACATAACCAGTACCAACCTATTCAACCCTTACATAATTTGTACCATCATGCCAATAATCTACCATTCCCAACTTATCATTTATCATCATCAACTCATAAAATGAGACCAAAAATAATCCGTAGTACCTCTTGATGAGTTTGATAATGATGAAGATTTTTTTGGTTTCATGGGCCTAAAAGATAATTTTCCTTTGGGAGATCATAAGTAAGGATTTTTTATTAAATTGGATCATGTTGCCTATTTCAGAGAGTGGATGAATACCCTTAGACAAAATAAAAAAATAAAATATTGAGGTCCCAAAGTGAAAACCTCTGAGGCATTTTTTGACTAGGAAAAAATTAAATTAAAAGGGCTAGTCTCTAGGCAAAAATATGTTTTAGGTGCCACTAGATAGGGATGTTCACCCTTGAATGAATCTCAAGAGGTCATAAATAGAAAACTTACATTTGGGTTCAAACTCAGTATAGAATAGCAACATGCTTTTGAAACAATTATCTGAGAGTGTTCTGAAGTGTTTGTTACATGGCCCTAGATGCCATTAGGAGATTATGATTCATCATTTTCTATGGAACTCAAAGAACTAGAACAACTAGAGAAATTTTCCATTACCAACTAATTTACATATTTACATATTTACCTATTATCTTAGAAGATGACTCTACTCTCCTTGTAAAGGATACTTCAGTAGTCAATATTAAAACTCTAGATCATCCCATGTAGATAAAACTAGGTACATCCCTCATTAAGGAGGAACATGAGTTTGTTACAACTCTTCTTAAAGAGTTCATAGACATTTTTGCATGGGATTACTCTAATATGCCATGTTTATATCCATAATTAGTTCTACACCATCTTTTATTTCATCTAGATACTAAGATCGTTAAGTATAAACTAAGGAAAATGCATCCTCACATTGCCATCTTGGTCAACAAATAACTAGATAAACTCTTAGATACAAGATGTATTAGACCTATTGATTATTCAGAGTAAATCTCTAATATTGTGTTAGTCATCAAAAATATTGAATATATTAGATTGTATATTGATTTTAGAGACATTAGCAAGGCCTGACCAAAGGATGAATTTCCTTGACCAAACATTGACATGATTGTTGACTCCATAGTTGGGTATGAAATGCTTACCCTCATGGATGGTTTTTTCAGATATAAGCAAACTAATAATGCACCTAAATACCAACACAATACAATATTTATCACTCATTTGGGAATGTTTTGCTATCAATTCATGCATTTTAGCTCAATAATGTATGAGAAACATACCAAAGAGCCATGACTATTATATTCCATGATATGATGCATGATATTGTCAAAGACTATGTTGATGACATACTTGGTAAATATAAGACATATGTAGACCATCTAAACATATTATGAAGAATCTTTTAAAAGCTTCATGAGTAAAAGGTTTGGATTAACCCAAAAAAGTGTGTCTTTAATGTTACTTTAAGAAAATTGTTAGGTTTTATTGTCTCTTATTGAGGTATTAAAGTTGATCTTACAAAGGTTAAATCCATTATCAAGATGTTTCCACCTTCTACTATGAATCAGCTCCATAGTTTATAGGGGAAAATATAGTCTATTAAATGTTTCATTTCACAATTGGATAGAAAATATCACCCATTCATTCATTTATTGAGTAAATACACTACCTTTTCATGAAATGAAGACTACCATGAGGCCTTTGAGTACCTAAAAGAATACT
The DNA here is from genome assembly GCA_037957365.1 of Torreya grandis. Lineage (NCBI taxonomy): Eukaryota > Viridiplantae > Streptophyta > Pinopsida > Cupressales > Taxaceae > Torreya > Torreya grandis. The sequence goes on from JARHVA010000467.1 coordinate 3,004,426, forward strand.
TGTCCAATCCTCCTATTTTGTTACCACCTACACTGGGAAAGCCATTCTTATTTTACCTATGTACCACTAAAAAATGCCATGGGGGTACTTTTGGTCCAACATGATGAGCATGGGAAAGAAAATGTAGTGTAATATTTAAGTCATACATGAGTAGCAATGAACATAATTATATACCGATTTAAAACTCTTGTTTAACTATGATCTATACAACCCTAAATTTTTATCATTACATGTTCAACAACAAGACCATAGTCATCACCAAAGTAGATATGCTCAAGTATCTACTATCAAAAATAGCTTTATAAGGCCATATGGCTAAGGAGATCATGTTTCTAAGTGAGTTTGAGATTGAATATGTCAACCAAAGGGATATTAATGGATATGTACTCATAGACTATCTTATCAAATATTTGATTTCAAATACTTATCCACTTACTTTTGTATTTCTAGATGAGTCTATCATGACTGTAGTAGAAACATCTCCTAAAGAGTAGTAATGGAAACTTTTTTTAATGGTTCTTTCACATCTCATGGATCAAGGGAATGATTGTCATAACACCAAAGGGGCAACTCATTCTCAAGTTATTATGGATCAAATTTACTTGTAATAATAACATGAATAAGTATGAATCACTCATTACATGGCTTCATCTAGTGACACAATGGAACATTCAACATTTACTAGTTTGTGGTGATTCATAACTTATCATTAATAGAGTCACAAACTAATTTTAGACTAAGTATGACAATTTGGTACCTTATAAATCCATGGTGGATGTTTTCAAGAAATAGATTTCTCACATTTAGTTTAAACACATACCTCAGGCCAATAATTGGATATTAGATGTCATGGTTACTATTAGTTCTTTGATCCACATCATAGATAAGGAAAGAGACTATCAATTCCTTATTGAACATATTCTAGCACCTACACATGAACCCTTAGCCATTGAAATGATCCATGATATTTTTGGTCCCAATTTCATATGGTGTTCTAAACTATATAATTACCTCCATAACCAAGTCCTTCCACTAGACCTTTCACATAAGAAATAAAAGGAATTCACATAGCAAGCCTCTCTCTATACCTTACTTGGACATATAATTTGCCATAGAAGCTTTGATGACACTTTACTTCACTTTTTAACTTTTGTATAATTTGGATTAATCTTATCTTTCATTCTTTCAAAAGATGTTATCATGCATATGTCTTGCAATGCCTTCTTAAATAAGGATAAAATAGAATATGGATTAATGTTACCTTGCATTCTTTAAAAATATGTTATTATGCCACTAAATAATGTCTACAATGTTTCAAGTATGGATGGCACATAATATACATGATCACCAAATGCTTTCTCACTGGGAGACATTCCCACATTATAGAGGAGTACCACCCCGAATGGGTACTTAGACAGTTCATATTTACATTAGATGTACATGAGGTGACATGGTGGTTTACACATGTGAAATTAGAGATTAGTTGGCATACTCCTACAATATTTAGGAGTGAGGCCATGATGGATTCCATTAGCATACCATGGGTTGTTTGGGCCTATGTAATAGGAGCCATGGATGTAGGCATTAGTCTAGCTTTTATGCACTAGTAGGTATAGGTGTGCCCTTTAAGGTTGATAGCTCTAGCACTAATATGGTTAAAGGTACTTATTGATATCAAGGAGAAGGAGGCCAAGATCTCAAGTGACAGTAGTAGCACTTGTAAAGAGAGTGAGGCTAAAGATGACAAGGATGATGGTGGTTTTGATGGAGGAGATAGTTGAGGTGGTGATAGAGATGAGGGAGTTGAGGGGCCAAATATGATGATATTATATCCCTAATCATTAATGGTGGTAGTGACATAGGTTGGTTTAGGTCAAGTAGGACCTTCAGGCACATAAGTAGATCTAGGCTAGGCAAGGCCTTATAATATGGCCATATAAGGTAGGTGGCATTTTGGAGTTAGATATTAGTGCTCAAATATGGGAGATTGTAGGGTTATAACACTAACTGTCAAATTTTTAGAGCACCCTAGACATTAGGGATGATTAAATGACTTGGTTATAGACTTAGATCACTCATCTAAAGGTTGAGATGGTTAGGATGGTGTAGTTATAGGTCTAACTTACTACTGAGAGAGACCAAGCCATTAGTGAGTAGGATCAAACACTAACCATTATGGATAGACTCAGATGAGTGGGATGTAGCTCAAAGATCTAGTACATATGCCATATTTTCATAGATGATTTTGGAGAGCCTTCAGTCTAAGTATAAGGCCTCTTAATATAGGTGAGCCTATGAGTCTGCCATACCTAAGGATCAATAAGTTGTTAATTTTGAGATCTATGATGTATAAGGGATAGGGAGTAGATCTAGTTGGTCTTAGACCACGACTCATGTTTCAAGTACCTCAAGCTAGTCTACTCATCAATCATGACCACCACGACCAAGTCCACTAGGACCTCCTCTAGCTACATGTCTTATGAATAAATTAAGCTAGATTTGATCAAAGGACTTCGGCATTTTTGGCATTGTTTTGGCATACAACATTAGGCCTATTATATCAGCATAATTTTGTATTTTTGAGGAACCATCATGATATGTGTATATCCTTTATGTGTATGACATTTTAGATACATTGACATTCATTTTTGGGTCCTATGAGGCTGATGTACATTATATATATATATATATATATATATATATATATATATATATATATATATATATATATATATATATATATATATATATATGATGTCATGCTTATTATCTTGATTATCTCATCTTTAGAATTTATTAGCATTATGGATGTTTAACATTATTGATGTTTATGCTTATGTATGCTTTGTTTATGTTTTGCTTATGCCAAGTTTATGAGATGTTATTTTATTGGTTATCATCTAATTATATTGTATGACCTATATTGATGTTCATTTATAGATGCACATTTGTATAAACACAATAAATTATTTGTTTCTCTTGTTTATTACTCATTGATTCAGGCATGTGTTTGGGTATTTGGTTGGTTTTTGATATATATAAGAATTATTGTCATTACATTGCTAGAATGGACTTTGTGAGCACAATTTTTTTGTAGCTTGTGATATTATGCATGATAGTTATGGATAACTAAAATCACAATATATATCCTAAGCATGAAAAACTTAATTTAAATATAGATATAAATAACCTAGGAATAAGATATGGATAGTCAAATCCTAAATGTAAATATAAAAAATAAATTCAGCATAAGAATAAATATAAAAATTCACAACTTAAGTACATGATATGGATATTCAAGAATTAAGTGTAAACAAAATGTAATAATATTACGGTAATCGAGGGAAAAAATACAAAATAATAAAACAAACAAGCAACAAAATAAACAAAAAAGATAAAAATAAACAAAACAAATGAACAGACAAAAAATAAAAGAAAACATAAACAAGAAACACAATATAAACAAACAAGGCTATACAAAAAGAAACAACATACAAACATAAACAACCAAATACCAACAAATGAATAAAAATTAATAAATAAACACAAGCAACAAAATCTAAACAAATTATACAAACAAATAGAACTGGTAAACACACAAAACCAATAAAATAAACATATTTTATAAACAAAAAATAAAACACTAATAAACCAAAACCATCAAAAAATAAAACACTAACAGACAAATTAAAAAAAAATGCCAAAACATGAATAAAAATAAACATGGTACAAACAAATAAAACAATGTGTGAAAAAATAACTTAAATAAACACAAACAACCACAAAATAATAATAAACAAAACACAATACACCAATAAAAAAACAAACATGATATAAATAAAACAAAACAAAATAAAGAGAACAAACAACAAAAAATAAAATAATAGAATGAACAAAAAAACTAACAAGTAATTCAATAAACATTATAAATAGAATAATTAAAACAACTAAACAATCCAAAACAAAGAAAAGTGTATTAAACAAACTACTCTAAACAAAAATAAGCAAGCTAAGCTAAACATAAAACAATACACAAATAGTTGTTAATCACAATGTTAGTGCAAATAGAAAACAAATTATTTATGCATGTGTAATAGAGGTGTTACTCTTGGTGATAGGGTGACCCCTAAGTTAGGTAAATACAACACAGGAAAAACAACACAAGAACAATTGGAATAAGGTTACCCCTTGGCTTATAGGGAAATAAAGACAAAAAAAACAAACATTTCCCCTAGGCTATAGGAGACAACAAAAAAAATAAGACAACACAAAGATTTCCCCTAGGTGATAAGAGGCAATGATACAAAAAAAACCATAGTTCCCATAGGCTATAGGAGACAATGACACAAAACAAAAAAAATAGGTGTAATGGAAGAAAAAGAAGGCATAGTTGAGCTGACTCTAGATGCTATAGCCAAGTGGATGTTACTTACATAGTTCTATAGACACAAGATCCAATATGAACTTCAGGCCGAATGTAGTTCTCCTAGGATATGGGATAGAAGGAAATGAATGATAGGAAAACATGATTAACACATAGAGGAAAATTGGAGTGATCTCACAAAATGGTGAGTGCATGAGAGAAGAGGAAGGTATGCCATTCATAATCATGAATGTGTTAACACAATCAAATTATGCAAGCACAAGAGTATAGTTTAGGTCAAAACAACATGAGAAGTTAAGAGACAAGTATCCACTAATGTACTAAAATGGAAATTCATAATGTCTACTAAATTTAAGGCTTATAATGAGAATGATCTCACAAAATAATGAGAGCATAGGCAAATGTAAATTGCTTTTAAAATGATGAGAGCATAAGAGGAATCTAAGTGGTCATTAATGCATCAAGTTTGAAAGCATAATGATCACAAGATGAAATCATAAAATGGTAAGAGCATATGGCTAAGGCCAATAAATATGGGGAAACTAAGTGATAAGTGGTGACTCATGAAATAGTTAGGAGTCCCATAATCCTTAATGATGCAGGAGCATCTGCATTCAAATTCGATTTATTGTATTTTCCCTCCTAAATGTTGAAATTGAGGGGTAATTGTAAAAATAAATAAATTGGTAAAAGTAAAAGGGTAAAATAATTGTGGGTTGTTGAGGAAATCAAGGAGTGGTTGAAATTCTTTCAACCTGGGCATGTTGTTATAATTGAAAAACTGCTTTGTTGTTTTACCTGAGGCCAAGTTTGGCGTGGAGGTTTAGAAAAGATTCTTGAAAAACAAATAAAAAGAAAAGATATGTAAGCTGGCAAGAGAGGTACGTAGAAGAAGGAGGAGGATCTCCAGGAAGTAGAAGAGAGAGGAAAGACCTTTCTTTAAAAAAAAAATTGTTGTACGGACAGAGAGATGCAGAAGAAAAGTGAAGGAGGAACTCCTTTAGGGAGAGGAGAAGAAGGTCTGCATAAAAGGAGTATATGCCTGTAAGTGAACGTCAAAAAAAAAAAGGTATTTAACAATTCTTGACTGAGTCATGCATGTAATTGTAATAAGAAGTTGAGTTTATGATCAGTCTGTGGGAGATAAGTCTGAGTTTGCCATAGATATGCATGAAGGAAAGTATTCCAATGTATAGAATTAAGTTAATACATTTATGATGATTGACCCAGCATATTTTGATTTGTTTAAGATATTGTGAATTCTCGGGTCTGCCCAGGCGAGTCTCTACATCAAAGTTAAAATATCCAAAATTTCTGCCCCACATCGATTAATGGTAACTGCTATGAAAAACAAATGATTTGAGACATAGATCTAGTAGCCCGTTCTAGGAATTAAATGGAGCAAAAAGCTACCACTGAATTGTATTCATGAATTCAAATGAGTTTGAGATACCAACATGCACTCTGTGCTACTTCTTTACATTTGAAATAGTGTTAATTTTAACAGCAGGTTCTGGATTAAACTGATTAATGGTAGGGTGAAGCCAGCCAGTAGTGATAGCCTTAATAGTTGCTATTGCTTCCAATCCACTAGCAGCACTCAGACAATGCCCAATCATCGACTTTGTTCCATTCATTTTATGCCAGATGAGTAACCAATGTGCTGGCGTGGCTTGACATGTCAAGAATACACACAGACTAAGTAAATCAATGTATAATTGTTTGTAATCCCGTGATATGTCAGATCCGAACTTGGTTGGCACGATGAATAGCATGTGATTATAAAGGATGTATAAGAAATCTGTATACACAGCAAACAAATCCCAAATGCCCACTTTTGAAAAACTAAAAATGTACGCGCTTTCCATCTATTGTGCTCCAATTCGAAATTCTGCCCATTGATTTTCGCAGGTGGTAACGGGTTCGATTCTCATCGTCTCCATCTTCTGGCTAGAAGCAGGGGAGAAGTAAAGAAGCGAAGGATAAGGTGTTTGCTATAGTAACAAGTGGTAGGCACAGTCATATGGACGTCATGGGACACAGAGCCATTTTATTCTATAGATCTATAGACTGTGTAAGTCTGCAGGCAGGTGGTACTAAGATGGATAAAATAGCACCGGCAGATGAGGATTGATTTTTTTTTACATAGTTCCTACAAGTGATTGTCTGTTATTGATAATGTCATGATGAGAGCCTTCAAAGCTTAAACTATTCTGGCGAAGCAAGACAACGATGATGTTGAACCTGCAATGTTGGTATATAAAGAAGCACCGTTTATAAGATTACAATTTAGCCTAGGAAGAGGCAGCAAAAGGAGGCTTGGAAATCTTGGGCAAGGTAGAAGAGCTAAGGTAAACATTAGCAAGGGCGAAAGAGACTAGGTGACATTTTGCAATTGAGAATAATTTGTTAAAACATATATATTCAGTCCTGTATACAGTAAACTGTTTGCAGCCATGTTTAAAGTCTAAACAGCTGGAAGGCTGCCCTGTTTTCAGTCTAAGGTCAGTTTCTGTTTCCATCAATTGGTATCAGAGCTGTGCAAGATATGTTTAAATCAATTTTGGTATCAGAGCTTGAAGCTCTTGGGATTTGTTAATTTGTTGCTACAGAATTAAGAAAAGAATGATGTTACAGTTGTGATAGGAATTGGCAAGGATCAGCAGGACAAACACTGGAAGACTCCGCTAAAAAAAAAAAAGGTATGAGCAACTTTGCTTTTGATATGAGTTTATTTTGTTAAGAAGCAAATAGGTGAAGAGAAAGGCAGCCAAGCCATTGAGGCTTAAGAGGAGAAGAAGCCTAGGAAGGCTTAGTGAAGATCCAAGAGGAAGCTTGGACTATTTGCCAAAAGACTAAGGTGAAACAGACTTAGGTGAGGTAAAGGATGAAGTTCTAAGAAGAGTGATAGAGGGACTGCCTAGAAGAAGAAGATCCAAAGCAAGGTAAGCTTGGATTTGTAATTTGTGTTTGTTAAAGAGTTGTCTAAAGAGTTGCTGCAGGAGATCAAAAGACTAGGATGCAAAAGGCCTAGGTGAGATCACGTGAATTGTCAAAAGACCAGTCAAGGAGAAAAGGCTTGGGTGAGACAAGGGATCAAGAGACCAAGGTGGAAAAGACTTGGGTGAAGATCTCAGAGATGGAAGCATTGTTGAAGGCACTGCAGAGCAGCAAGGTATATGAGGGCAGCAAGAGGAAAACAAGCATCAAAGGTATGACTAATGCTGAGTTTAATAAAGAAATTGCCAGTTTGAAGAAAGAATTATCTAAGGTTAAAGATGAGTATGAGTCTTGGATGCAGCTGAATAGGAAAGCACGGGTATGGCCAATAAAGAAGAGATTGAAGTGGCCAATAGATCTCTTAGTGAAGAGGAGAAAGAGGCAAAATGAGATTGCCATGAAGAGGGAAGCCCAAAGAGGCAAGAAGATAAGAAGGTTGCCAAGTGGGCAGTAAGAAGAAGAAGTTGAGAAGAAGGTTCTCATTGAGGAGAACAAGAGAGGAGAAGAGAGAAAAGATGAAGTGCCAGGAAGAGCACTTGAAAAGATGAGAGTGTGGATGAAGAAAGCACTCATGGAGACATTATGGTCTCTTGTTTTTGTATCTAATGCTATTTTTGAATGGGTAAGTGCAGGTATAAGCAGCCTTGTGAAGGTCAAGAGAAAGGCCTTGGAAAGTAAAGAAATTGGTGCAGGAGAAGACACCAAGTGCACAAGTGAATGTGCAGGAATGAGAAGAGAATTTGCTGGTGTTGATAAGGTGCATTGGTTAATGCATGAGAGAGGAGAAATAGAAGATGAAGCTGAATTCTATGATGCCATTGAAGGCCAAAAAGAAGAAAGAGGACAGCCAAGCATAAAGGAAGAAAAAGATTGCTCCGTGGAACAAGCTAACAAAGAGGTAAATGAAGTGTTAAGTGCTGATTTTGATTGTTATTGTGAGCATGAAGATATTAATACACAGGTTAGAAGAGGCAAGAGGAAGATGAAGTCCTCACACAAAGCAGTCAATCATGGCTACATAATGCCTAAGTGGATGGTGAAGCACAGAAGCAAGCAACAAGTAAGCAAGCAGGCAAGTTTACCTTATAAGATTGATTTTTCTCATATTCCTAATATGAATGTAAGTGTGCAAGAGAATAAGAGGAAAAATAAAGCTGGGTTTTCAGTAGTATCACAAGACCATGGATATGTGATGCCTAAATGGTGGAAGAAACAAACTCCCAAGCAAGAGGAGGTGCTAGTACAAAAGCATGGATGCAGGATGCCTACATGGCTTAAGAAGAGAAATGGTAAGAAAGAGAAACAAGTATGGGTGCCTAAGAAGGCTAAGAGTGAAGAAGATGTGAGTGTTGAGATAGCAACACCAAGAACTCAATGGAGGAAGGTGAAGGATGACACAAGCACATGGAAAGGTAAGTCAATTGTTTGCAATGAAAGGGATAATGATTTGTTTGAATCATTTAATGATATTTTTATGAAAACTGAAGAATGGAAAGTGGCTATGAAAGCTAAGTACAGCAAGGAGAGACTTCCAAAGGGATGGATGATGAGAAAAGAAAAGAATGTGCAGCAGAACAAACAAGATGGCTTCAAGCAGAGATCGAAGATAGTAAGGAGACACAAGGTAATGGTGTTCCTATTGTTTTTGATAATTATATGGATGTTGATAAAGAAGCTAATTTGTATAAAGAAACTATAAAGTGGATGAATGTACTTATAGAGGATGAAAGACAATCTGGTCCTAAGTTTGATATAGGACATGAATATGTGAATGAGTTTGTGTTGAGTGAAGAGATGAAGAGTAAGGCTAGTAAGGAACAAGCAATCATTCATATTGAAAAGCCCAAGTTTGATGAAGATTGTGAGATAGATGAGATCTCACTAAAAGTAGAGTTGAGAATGATAGAGGAGCTGTTTGGTAATGGTGAAGGCAGCATTGGTAAGAATGAAGCAAGACAAGAGCAAAGCAATGAGACCAAGACAGTTTTGGTCAAGAAACAAGAGCAAAAATGTGAAGGCAGCCAAGAGGCTTCATGGCCTCAATGTTTTTCTACTAAGGTGGCTTTTGATGTTTTGAATGCAGGTATGGAAGACATATATGAAGATGAAGACATATGTTTTGAAGACATGTATGAAGATGAAGAAGCATGGAGATTGGACCTGGCAGCTGAAAAGGAGATGAGAAGAAGAACATACAGAAGAGAAAGAAAAGAAAGATGAAAGGTAAAGGCCAGCAAAGACAAATTCAAGAATTATCATTGACAAGAAGACCATGGGATCCAGGCATACAGTAAAGACTAAAGCATGGAGGCAATAGTTCATTTGAACTAAGGTTCAAATCTTTTCTAGAGGGAGAGTATGATGCAGGAGCATCTACATTCAAATTCGATTTATTGTATTTTCCCTCCTAAATGTTGAAATTGAGGGGTAATTGTAAAAATAAATAAATTGGTAAAAGTAAAAAGGTAAAATAATTGTGGGCTGTTGAGGAAATCAAGGAGTGGTTGAAATTCTTTCAACCTGGGCATGTTGTTATAATTGAAAAACTGTTTTGTTGTTTTACCTGAGGCCAAGTTTGGCGTGGAGGTTTAGAAAAGATTCTTGAAAAACAAATAAAAAGAGAAGATATGTAAGTTGGCAAGAGAGGTACGTAGAAGAAGAAGGAGGATCTCCAGGAAGTAGAAGAGAGAGGAAAGACCTTTCTTAAAAAAAAAATGTTGTACGGACAAAGAGATGCAGAAGAAAAGTGAAGGAGGAACTCCTTTAGGGAGAGGAGAAGAAGGTCTGCATAAAAGGAGTATATGCCTGTAAGTGAACATCAAAAAAAAAAAGGTATTTAACAATTCTTGACTGAGTCATGCATGTAATTGTAATAAGAAGTTGAGTTTATGATCAGTCTGTGGGAGATAAGTCTGAGTTTGCCATAGATATGCATGAAGGAAAGTATTCCAATGTATAGAATTAAGTTAATACATTTATGATGATTGACCCAGCATATTTTGATTTGTTTAAGATATTGTGAATTCTCGGGTCTGCCCAGGCGAGTCTCTGCATCAAAGTTAAAATATCCAAAATTTCTGCCCCACATCGATTAATGGTAACTGCTACGAAAAACAAATGATTTGAGACATAGATCTAGTAGCCCGTTATAGGAATTAAATGGAGCAAAAAGCTACCACTGAATTGTATTCATGAATTCAAATGAGTTTGAGATACCAACATGCACTCTGTGCTACTTCTTTACATTTGAAACAGTGTTAATTTTAACAGCAGGTTCTGGATTAAACTGATTAATGGTAGGGTGAAGCCAGCCAGTAGTGATAGCCTTAATAGTTGCTATTGCTTCTAGTCCACTAGCAGCACTTAGACAATGCCCAATCATCAACTTTGTTCCATTCATTTTATGCCAGATGAGTAACTAATGTGTTGGCGTGGCTTGACATGTCAAGAATACACACAGACTGAGTAAATCAATGTATAATTGTTTGTAATCCCGTGATATGTCAGATCCGAACTTGGTTGGCACGATGAATAGCATGTGATTATAAAGGATGTATAAGAAATCTGTATACACAGCAAACAAATCCCAAATGCCCACTTTTGAAAAACTAAAAATGTACACGCTTTCCATATGTTGTGCTCCAATTCGAAATTCTGCCCATTGATTTTCACAGGTGGTAACGGGTTCGATTCTCATCGTCTCCATCTTCTGGCCGAAAGCAGGGGAGAAGTAAAGAAGCGAAGGATAAGGTGTTTGCTATAGCAACAAGTGGTAGGCACAGTCATATGGACGTCATGGAACACAGCGCCATTTTATTCTATAGATCTATAGACTGTGTAAGTCTGCAGGCAGGTGGTACTAAGATGGATAAAACAGCACCGGCAGATGAGGATTGATTTTTTTTTTACATAGTTCCTACAAGTGATTGTCTGTTATTGATAATGTCATGATGAGAGCCTTCAAAGCTTAAACTATTCTGGCGAAGCAAGATAGCGATGTTGTTGAACCTGCAATGTTGGTATATAAAGAAGCATCGTTTATAAGATTGCAATTTAGCCTAGGAAGAGGCAGCAAAAGGAGGCTTGGAAATCTTGGGCAAGGTGGAAGAGCTAAGGTAAACATTAGCAAGGGCGAAAGAGACCAGGTGACATTTTGCAATTGAGAATAATTTGTTAAAACATATATATTCAGTCTTGTATACAGTAAACTGTTTGCAGCCATGTTTAAAGTCTAAACAGCTGGAAGGCTGCCCTATTTTCAGTCTAAGGTCAGTTTCTGTTTCCATCAATTGGTATCAGAGCTGTGCAAGATATGTTTACATCACTTAAGGAAAAGAAGTGGTAAAAAAAGAAAGGAAGGTGTGATTGAGCTAACCTGAGATACCCCATGTATCCAAGTGCTTCCTACATAGTCTATGAAGACCTCAAGCCAATTTAATTCTAAAAAAAATGGATTAAAAAAAAGACCAAAGTGGTCTAGAAATAAAATGGATCAAACAAGTTGGCCCATCCCATAAAATTTCAATGAATTTATATCTCACATGGAAATTCTAAGCCAATTTTCATAATTTTGTGATTTTTAGGATTTTCTAGATCTTTAAAAATGTTTAGGTATTTTGAAACTATTTTAAATGTTTTTAGAAATTTCTGGGCATATCAACTCAATCAATAATTATGAGATACATGATGGTCCAACTCAAAAAATAATGAGAGTGTGACTTAAGTTACTTGTAAAATGGCAAGAGTGTTAAAACATAAAATGCTTGTAAAATGGCAAGAGTGTGGCAAAGGGGTGACCGATTTGACCTCAAACATAAACCGAGTATTGCCTACATAGTCCCATAAGACTTGAAGTCATTGTACTTCCATATTTAGTGGTGAATGTGGTAAATTACTTCCAATTTTTTTGGTGTTTTTGATATCTCAACTCAATCAAGAATTATGAGATACAACATAGTCCAAACTTGTAAAATAATGATAGCATGGAAAAGGGGTTACTAAGATAACCTTGACATGAAAAGAGCACTTCCTACATAGTCTTGAAATATCTCAAGTCACTATAGTTTAACCTTCAATGGTGAAGGTCATAAATTGATTCCAATATTTTTGGTGTTTTTGGTATCTCAACTCAATCAAGAATTAAAAGATACTCTGTTGTCCAAACTCACAAAATGGTGAGAGAATGGAAAAGGGTTGAATGAGCTTACCTCAACTCAAATACTTCCTACATAGTCCCATAGGACCTCAAGTCATTATAGTTCCATGTACACAAAAGTCATCTAATTAAGTATGAGAAATCTCTAGATAAAGGTAAATGGCAAGGAAAATGGTAATAGTAATGGCAAGGTGATGTGGAAATACATGGTAAAGGTGTTGTCCCTAATTTTCCCATAGGTGATTATAATTATGAAATAATGATAGAGGGTCAATAGTAATAATTTTCCCATAGGCATTTATAATTATTAGTAGGAGGTGGGAATGTAACGACAAATGAAGGATGAAATGTACAGGACCATTATAATACTACTCTCACATACTACCATTTAAATATGTAATTCTAAAACAACTACTAGAACTGAATAATTCATCAACCACTATATGTACCTAAAACACAAATAAATTAAAACCAAGGCCAAATGTGATAGACGAGCCTAGGCAAAAATAATTGGATAATGAAGGGTTAAGGGTATTATGGAATGGTATGGGGTATAGTACAAAGAATAAGTATAATGTGTCATAACTTATATGATCCTTGTAGACAATAATTCATGTCCCTCAAGCATAAAAATGTTTGAGGTGCATTATGTTCATTGGTTTATCAAGTTTAATTCCCTTTGGAATAGTGAGCATATATTATCTAGAATCGTAGTTGGAAATGACTACATAGGGCCTAACTAGTTTGGTTGAAACTTTCCTTTTTTATTCATTTTGGTGTTTACATTTTTATTCTCTTTTAACACTAGGTCACCGAGCTTGAATGCATGATGATTAATGTGCCTATTATATTGGAATTTTAATTGGTTTCCTATATGATTTAAAAAAAATCAAGATAGCTAAGCATTTACCATCAATTAGGTATAACTCCTATAAATAAGCCACTTTGTAATCTTCATCATCAATGATGTGCTACAACAAAATTTGGAGAGATGGAAACTCAACCTCAACAAGAAGAATGGCTTTAGTTCCATAAATAAATAAATAGGTTGTAGCTTATATTGGAGTATAAAATGTGGTATAGTATGTCTAGAGGGTGCTAAATAGCTACAAGTGCCAATTATGACTACCATCATTGATAATATTCTTTAGAATGTTAACAATAGTCTTATTAGAAACCTCAACTTGGTCATTGCCTTGCAAATAGTAACAAGTAAAGAAATGTTATTTGATGTAGTGTTGAGACCAAAGTGCTTTCACATTTTTGTTCTTAAATGATCTTCCATTATCAAATTTAATGTCAGAGGAGATGCCATAGTGGTAAATGAGATGGTTGAATATAAACTTGAAGATCTACTTACTAATGACATAAGTGAGGGGGATGGATTCCACCCACCTAGTGATGTATTAGGTAGCAGTCAAGATGTGTGTTGGATTGATCTTCCTGATTAGGTTGAGTCCCCATGTTGACAATGGCCATGGTGTTGTCAATGGTTTGAGTTTCTTAATTGGAGTATGAATCATATTGGCATGTTGTTAATAATTGACACACATATTTACATATGTATCTGAATCTACTTCCATTATTGGCCAATAATAACTAGTATGAAGTAAATTTTTGGCTAATATTTCCCCACTGATGTGGGCTCCACACACTTCATCATGGACTTCCCTTAATGTTAATATGGATTCTACCAAAGATAAACAATGAAGTAGAGTTCCATAATAGCTTATATGATAAAATTTTGATCCAAGTAGGGTATAACAAGAGGTAAAGGATTTTTTTTTTACATGATAAATTGGGAGGCATGGTTTGGTCTTAAAGATAGGTATATCTTTCTAGGTACTAGGGAGACGTAGGAATAATAAGGTCACAAACCGTCTCAATGGATGATTGTTCATGTGTCAGTTTTAAGAGATGTTTGATAAGAAATATATAGTCCCTTGCTCTATCTTTGATTTAAATCAAGGAACCAATAGTGTCCATAGCATCAACAATTATATTATTGGCCTAAGGTATTCTTTCAAATTGGATGTTATCAATTTGCTTCTTGAGAGTATCAATCATATCTTTATAGGGTAGAAACTTCTCATCATTAGTCTAGTAATAATCCATGACTTGATTTTTGATTAATTGAGGATCACCATATATATTTAAATGTTGTTTTTTTCACTACACTACTTAATAAAGACTTGAAATGAGTTTTTTGTACTTGATCATGTTATTGGTACATAGAAATCCAATTAATAAGGACTTGGGAATGAGATCCCTTTATGGCATAGCAAATAATATTCCATCCCTTAATCCATGAGTTTTGAATGGTCCATCAAATTACATATTCCACTATTTATCCTTAGGAGGTGTATATAATTCTTCAACAGTGATAATGGCCCCATTTAGAAATTCAAAAGTGAGAGGTTGAGTATATTGAAGAGGAGATTTTGCAAGCTGATCCATGATTAATTTCCCCTTAATAGCCTTCTAGTTAGCATATTTGATTTCAAATTTGCTTAATAACATGATCTATTTTTTCATACAACCCTATAGAGATGATTTAAAAAGTAGATATTTGAGTGGATCTAATTTGGCAATAACAATGGTCTTCTTGTTTGGCATATAATGATGCAACTTTTGGGATATGAACACCATTTATAAATAATTTTTAAAAATTGGCATATAGTTATGTTTGTACATGACAAGTTTTTATCTATATAGTATATGGCATGATCCTTGCCCTATGCCAAAATTGCCCCCAAGGCATTCTCAGTTGTTGATAGTTAAATAAGTAATGGCTTATTTGGTTTTAGTGACAAAAAAATAGGTGGGTTGGCAAGATAATCTTTAATCTAATTGAATACTTTTTGGCACTCTTCATTCTAGGAGAATGTAATATGTTTCTTTAAAAAGTGTGTGAATGGATGATATTTATTGGCTAATTGTGAGATGAAACATTTGATAGATTGAATTTTTCCCTACAAACTGTAGAGCTACTTCAAGGTAGATGGTGGTGGTATTTATGTAACTACATGAAATTTAATTGGGTCAACTTTAATAACCCTATTAGAGACAATGAAACCTAACAATTTGCTAGAAGTAATGCCAAATACACATTTATTCAGATTAAGCCTAACATTTTACTCATGAAGTCTCTCAAATATTCTTTGTAGTACAATTAGATTATTAGCATGGGTCTTTGATTTACCTAGGATATCATCAACATAGTCCTCAATAATGTCATGCATCATGTCATGGAAAATAACTATCATGGCTATTTGGTATGTGGCCCCTACATTTTTAAGACCAAATGGCATCACTTGATAATAAAAAATTTCCCATAGAGTGGTGAATGTAGTCTTGTGATGGTCTTTTGGTGCTATTTGATCTAATTATAACCTAAAAATCCATCCATTAGAGTGATAATTTCATATCCATCCATTGAGTCAAGTATCATGTCAATATTAGGTAAAGGGAAGTCATATTTTGGGAAAGGTTTGTTGATATCTCTAAAATTAGTGCAAATCCTAATACCTTCTAGTTTCTTTCTCGCTGAAATAATGTTTGAAATCCACTTTAAATATTTTATCATCTTTATTTATTTCATGTCTAATAGTTTTTCTAACTCTTTCTTGACTAATAATAATATGAGGATGCATCTTATACAACTTCTATTTAACAGGCTTGGCATCAGGATGTAAAATGCGATGATGTACAACCAAGGTAGTGTCCAAACCTATCATGTCTAAATAATCTCATGAGAATATGTCAATAAATAACATAAAAGGGATTTTAAAAGCTTCATGTTCCTCCTCAATGAGGGATGTGCCTATTTTAAACTAGTTTGGGTCCTCTAGAGTCCCAATATTCACCTTTAAAGTGTCATCCACAAGATGTGTAGAACCATCATCTAAAATAGTGGGCAAGGATTTAAACTTATTGGAAATGGAAAAGTCCTCTAGATGTAATATATCATCTAATTATCCTAAGTAGGATGAATCATAATCTCATAATTCTAGCATTAACCATTATATAAATACCTTAGGGTACTCTTCAATAATATGTGTAAAAGCTTGTTGTTGCTCAGTATTGATATCTAATCCATAAATAGAATTTAGACTATAGGTATCCTATGTTTCATAGGAAGAGGGGTGAACATCCCCATTTAATTCCACCAAGATTTATTTTCACTAAGAGACTTGCCTTTCTCTTTACTTTTTCCCTGGTCAAAAAGTACCCCAAACAAGTTTTCACTTTAGACCTAAATGTTTGATTTTGTTTGTTTTTTTTGGCTAGGGAAGTTCACCCACTCTTTTAAGTAAGAAGTAGGATCTAATTTAATATCAAATCCCTTCTTATGGTCTCCAAGGGGAATGTGAACTCCTAAATCCCAAAAATTCATATATGGCCTCATCATTTTCAAACTTGTTTAATGGCATTGTTGACACTTATTGATCTTGATCTATCAATTATGGATGGTAAAGGGTTAAATACAAAGGTTTATAAATAAGTTTAATGGTGAAAATGGCATGGGTTTCAAATAAATTTATAGAATCTAGGTCATCATAGATGTTATAATCAGACCCTACATCATTATTGACATCATCATCACTAGTCGTTAGTGTTAGAACATGAATAAGGTTTATAGGGTCACCCCCATGTTGTTTAAATCTAATATCATGGGTTATTTTTTACTTTATCATTGTTACTAGTTTGATTGTGCCTTATTGATGTAATCCCAAACCTCTGCTTTCATAAGCTAGTGATCCATAATCTTGATTGGGAGTAAGATACTTTGCGCTTTGGTAACAATCAGCTAACTCATCAATTTATAACCAATAATCATCTTTTGATAAGAAGTCTTATTCTAAGACAAAAGATGGTTTGAAAATAATGGACTTGTTTAGTGGATATTTTCCTTTGGTTTCCCACTCCATATGAGTATTTTTGGCCTTAGGTCTCTTATAAGCTTTTGCATTTTTAGACAATTTGGCAATATGGAATGCATTATGGATAATATATTCTTCACAAAAAAAAATAGTTATAAAGAAGTGGTTGGAAATTTATGGTGGAGGCATGGCTAAGGTAGATGCTAAGTTGTCTAAGTCAATGTAATTAGTTTTTGGTCCTAATTCAATGAATTTTCCTTTGTTGACTCTTTCTCTATTTGATTTAGGCATATGAGTCATTCCAGAATGGTAGTTTAATATTTTATATTTGGCCTTAAAGCATTTAAAATACTAATATGGTTGAATATCAATTGGTATAGTCACCTCCATTCCAAAATGTGGAAATTTTTATACACCAATGCAATGCAAAAGGTATGGTCCTAATTTCATAGATCCATGGTTGGCCCAATAATAGATTGTAAGATAGTATTAGGTCCAAAACATGGCATAAAGTGTCATGTGTCAAAGGCCCAATTACCACTAGTAGGATAATGTTACCTTGAGACTCTTGTTCTTCATTATCATATGCCTTGATAACAATGGTATCTAGCTGCAAGTTAGTTGTTGTAGATCCAAGATGTTTAACCAAATTTAGAGACACAATGTTGAGACCTAAACCATTATCTATAAGGACACATTTAAATCTATTATTCATTATACCAACTCAATTTATAATGGGTTATTATGTAGAGGACTCAGAGATGACATATCACTTTTGTCAAATGTAAGACATTAGCTAGAGGCCAAGTGTCCTACCATGGCTTCAAATTTGTCTAGAGTGATGTCATTTGGCATGAGGGATTGGTTCAGATACACATTTAGGATGTATTTGTGGATAGTATATGTATGCAATAAATCCATGATGGATATATGCATAGGTGTATTATTTAGTTGTTCTATAATATCATAGGTCTTCCCTCAATTTTTTTAGTTGGTTTATTTATGATAGGTATGAAAGGCTAATTAGGCTCACTTGTAGTATTTATTTTCAATCCTTTGATAATGATCATGGTTCATTGAGTTGTAATTGCTTTGATAGTTATTTGGGTAGGTAATAAGTCTTGGAATGATTATTCTTAGATGATATAGAGCCTAGTTTTCAACATATTCCATGTAAGAATCAACAACATAAAGAGGTTGGTAAGCATTGGTTAGTAGATAGGTGTTGTTGGGCAAAAGTCTAGGTTTGTTGATAGTCAATCTAGAGTTAATGATGATAATGGTAACATGACTACCTAAAACATGTCCTATAACATTGGTTTAGGTATACACAATGGCATTATGGCCTCCTTAGTTAGTTTTATCATTTTTACCTTGGTTCATACTATTTTATTGTTATTGTTGTGGTTGACATTGTTATTTCTAGTTTTTCATTAGATTTCTTTTCCATTATTATTATTATTATTATTATTTTCACTATTTTTATTTATTTTTATTGTTATTATGTTGGGGAAATATATATTGATAGATACCCAAGTTATAATTATTTTTAATAGCATGGGTGTCTCTTTATATCTCCCTATTTTCTAGTATATTCTTAATGAAATTCATGAGTTGGATACACCATCCTATGGAATGTCCTCTAACATGATGGTACTCAAGAAAATTATGTTCCTTGTACCAATCCATAAAAGGAATACATTCAATAAATGGTTTTGGTATTAGCTAATTT
The DNA here is from genome assembly GCA_037957365.1 of Torreya grandis. NCBI lineage: Eukaryota > Viridiplantae > Streptophyta > Pinopsida > Cupressales > Taxaceae > Torreya > Torreya grandis. Next base: position 3,023,580 of record JARHVA010000467.1, read on the forward strand.
ATCATATTTAATTGAACCAATATTTAGAACACAAATTTAATAAGCTCACCAAGGTCACTAAATAGTCTAGCAAAGGGAGGTCTTCTCCTTAGAGGAAGGGCTTGTAATTGGTTTTAATTTTGTGGTTTCTGGTCTTGTGAAGATCTTGGTTGAATGTATGGAGGATGTGGTTATTGAGTGGGTAGAGGTAAATAGATAGTCGATGTTTTCATTGTTGAGCATGGTAGGATTTAGTAAAAAAGTTACCAACAACATTCTTATTATGGTAATAAGTTTTAATTTCTAATTGTTATTGGTCTAAGGTGGCATCAAATATGGTATTTTAATTTAGTTTTGATTATGCTTCTAGCCTTAGTTCTAGTTATAGTTTAGATTAGAAGAGTATATATTGATTATCCATTTTTGGCAATGGCTTTATTGATTTGTATTCCTTCCTCTATAGCCTCTTTGAACATATGAGCACATTTCATCTTGAGATGGTAAGATGTCTCACTATGTAGGCTCCTAGTAAATATTTTGGCCAATTGTTTATATAGAAGATTATGAATAAATTGGCTCACTATTTTTCTCTAATGTTATAAGTATGCAACAAATCTTTCACCAGAGTTATATTTAGTTTGGCCTAAATCCATAGTAGTAATCTCATGCTTGAGATTATATGAAATGTGTTGTACAAACTTCTCTAAAATATCATCAAATTTAGGTATAGAATTCTTTAGTGATTTCAACAACTATCCCAAGGCTTGTCCAACTAGACTCCTTGGAAAGAGTAGAAGTAATTATATGTCATTATAAGCGACTAGATGGTAGGCAATAAAGAATTATTTTAGATGATATTTAGGGTTGCCTTTACCTTTATATTTTTCAAATTTATGTAGCTCATAACTTGATGGAAATGGTATTTGTAGATACTCCATGTGTAATGGATAAGAGAATATTTCATCCAATTTGAATTTATTTATTTATTTTCCAATCTGTATAGCTTGAATTTCATCCTTCATCTATTTCAACTATTGGGAAAGGAAATCAAATGGAGTGTCCTATTATTATTGAGTTTGTATAGTCAAAGGTGGATTACCTTGACCAAGGTGGGAATATTTTTTAGTGTAAGTTGAGTTTGTTATATGACTAGGTATGCATATCTATCCATTGGGATTATGTTATGGATACAAAATACAATGTTGTTGAATCACATTCTAGTTTAGATTGGCTACATAACCCTGGCTAGTGAATTATGGCTACATCAATGGCATTTAGATTTATGGAATGTGTTTGTATTATTGGTTTTGGGAAGGAAATTATTGCCTACTGGTTAAACCCTATTGTATTTAGGGAACACATTTTTGACTATATCCCTACTATTGGAGGTGGTAATAATTGGATCCTTATTATACATTTGATACCTGTTATGTGAAAGACAATTATTGTTGAACACCTTGTACTTTTTATACATAATTACCTTAGTATTGGTCGAACACCTATTTTTGGATCAAAACTTATTATTAAATAGGAACTTGTTATTGATTAGGAAACTTTTAGTTTGTAAATTATTGTTGTTAACCAATCAACACTTTTTGACCAATAAGAACATGTTGTTGGTTAGGTAATGATTTTAATTATTAAGGTATATTAGTTTGTGCTTGTTTTGGTAGAACATTCATTATCACCTATTGAGGTGGCATAGTATTTTACACTTATTACAATGGTAAGTTAGTTTTTTATTGGCTTGTTTTCCCCCTATTACACACTCAAGGAAGTAGTTGGTTACGGAGTGGAGGTTAGTTATTGATTTTTGGAAATAGGCATGCCTATACCCTATTGTTATAATCCACTCATGATAGTGTTTGGTGGAATATATTGTGTATTTCTCAGTGGTAAATTAGACCCACTCTGGTTTAGGTTGGAATGTACTTGAATTTTATCCATAACATGCTAGGTGAGGTCTTCCATTTGAGTAGTAGTCTCTTCCATCAAAATATGGACATTATAAATTTTACCAACCAACATGCTTTATATAAATGGGTCTATTTTTTATCTTGAATATCCCAAAGCATCCATTTATTTCCCTATTGATGGATCTATCTCAATGAGAAACATGTTATAAATAGACCTTGCATTAAGATTATAAGTTAGGCTTAGATAATTTTGGTACACTTATTATACCTATTCCATTTGTTCATCAATAATACCTTTCCCTTTTTCAAGTGTGATTTGTCCTTGCTATAGAATTTAGACTAAAGATTGAATATAAATAGTTGATGTATGTTTTAATGGTTAAATTCAAGGTACATTACTAGGAATTCTAATCAAACCATTCAGACTTTCATGTGGGAAGTCTAGAGGAAACTTGGCTCTTAATTTGATAGCTATAACAAGAAATTATCTCTGTTCTCTAAAAAATGATGTTAAAATAGGTATAGATCATAGTTTATCTATGTTAGCATTACAACATAGTATGGATCTTTTTTTTGGCTTTATTCAAGGTTAGATATTATTTGAGCAAGGTACTATGTTGTTTTCTCTAGATCTTAGTCTAGATAAGGAGGTAAAGTCACCAAATACTATGCTAAAGGGCCATGCCTTTTTTCAACATCATCTCATAATCTACTTTGTCATATGACTCTTGAACAAAAGGGTTATTGGTCAAAAAGTTCTCATACCTTAGATTATACATGGTCCCATTATGTGTGTAATAAGGCATGCTTAGATCCATGGATAGGTTATGTGAAAAATAAAGGGTCTAGAGGTAACAACAACCAAGGTCTAAAAACAAAAAAACTTTTACTCTATAAAAGAGATAAAAAGGGTAAAATAACTAAAATAGGCAAAGGTAGGATAACACAAACTCAAAATTGGTCTAACAAAATGATACTAATTTTCCCAAAAGTAGTTATAATCAATGGAAAAATTAACACTAAGTCTCAAAACTTTTCTGTGTTTAAGGTACTAATTTTCTAAAGGTAGTTATAATCAATGATGAAAGTATCTAGACAAAGTAAAAAAATTGTAAACTAGCAATGATTTTCCCAAAGGTGGTTATAATAATTCTAATTTGAAAATAATGGGAGACATGGAAACAAATAACTCAAATAATAACTTGAAAAAAAAACTAATCTAAGGCAATTGGCTCAGATGAAACTCGGTAATTGACTCACTAAGACTCAATACTTAAATCATAAGAGACTTTTGGAACAATGAAACTAGGACACTGAGAATTTGGCATAACAAACTTCAAATAAGGCATGTGGAATAAACTTGGATCAAATAAATATCCAAACAAGGCATAAGATAAACAATAATCGCTAGGTCTAGGTAAGGGGTCTTTTAGATCAAATAGGAAATCAACCCAAGTAACATAATATAAAAATAAAAGTTAGACAACCTAAGCTCATATTAGATGAGGCTTTGGCATAAACCTAATTAGTTTAAGATTTTAACTTTGAAAGGATGAGTTTTGGATTTAATGTGAATAGACTCAAATGTTTCAAGGGAAAAAAGCTAGACCAAAGTGGGCATCATAACTACATGTTTGCAATAAGAGAGTTATAACAATGGTTTGGAAATTAATTTCAAAATCAATAAGAGATTTGGAACAATTTAGGTAGTGTAATAATGCTCCTTCAAACAAATGTCATGATAATGGTTTTGGACTAAATTATCTAAAACAAATGTTTGAGATGAAACTAGTAGTGTAACGCCTCTTAGGCTAAAAGGGTAAGAAAATAATGTGATAGTTTTGGACTTATTATTTATTAAATAATACAAATAAATAGTTTTAGTCTAAAAACACACATGTAATAAAATAAAAATATAGGTAGCACTAATGGCTCATCCTATATCTAAAACTAACACAGGTGTGCATAGCTTCTGCCAAAGTTTCCACTCATATACCAATGCTTGTAAGGAATTAAGTGTTAATCAAAAAATTAAAGTAAAAGTGTAGGTAGAGTTTTTATTCCCCTCTCTATCTCTCAAGCATTGATATGTGGTACAAAATTAGAGTGAGGAGAACTTGACATTTAACAAGAAATTCCATGATAAGTGGGGTTTTGATTAAAATATACAAATCTCAAATGCACTAAATGGTCCCAAGTGTGGTTGACACAAGGTTGAAATAATGTTAATTGAGTCTAAACTACCTAACTTGTTATGAAATTCTCTAGTCCTTTACATAACAAATTCATTCATGTACTTCTTAGTGAATTCTAACTTTTGGTTACCGCATGCCCTGGGTACACATTGAGATGGTCAGGATAACCACTCACCACTATCCCATCTAATGGTTTGCCTAATTTGTATACCCTAATGGATTGGGGTTGGTAAAATTTTTGGAGATGAAACCCTAGGTTAATGTGCCCCTAGAGAACTTGTGAGGGAGAAATGAGCTGCCTCTCATAATCCTAGTGCATAAATAAATTGGAAAGACTTTAGAGGTAATTATTGTGTCACCCAAGTCATTCAAAACTTGGGGATATCATACATGACATTATTTATGACAAGACCAAACATACAAGACAATAAACTAGGCTTTTTTGGTCACTTGAGTTCCCTAAAGGGGATGGGGGAAGAGCATACACGTAATAGTTTCTAATCTACCACAAATAAATAAATCTAGCTATGAACTTTTAAATTTAGATAATAACAAAAAAAAAAAACATAAAGTGAGAATTATCTTAAGATCTCTAACTAAAATGTATGTTCCATTTAATAGCACTAAATATAAGTGTGATTAAAATTTTGGCCCCCTTGGATTTGTTTGCAGCTGTAAAAAATTTGAAATCAACTAAAAGACAAACATGACTAAGTTGATTTTAAGCACCAAAAAAATATGTGTGATATTTTAACAATGCTTAACCTTCTCTCTCTCTAGCTTAGGTCTATAAAAATTTTAGGGCATTTTCTTTCCTAGAATCCAAAAATCAAGTGAATAAATAAAAATCCATTTCAAGCTCTCAAGTTTTGGAAAAACATAGAGTGGAACTTCCATTTAGCAAGGTGAAGCCACCAATCTCCTATAGACACAAAGAGAAACTTTGGAAAAACCACCATTTATAAAGGGTGAAGTCATCGATTAAGTCAAGCAAAGTCATTGAAATAAGTTGTAAAATACTAAAATAGAGAGTAATTTTACCTTACAGAGCCACCATTCAACAAGAGCAAATCCATTGATTCTACAGAGTGAATCTATCATTTAGTAGGTCAAATCCTCCATTATAAAGCCACCTTTTCTACACAAATAAATATTTCAAACAATCATATATCAACCAAATGGATATTAAGGGATATGTACTTATAGACTAGCTTTCTAAAGCTTCCATTTTAGATACTATTCCACTTAATTTTGCATTTATAGATGAGCATATCATGAATTTAGTAGAATGAATAGCAATGGAAACTTTATGTTGATAGTTCTTTCAAATCTCATGGGTCAAGGGCATGATTTTTGTTCATAACACCACAAGGAGATCTCATTCCCAATTTATTATATATCAAATTTCATTATACTAATAATATGGTTGAGTATGGAACACTCATTGTGTGTCTTCATCTAGTGACACAATGGAACATTAAACATTTAATAGTTTATATTGATTCATATCTTATCATTAATCAAGTCACAGACCAATTCTAGACTAGGGATGACAAGATGGTACCTTATAAATCCATGATGGATGTTTTAAACCAATATATTTCTAACATTTAGTTTAAATACATACCTTAGGCCAATAATTGGATAACATATGACATGGCTATAATTAGTTCTCTAATCCACATCATAGATAAGGAAAGAGGCTATCAGTTCCTCATTGAAAATATTCTATCACCTGATCATGAACCCTTGCCATTGAAATGATCTATGATATTGTTGGTCCTAATTTTATTTGGTGTTCTAAACTATATAATTACCTTTGTGACCAAGTCCTTCCACTAGAAATTTCTTGTAAGAAACAAAAGGACTTCACACACCAAGCCTCTCACTATACCTTACTTGGACCTACAATTTATCATAAAATCTTTGATGTAACTTTACTTAATTTTTTAACTTTGGTAGAATCTAGATTAACATTGAGAGAAGTTCATGAAGGGGTTTGTGAGGCCCACACCAGTGGAGCCATCCTTACCAAAATCTTCCAACATACTGGTTATTATTGGATGACCATGGAATAAGATATAGTTTCTTATGTTAAAAGATGTAAATAATATTAAAGGCATACTAGTTTGATCCATGCTCTAGCATGAACACTCAAGCCAATGAGTACACCATGGTCATTTTCAACATGGGGATTTGATCTCATAGGTAAGATTAACCCTACTTCCTTAGATAGACGTAAACATATCTTTACCACCATTGATTACTTCACTAAGTGGGTTGAAGCCATTCCCCTCACTTACATGACATGCAATAAAATTTCTAAATTCATCTTTAACCATCTCATTTTCCATTATGGTGTCCCATTTGACATTATATCTGATAATAATGATTTATTTAAAAATAAGTATGTCAAATCCCTATATGTCAAGTTTAACATTACCCAACATTTTTCTACTGCATATTACCCATAAGGTAATGGCCAAGTAGAGGAATATAACAAGACCATTGCCAATATTCTTAATAAGATTGTCAATGATGATGATGGTGATTGGCACTTGTAAATATTTTTCACCCTCTAGGACTACCATACCAAATTTTTCACTCCAATAGGATCCACACGATAATCCCTTATTTATGTCACTAAGGCCATTCTTCTTATTGAGTTAGAGTTTCTTTTTCTATGTATTTCATTGAAACATATAATTAATGATGAATATTATAGAGTAGTTTGTTTGTAATAGCTAGAACTACTAGATCAAAAATGCATGGTCATTGTGAATAGCCTTTAATCATACCATAACTAGTTATGTGCTTAGTATACAAGGCATGTGAAGAATAGATATTTTCAATATTGGTGATCTTGTTATCAAATGAAACTATAAGAACACTATTTTTGAGAAAAATAAAAAAAGAAAGTTCAATCATAATTGGATATGACCTTATGTGATTGTTTCTAAGTATGAATCTAGAGCATACATGTTGGCTACACCAAAAGGATATGAAATTGATGAACCAATGAACATAATACATATCAATCACTATTTTTCCTTAGAGACCCAAGGTGTTGTCTATGAGGATCATTTAAGTTGTAACATAAAATTACCTTCCTTATATCGTATCATATATCATTCCTCATATACTTGATGTGTTCTAAGAGTAAATAATATATAGATTAGTCCCTTCTTATTCTAAATGACAAAAATCAAGCATAACAATACATTAGGACTAAACACTCTTTCCTTAGAACTAAGGAAATCATAACATAATAAGATAGATCATAAAATAAAGATAGAGATAATATAAATTTCTTACCCTTTTTATCAAATTTGATGCTTACTTATTGGCATAAGGATGTTCAAGCTCAGACTATGATGATTAGAGTCTTCTAGAAATGCTCTTCTATGGTGGTATCATCTCTCCAATAGTCAATTTTTACTTGGTGTGAAGCTTGGCATAAATTAAGAATTATAACACTACTCTAAAAGAACTAACTCTAACCCTAGGGAGGATAGGTAAAATTCTAACTTGGGTTGAGTTTAAATTAACCTAGGTTGAGTCAAGATAAGCATGGGTTGCATCAAAGCACTCATGAAATCTTGACGCCTTAATTTTAGATATTTGTGAGGAATGACAACTCACATTAGATATTTGTGAGGTATGACTCATATTTTTGGAATATTTAAGAAATAATAAATTGCTTTATTAGCTCTTTCAACCTTTTACCTTCATATTTGGCTAAAAATTACTTTTTTGGTAAATGAAATTCAATAATTTGTTTTGGAATTTTTGTTTAGGTAAGTTAATAATATTTTCAATATAATTAATCTTGCTTAGTTATTTTTGTATTTTTGAAATTATTTTAAATGTTATGAATTGATATCTTTATAGGCCAAAATTCTCAAATTATTAGGTCATAATTTGTATAGGGTTAAAATTGAACTAGGTTTTTAGAGCATACAAGTTATTATGCTAAATAAACTAGCCTCATCACATTTATGGGTAATTAAATCCCTCATGAAAACAAATTTGGGTAATTCATGTGATTTTTAGGCTTAAATTGTGTCATTTTATATAAATTAAATTGAACCCAAGTTTAGGCACAAAATTGGCCAAAACTAAGTGTCTACACCTCCTGTACCTTCCCTATTAATTAAAGTTTATTTATCCTTCCCTGTCACCCTTTTTGAACTTGGTTATGATCTATTGGTAATTCATGCACCTTCAGTGTTTGGATTATGATATAGATGCAATATAATATTAAAGTTTAAAACTTTCAAAAGGCCTTTCATTCAATGATGGTATTTTGGAGAAGTATGGCAGTGGTCCCAACAATGACATCCTTTATTCTTATTAAGATTCTTGATCATTATACCTATGCTATTGTTTACTATATTATAGGAGAAAATTTTATACCATGCCTTACTATACCCTTGTTCCATTATTTCAAACATCACCATTTTCCTATTTTATGAACTTTTTTTACCTAGTAAGATCCTTTTTTGTGGGGTGAACTATAGTGGTTTGATGTCCAATTAGACTATATAGTAAACACTCAATATTTTCTTAGGTTATCTTAGACACCCATATTATCACTCTCTCATCATTTTATGAGTAACTTTTGAGTGCATTTTGAATTTGAAATAGATGCACTAATGAGCCCTTATTCTAATGTTATCACCATTTTGTGAGTCACTTTTATGTGAATTGTGAATTTGAAATGGATGAGCTAATGAACCCTTATTCTAATGATCCCACCATTTTTTGAGGCATTTTAGTAAATCCTCTTATCAAAATATGAGTAACATAATCCATGCTCTCACCATTTTATGAGTTAGCCCATTTTGTGTCTCATGATTCTCCATTGAGTTTAGATACCTGGAAAAACCCAAAAACATGGATATATGCTAAAAACTCCTAAAAATGACTTCAACATTAGGCCATTCAGATTGTATCCATGCCACTTAGGATCTGCATATCCTATCTAATAGGTATAATTGAAGCATTCACATAGCTTTCATCATGACCGTTTCCATTTGCCTATTTCATTTTATTATTGTGTTTCATCCCATTCTTTGGATAACTACATTTGGCCTAAACTTCATGTTAGAAGTTATCTTCATGGGACTATGTAGGAAATATCCAAGTATATAGTACATTTGGAGTCATCTTGACTAGTTTTGATGATTGATTTCATTCACCACTCTCTTGGATCATTCCTTTCTTTGGGTTTCTCTACAAATTATCTCACCATTTTATGATTTATTTATGCTCTCATAATTTGAAGAAATGATCTTCATTTTAAGCCTTAGACATAGTAAACATTATGAACCAAGTTCATTTTTGAGCACTCACCTCTTATCTTTTAGTGTAGTTTTATCCAAAATCATACTCTCATGGCTGGATGAAATAATGTGCCTAAAATTCTCAAAATCATGAGCATCAACCCCTCTTGTTTTATGCTCTCATTATTTTGTGGTGCCACTCCCACTTTATTCTATAAGCATTTTTTCTTATTTATCATCAATTTTATGATATCCTAAATCCTAAGAGAATTACATTTGGCCTCAAATCCTATTGGACCTTGTATCCATGGGACTATGTAGGCATCATCCAATTTCATAGTGCATTTGGATATAACTAAACCACCCCTTCTTTATTCTTTTATTCCCCCTAACAGTTCTAATGTCATCATTCCTTATAGCATATGGGTAACCTTTGCCATCTTAACTTTTCCCAATATTCCCTATATCCTAGGGGAAACCCTTTGTACCAAGCATAACACTTCTATTACACATACACAAATAGTTATATTCGTCATTTATTCATTAGATTAATTGTTTATTCATTTTCATTAGATTAATTGTTTGATTTAGATTAGTTGTTTGATTTATATTAGTTGTTTGTTCATTGTGCCTTAGCTTAGGTTGTCTATTTTTCTTTCTTGAACTTAATTATTTATTGTATTGCTTTAGCTTTCTTGTTTATGTTATTTTCCCTAGATTTTTTTGTTAACTTCATTTTCCTTTTAGTTAATGCCTAGCATTGTCTCTTTCATTAGTATTTTAGTTTTTTTGGCTTGTTTGTTTGATTGGTTTGTTCATTTTTAATTAGTTGTTGACTAATTTCTTTTCTTGTGCCTTCTTTATTTTAGTTATTGTAGGTTTATTACATTCTGTTTGCACTTAAATCTAGATTTTTTATATCATGTAACTGATTTGTATATATTTTTATTCATTCCTACACTTATTTTATTTTCATTGTATTTACACTTAGGATTTTATTGATCATATCTTATGCCTTAGTTTTTTATACTTGCATTTAAATTAAGGTTTCCATGGTTAAGATACAAATTGTTTTTATGGTTATTTTTATAGTGTCACAAGCTAAATAAAAAATCAGACCAATGGATCTAAAAGGAATGGTGTTTTGATATTTTCCCTTTGTTCACAATGGACATTTTTTCCAAAATAAATCTAAACCCATAATAACCAAATAATAATGACTATGTTATAAGATAATGAATGTGTGTGTCTCTAAATAAGCATATAACATAGGTCATAAACATAAGTAAATAAATACTTTCCAACATGCCACAACTTGAGATAATGAAAAATTAAAAAACACACACATGTTTAAATAGAAGTACAACATTAATAGTGCCAAGATAGCATAGCATAAATGGGAGACCATCATGATAAAGTAAGAAAAGAGCACTGCATACATATCAAAAAAATAACAATCAATGTACAAGTCCATAGACCAATATGATGTCATATACATCACAAAAATGAATTTCATATACACTATGATAATATATATCTCATAATGCCAAAACATAAGTATGCCAAATATTTATACAATATCAAATCTAACTCTATGAATCTCTTGGACCTGTAGTAGATGGTGGCCCTAGTGGTGGTGATGGTCATGTCTGATGAATTGATTATATTGATCCACATATATCATGTGTTTGTGTCTAGACCATGAGGATCTACTACTAGATCTCAATGCCTCCCTTACCTCATAGCTCAATGATAATATGAGGCCTCATCCTTATCCTAAAGGCTCTCAAGCATTATTTGTGAAAACCTTGTCTATATGATGGACCTTTGATCCTCATCTCACTCCTATATAATCCACCACACATCATCCCTAACTTGATCTCTATGTTGTGGACTAATCCCTCTCGAATATGGACTGATCTTGAGTAGCCTTTAGTTATCCCTATACATGTATCATATGTACTATCTCTACCTTTAATCAACTAATGTTCAACTAAAGAAGAGTTATATCATCATATCATAGAGTAAGTTGTGCCTATAACTGACCCACTCTCATCTCCAATCCCATAATCTCCCCTACATATGTGATGATTTTCTCTAACATGGAAACATCCTAGGCTCTTTGTGTATCTAATGGTCCTACCTAACCTATATCTACCTAAGTTTTTATACCTGCCTCACTAGGGTCTATCTCTATAAATATCCTCTTGGTACCTTTGGTACCAAGATGTTCACCCTTATCCACATCCATCTCATGCCTAGTACCCTTATCCCTACCATGATACACATCCATGTGATCCCCATCCTGATCCCCTACATCTTCTACCTCCATCACAATATCATCTACCTCTTAAATATTTTCACCCTCATCTATATACATATTTATGTCATACCCACCCTAATCCCTACCTTGTCTAGCTAGAGCTTAGCCAACCTACCCATGTTATTCCTTTCAAGCCTAAACCTATCCTAATACCTATGCTAGTAATATCAATCTTAATGGACAAACTTGTGCACACCATAGTATATATTCCTATGTCACACCTACATATATTAGACCTCCTATATAAGCTTATGGAGTCCATATAGTTCTTTTGTAAATAATCACTACCATCTACCTAGTAATCGGTGGTGTTAAGTGACTACTCTCTTGATAATTGTGTACAAACCAATTATAGCCCTTTAGGATATCCTATTTCACCCCAAACTACCACCATAACTAATCAGGCCTATACTCTATGATGATGTGCATCTTTCACCATTCAATAAATAACTTGGTCATCATTAAGTTGGTATACCATTTATCCCATGGCTAGTCTAGTTGTAAGGTAAAATAGGGTCACCATGTAAATAAATATGAAGTAATAGCATCCAACATACATTAGTATAATTAAATATCCTCATGATGCCCTCTATGACCTACACTTGTTGATGCATGAATATGTATCATAGGTTCCTAGAGTGTTCAAGAACACTTCTCATTTTAGAAGTCTAAGAATTTAGTGCATGAGTTATAGGTTATGATAATCATATTATCTGTTGATGGAATAGAGGCAAAGCAAGTGGACTATTTCACAATATTTATAATGTTTGGTGGTTGGGAGCCACCATGACCAAATAGTTAATATATGCAAAATATGAAGTACTCTACACTAAGAATGGTGAATTATGATCAATAACTAATCTAAGATGTATATTTATAATTAAAATTAATTTAGAGTGATCTGGTTAAAAAGGATAAAAAAGAAGGGTAGGGTAGAGAAGATATGTTATTGATCTTCATTCTAAACATCATTACAAAGTTCAAATATTATCTAGGCATGCACTTAACTAATGTATGGTATGAAGTAATGGAAGTTCAAATCCTATCACATATCAAGCAAACATCTAAGTAATGTGGGAAATAATGCAAATAAGAACCAAGTTCACTTCAAATATTTACCCTTGCCAGTAAACAATATTAACCCAAATACAAGAAGAGTAAGAAAATAAAATGAACCTAAGAACTTCCAATTAACCTAGCAGTAGCACAAGTTAATAGCTATGCATTAAAATGTACACACCAATAATTCATAAGAACCATTCAAATCTAGAAGTCAGAACAAACAAGTGAGAGAAGCCATGATAACAAAAGACAAGCAAATTTAGACAAACTTTACAAAATTCATTATATTAATTGTTCAAACTTTACAAAGTAATTTTATATCTAAGAACTCCCTCTCTCTTTTAAAATTGAAAATACCCATTATATAGAGTGTTAAGGAGGTATGTCATTCAGTCATGCCAAATTATAATAGTATATATGTTGTGGATAGTTATCCCTTATAACTTTATAGAATGTTATAGATACTTCCTAATGAACTGACCTATAAGAAATGTGTTTTACAAATTACACATGCTTTTACAAAAATAATATTCTCTTTTCAAAATATTATACATGTTAAGTTACAAAAAGAATATTCTTAATCCAATTAACTTTGGGACCTTTTATTGTAGTCTTCTATCTTTCCAACAAGATTTTCATTCTATAATGTTGTTTCTTAATTAGCTCAAATTAAAATATTGGTTTCATGAAGAGGTCCTTCATTTGACCTTTTAAGATCTTATGGTCTTTATCTACCCTAGTTAATGCCTCCTTGATGTTTTTATCTTCATTAATCTTTTCCTTTGTAGTTATAATCATATTCATGATCCTATATTATCATGAACAGTCTTACCTATGCTTTGGTTTCTTACCCCTTGCATGAATTGGGAAGCTATTTCTTTAAACTCATCTATAATTAGACCAACTAGACTAAGTGTAGTAAGATCCTTGACTAATATTCCCTATGTATGTACTATTATATCCTCCAATTGTTTAAGATTGTTCAAAATATCTCCCATATTCTAGGACCATTTGCTTACATCTTTGATCTTGTCTACTAATATAGCCATAGCCATGTTTAGGTGAGTTATGCTTACTATTTTGAAACCATGGATTTTGTTGGTTGAATATTTTGTCGATCAGCGTATTGATAAACAAAATAGGTCTAATCGGCCAAAGTAGGAAGATTAGTCATCCAAATGTGTAGGTTTACCACATTAGAAGGACACTGATCTCTGCTCTCATCAAGGGGAGGTTCCCCGTAGGTATGCTATATATATATAGAAAATAATACTCAAGGGTAGGAAAAACCATCCATCTCTCTTTATTCAGAAATGATGTATGCAAATCAAAGGAAAAACTCAAGGGAAATGATAGATAACACTCCTCTTCTTTTAGAAGTATTATTTAGCAAACCACAAGAATACTCCTAGTAGTAATAGCAAAATGTAGCAAAGGACATAGTAACCAACAAATCAAGATACAACACAAAGTCTCCACTTGAATTCCTCAAGAGTAAGATACGAAGGACAATGAGGGCACAAAGTCTTCCCAAAGTCCTTTACACAGAAATAAAAGAAAACACACTGAAAGGCAATCATGGGGGCATAAAGTCTCTCCATAGTTGACTCTTTAAGACACCTTCCTGACTAATTTCACTAATTCTACTTGTTGAATTAAAGGAATAGAGATTATATCAAGGAAAAAGACAAAAGAATAATTTCCTCAACAAAAAAGATATCACAACATAAATTCTGAAAAGTCACTTGCTTTTTTATTCCAGTAACAAAATATGATCAACAAACTGAGCGCAAAGTCTCAGAAATGCCTTACAATTTGGGCAGAGTTTCATTCTGATTGTCAAAAAAGAGATATGTTTACAATAGAAGAGAGTCCCTTATATAGCCTCTTCAAGAAGGACTTAGGAATAGTAACACATCATGTTGCATTGGAATCTGTTAAGAAGATAGGCTAGAAGTTAGGGGCATTTACCCATTTGATTTTATCAATGCAGAGAAACAAGTCATGCTGTTAAAAATTTGCAACTTTCAATGTCCACCTAGCAATCTGATCCTACCTTCATCGTTCCTCCTTTTTTAGTTAATTGAATTGGGTCCTAAATTCAATTTGTTGTTCTGTTCCTTCCTCGCTTTTTGCTAGTGTTGGCCTTAAAGCCTATGAATGCATTCGGGTCTATAGTTTCAAAGGATCAACAACTACTTTATGAGATTTAAAATTGACGTTTACACACCCGTCAATACATTTTCAATGGCTAGTTCATTGTCTTGAATTTGACATCTTTGAGCACGTCACCCCTTGGTTCTTCTTTGGCTTTTCTATTTCATGTCTTCCCAAAGGGAAGATAACCTTTTAGCTTTAGGGAAGTATCCTTCAATTTGGCAGCTGAGAGTCCCCTTCAAGGTCACCTACCCTTTGGGGTCCTTCAATGGCCTTTTCCTTAGAGTCTCTCACAGCTTGTTTCTCGGGCTTTCCTGCAGACAATTCCCGTAGGTATTTTCCCCAGGCTTTCTCCGTGGGCAAATTCCTGTGGACAAAAAGTCTGGGGACAAATTCCCATAGAAAAAAAGTCCGTAGAAATTTATCGCAGACAAAAAATCCATGGAAATTGTTCCATTTGCCTTGGAAATTGCTTCTTTGAAAATTTCTTTGGGCTTTCTGCCCGCAACTTGTTTCTTGAATTCTTTCAGACTTTTTGTCTAAAGGAATTCCTTCGAACAAAAAGTCTAAAGGAATTGCTTCCTTCCTTAGACTTTTTTGGCTAACTTAAATAGAAATATAAAAGAATTTACCTTTTGAGGCTTATTTAAAAATGACCCTTTTAAAGGGTATTTTTGTCATCCAAGTGCCCTCTACAAAGGGTACTTTGTCCTTCGGGAGGCTCTTTGAACTTTTGCATTTGAACTGCTCCTTTGAACTATCTGAGTGAACCGCTTGGTTGAACCAAGCTATTAAACTGTTTGATTGAACCTAATGTTGAACCTCTTCATTGAACCACTTCATTGAACCAAGGATTTGAACCAAAATGGTTCAAGTTGATGGTTCAATTGAATGAACCAAGCCTTTGAACCAACCATTGAACCAAGGCAATGAACCACTTGGTTGAACTAAACATTAAACCAAGCTGATGAACCAAGCTTTGAGACAAAATGGTTCAAGCTAATTGTTCAATTGAATGAACCAAGCCTTTGAACCATTTGTTTGAACCAACCATTAAACCATGTTTTGGTTCAATGATTCAAACAAAGCCTTGAACTGATTAACAAACCATTTTATTGAACCAAAGTGTTGAAACAAAGTAGATGAACTAACTAAGTGAAACAAAGCATTGAACTGCTTGATTGAACCAAGCCATTAAACCATTCCTTTGATTGAACCCGCCGTTGAACCAACATGGTTCAACCTTTTGAAATTTTAACTCATTGAACCTTTGAACCAATGTGGTTCAATAGTTCAATGGTTCAAGCCTTCTTTGCTTAGATGCTTACTGATGAAGATTTTTGATTAAACCAAGGTACTGAAACAATCTCAAAAATGACCAAGTGTTAAAAACTAATTCTTTTGGTTGAACCTACCTGTAGAAGCCTTTGAACCTGTAGAAATGAACCTACCTATAGAGTCCATAGAAACCAAGTCTATATTTTTTTCTAACCTTGAAAGAGACTATAGAAATCAACCTATGAAGCTCGTTGAACTTGGCCTGTAGAGTCTGTAGATTTCTCTTCTTGCTGAGTCCATAGATTCAAGCTTGCATAGTCCGTAGATTTTAGCCTACTTGAAAAATGAGGAATTTGAATGCTTAAAATAAATTTTGGAAAGGGAAGAGATAATTTTGGTCTGTAGGACCAAAAAATTTCAAATGTTGTCCCAAAAATAAGTGATATTTTTTGGGGACAATAGATGGCTCCAGTTGGGGAACTTTTGTCAATTGCAAAAAGAATTGAAAGGAGTAGAATCCAAAATCTCTAGTGTCTTCATGTGTACCATTGGGTTATAGAGTCATGCTACCCAAAAATTAAAGGCATAAAAAATGGAAACAAACAAAACAAAATAGAATTAAAAACTATACAAATATACATATATACAGATGTAATGATCTGATACTTCAAGAGTTAAAGTGTTTCAAATGCTACCCATTATGAGGTAGAGAAAAGAGTGTGTCATCTTGATATTTTAGTAGAAAGCTATTTTCACCAATGTACTGATGAATTATAAATAGGCCTTTCCAAAGGGAGTCAAACTTTCCATGCATCCCTTTTGGTTATCTCCTTTTGTCCCACAACAAGACTTGATCCCCAATCTAGAAATCATGATTTCTGTCCTTCTGGTCAAAGAGTTTCTTTACCAGACTTTGATGAGTAGAAATTCTATCCACCACCATGGTTCTTTGTTCCTCCAACTCAGTCAAGCACATGATTCTTTTATCAAGAGAACTTTCATATGTCTGATCTTCAATTGCCTTTGCTAATTTCAAGGCTGGCAATTCTAAAGTGATTGGTATCTCAGCATTGATACCATAAAGAAGTTAAAAAGGAGACATACCAATTGCCCTCTTTGGTGTGATTTTTTTTTACCCATATAACATCAACCAATGCTTTGTGCCATGTCCTTTGATTGTCATTTGCTAGCTTCTTGATGATAGTTATCAGGTTCTTATTATTGGATTCAGCTTGTCCATTCCCTTATGGAAAATAATCAAAAGAGTGAGAGAGTATAATTCCATAATGGAAATAGAATTGTGTAATCTCCTAAGAGGTGAAACAAACTACATTATTTTGTAACTCCAAACTTGGAAATGAAATTCTCTTTTAGGAAGTTACATACAACTTCTGAAGTAGCATGCTTACTTGGGATTGCTTCTACCCACTTGGTGAAATAGTCAGTTGTTGTAAGGACATAATCATGTCTAACACTTGCAAATGGGTTTATAGTCCCAATAAAATCAAGTCCCCATTGTTGGAAAGGTTCTTCTATGATCACTAGCTTGAGAGGCATAACAACTAACTTGGGTCTTCCAACAAATTGCTGACAAAGTTCACATTTTCTCACCCACTTATGTGCATCTTATAAAAGAGTTGGCCAGTAATACCTAGCTCACAAAATATTGTGAATAGTCACAGGAGCAGAAAAATGTCCTCCATAGGCTATATTGTGGAAAGATTTCAAAAGTTGGCTTTGTTGCTCTTTGTCTACATAGTAAAGGAATACTCCATCTATGTTTCTCTTGTACAAGCCATTGTCCTAAAGGACAAAATTGGCAGCTTTCAACTTGATCATCCTCCTTTCTTTGTAAGACAAATGAGCAAGACATTCACCATAAGTAAGGAAATGAGTGATACATGAATACCACTCATTGGTAGTGGAGACAAAAAGGACTGTTGGTGTCTTTTCCACTTCAATTTCTTTACAATGTGTGTCTTTTGGCGTATTGTCAACAATTAATTGGCATAGGCCTTTACCCTTGACCAGCTTTTTCAGCTTGATGTCTAGATCAAACTCTTAGATATTTGCAATCCAATTACCTCTTTTCATGCCATACTCCTACTGAGTTAATATAGACTTGACTGTAGTGTCAGGAACTAAGGCAATAGTGTGTGAATTCAAAATATAGAAGCAGAAATGTTTGACTGCTTTCACCAACTCATAAGCATGCTTCTCTACATTTGAACACTTCATCTCATGGGTTTTAAGAGGTCAACTCATGAAAGAGATAGGAGATTCCATATCTTCCTTATCCTATTGAACAAGAATTTCTAAAAGAGTGTGTTCAGATGCATAGCTATATATGATGAAATCATTGTTATAATCTAGACAAACCAAGGTAGGGGTGTGAGAAATGGCGGTCTTGATATCCTGAAATGCTAATTTACCTTCTTTAGTCTAGCTAAAGATGGTCTTCCCTTTCATCATGTTCACAATGTGTCTAGTTTTCTCAGCAAATTCAAGGATGAGTCTCCGTAACAAATTCACCTTTCTAAAGAAATAATGAACAACATTCTTACTTGTAGGCAAATTAAGTTCTTGAATAGACTTGACTCTATCTGAGTTAATCTATATGCCTTCTTTAGACACAATGTGTCTAAGGATTTTCCCCTCTGTTACTCTAAAAATAGACTTCTTGGGATTCAAGGAAATACCATTCTGGCAGCAGTGCTCCAACACTTGTTGTAAGTGGCGTACATGATCAGATTGATGCTTTGAAAAGAAAATCAAGTCATCAAGATATACCACTATGAATTTACCAATATCATCTTTGAAATCCAATTCCATTGCTCTCTAAAAGGTAGCACCAGCATTTATTAAACCAAAAGGCATTCTTCTATATGTAAATGTACCCCAAGGTGTGGTGAATGTAGTCTTGTGTTGGTTTTCTTTACCAACTTCAACTTGATTATATCCTGAGAAGCCATCTAGCATTGATAACACCTCTGAACTTGTCACTATTTAAAGCACTTGATCCATGATTGGCAAAGGATAATTATCTTTCAAAGATGCTTGATTCAGATTCCTAAAATCTACATAAATGCAAATTTCACCATTCTTCTTCCTTACAGGCACTATGTTTGCAATCCATGTGAAATGATGGATTAGGAAGATGATTCTAGCATTTAATATTTTTTGTATCTTAGATAGAATAGTACCTGATATTTTTGGATTATACTGTCTAGATTTTTGCTTGTATGGCATTGAGTCAGCCTTGAGAAGAATGTCATAGCAGATTTCATCTAGTCTGAGAGACTTCAAGTCTTCATAATAATATGCTAAGACATCTATGTATTAATAGAGCAAAGTGGTGAATTTGAATCTTTCTTTAGGGGTGCAACACTTACCAATATTCACCATTTTGGGATTTTCTTTAGTGGTCAGATTCACTTGATCAAATCCCTAAGAGAAACTTGAATCTGTTTGTTGTTGTTTGATGAATCTATCATGCTTGTCAAATAGCTTCTCAAGAGAAACCAGGCCTTTGGGAATTTTATTTCCTTTCAGCTATAAATATTCTTCATTAATATCTGAACTAGATTTAGAGGTTGATTTATTCTTCTGAGATTCACTACCTTCAAAATGTAGTTGTTTGAAATTGTCTTTTTGTTCTAAAAAAGCAATGATTTGATGATCATCATTAAATACTTGCCAATAATCAGCATTGTCAGGAACACTTGGTCTATAGACTAGCTCAATAGTATACCTATCTTCTTTGAAATCTAAATGAGGAACTAAGAGAGTTCTTAAAATAACAAGTGCATCAGCTCTGTCATTAGACTCTCTAGGTATGGCAAAAATGTTGAAAGCATCAAAGCTTTCAATTTGGTCTCAAAATAGGTTACAATAGTGGCGTACTCTTTCACTCTTGGTTTGGTATAAGTTCCTCACTTGACAAACCACTAATTTAGCATCCCCTTTGGCATGAAGAAACTTGATGCCTTTTTCTTGAGTAGCCTTCATGCCAAGCAACAGAGATTCGTATTCAGCTATATTGTTAGTGTTGCTAAACTATAATTTGTAAGATGAAGGGAACATATCTCCTTGAGGAGATATCAAAACAATCCTAGAACTTGAACCAATAGAGGAACAACTACCATTAAATTCCAAAGTCCATATCTCATCTGATACTAATTTTTATTTAGACTTTCCTTCATCAGAGATGATCCTTTTTAGTCTGTACTATAGCCTATTAATTTTTTTGTTGTTCTTGTTAAACTAATTTTTGAGTTGACACTTTCAAGAATTATATCAAGTGTTTCATGCACTTCATCTGTAGATAGAAAATAGTTACCCATACCTATGTATTCAAAAATAATTTGAGCTTCAGGGGCTGATGTCTGGGTGACTACATATTTTACTTCCTTTTCAGGGAGCAACGTCTTCATTACGCCTTGGACAGGGATCCTTGCCTCAAATAGATCCATGCTTAGTTCTCCTCCCACATCCTTACAAAAATTTCATCCAAAAAAAATGACATAAGATGCTGGGATGTCAACCACCAAGATGGTCATCTTGATTCTCTTGTCTAGAAAGGCTACAAATGCAAATTGGGCATCTTTGATTTGCCCCAGCAATGGTACTTACTTATTCTCCATGGAGAAACATCTCCTAAATGTCTTGGTCAATGTGAGACCAAGAGACTCAGCTAATATAATAGGCATGATATTATCAGATGCACCTTAGTCTATAATACAGTTACTCAACTTATGGATATTAATTAATAGGGAAACATAGAAAAGTTCTATTTTTCCAAGAGTAGCTGGGGGAGTAATGATTAGATTATTTGGAATAGGCATGTTCTTTGGATAATCAAGAATTACCTTTTTAGATTTTTGTCCTGTAGAAATGGTTTGGTTCTTGACATATTGGACCAGCTTATTCAATGATCAGGATTGGACTATAAATATTTGAAATTAGACATTTGTGTTTTTGTTTTTTTGACATGATCGATTATGTCAAATGGCTGAATCGAGCTAGGTATAGAGAAAGGTACTTCAACCTTCTGAGTTTTAGGAGGGATGGGAGGTGGGATGGTTTGAAAATTAGAAGTAGAAGGGGAAGGTGAAATTGAAGTATTTGCCTTTTAGGTGATTACTAGATCCTTTGACTGAAAAGGCAGAATGGTTCCACGCTTAGCAATCGTGACTGCTAGCTGTGATTGCTCTTTTGTCTTCCCTTTATCAGCTTGCTAGATTGATTAGTTCTTGGATCTGGTAAACACTACATATGATCCATCAATCTCTTTTCCTTTGCTTCTGGGTTCATCTTGGTAGTTCAGGAAACTAATGTGGGAGTCACTAGCTGATTCTTCTTGATTGTCTTCAAGGAGATCGGTGTCATTTTCTTGATTCAATTCAGGATAGAAAGAGAACTCTAATTCTACTTCAAGATATCCCATTGCTAAATTGGTTGGAGGAGCTTCTAAGGCAAGTTTCCCTTGTGGGGGAGGAATGTGATTCTATTGTCCTTGATTCCTAGTAGCATTGCCCTGATATGACTGCTTTGGGAATGTCCTTCTGTATGAAGGAGCAGAAGACATTCCTTGAGCCATTTGGTTTTTGAGAGCAAGCAACTCATTTGCTAATTTTTGCACCATTGGATCTGTGGTTCTTGTAGATGAATATTCAAAAGATGATGAAGTTCTATTTCTATTTGGATCTCTTCTTATCTTCCCTGCTAAGATGAGATCATCTTCTACTTCAGTAGCCAAACGTTGAGTTGTAACAAGATCTATTTGACCAGCACATCTCAAGAGAAAAATTACTTTAGGTAACTGAGAATTAATGAAAAAACATATGAGATTATTAGCTTTAGGTTGAGTAATTACAAGAATTTTGTTTTTCAATTTGTCAAATTTGGCCATGAAGTCTCTCATAGGCTCATAAGGCTCTTTCTTCATCTATGTAAGTTGAGCCAGAAGTGCATGTGCATCTTTTATAGGTTTGAATCTGGCTTTAAAATTATCTTTGAGAGTATTCTAATCAGTCACTGACTGAGCCTATAGATGATAAAACCAATCTATAGCAGTACCTTGTAGTGTTTCTACAAAAATCCTGACTGCTAGATCTTCAAATTCTACTCCAATTACTCCATAAGCTATGCTGAAGGCTGCAATGTGCTCATTAGGATGAACTTTCCAATCACCATAGAAACTGGGGAAATTCTTCCTTGAACTGCATGGAAACTCATGTAAAGGTGGAGTAAGATTGAGAGGACCAAAAGCATTACCCTAGGGGCCTTGAACTACCATTGAAGGATTATGAAAAGGAGCGATAACAAATCTCAGAGGGGTAATTATTGGCAAAGCTTTATCAACAACCAAAGTCGATACTTCATCTAGCAATGGAGATCTGACTTTAGTGGGAGGAAAGATCTTGGTTCGTTGGAGATGAGATGGTGAGGGAAATAGATCAAAATCACTACTGTACCAACTCGAATACAAGGTCAATGATACCTTTAGCCCTTTGGATTCGTGTATACCTTGAATCTGCCAGATTGTGAAACAAAAGTGGAAAAGAATTGACCTTGCTTTAGTTTGAAGCTTGAGGCTTTAAATTGTGCATTCTTTCCCAATTGGTGTGGAGGTGAATGGATAGATTATAAATGGATAATGGGTATATCCCCAACATAGTCACCAAAAATTGTTGGTTGAATATTTTGTTGATCAATGTACTAATAAACAAAATAGGTCTGATCAGCCAAAGTAGGAAGATTAGTCATCTAAATGTGTAGGTTTACCACATCAAAAGGACACTGATCTCTCCTCTCATTAAGGGGAGGTTCCCTAAAGGTATACTATATATATATATATATATATATATATAGAAAATAATACTCAAGGGTAGGACAAACCATCCATCTCTCTTTCTTCAAAGATGATGTATGAAAATCAAAGGAAAAACTCAAAGGAAATGATAGATAGCACTCCTCTTCTTTTAGAAGTACTATTCAGCAAACCACAAGAATACTCCTCGTAGTAATAGCAAAATGTAGCAAAGGACGTAGTAACCAGCAAATCAAGATGCAGCACAAAGTCTCCACCTGAATTGCTCAAGAGTAAGATATGAAGGACAATGAGGGCACAAAGTCTTCCCAAATTCCTTTACACAAAAATGAAAAAAACACACTGAAAGTAAATTATGGGGGCACAAAGTCTCTCCACAGATGACTCTTTAGGACACCTTCCTAACTAATTTCACTAATTCTGCTTGTTGAATTAAAGGAATAGAGAATATATCAAGGAAAAAGACATAAGAACAATTTCCTCAACAATAAAGATATCACAGCACAAAGTCTAAAAAGTCACTTGCTTTCTTATTCTAGTAACAAAATATGATCAACAAACTGAGCTCAAAGTCTCAAAAATGCCTTACAATTTGGGCAGAGTTTCATTCTGATTGTCAAAAAAGAGATATATTTACAATAGAAGAGAGTCCCTTATATAGCCTCTTCAAGAAGGACTCAGGAATAGTAACACATCATGTTGCATTGGAATTTGTTAAGAAGACATGCTAGAACTTAGGGGAATTTAATAATTTGATTTTATCAATGCAGAGAAACAAGTCACACTATTGAAAGTTTGCAACTTTCAATGTCCACCTGGTGATCTGATCCTACCTTCATCATTCCTCCTTTTTTGGTTAATTGAATCAGGTCCTAGATTCAATTTTCTATTCTGTTCCTTCCTTGCTTTCTGCTGGTTTTGTCCTTAAAGCCTATGAATGCATTCAGGTCTGTAGTTTCAAAGGATCAATGACTATTTTATGAGATTTAAAATTGACATTTGCACACCTATCAATACGTTTTCAACGGCTAGTTTGTTGTCTTGAATTTGACATCTTCAAGTGCGTCACCCCTTGGTTCTTCTTTGGCTTTTCTATTTCATGTCTTCCCAAAGGGAAGATGACCTTTTAGCTTTAGGTAAGTATCCTTCAATTTGGCAGTTGAGAGTCCCCCATAAGGGCACCTACCCTTTGGGGTCGTTCGGTGGCCTTTTCCTTAGAGTCTCTCGCAGCTTGTTTCTCAGGCTTTCCTGTGGACAATTCCCACGGGTATTTTCCCCAAGCTTTCTCCATTGGTAAATTCCCATGGGCAAAAATTTTGGGGACAAAGTCTCATAGACAAAAAGTCTATGAAAATTGTTCCATTTGCCTTGGACATTGCTTCTTTGAAAATTTCTTCGGGCTTTCTACCCGCAGCTTGTTTCATGAATTCTTTCAAACTTTTTGTCTGAAGGAATTCCTTTGGACAAAAAGTCTAAAGGAATTTCTTCCTTGCTTATACTTTTTCAATCAACTTAAATAGAAATCTGAAAGAATTTACCTTTTGAGGCTTCTTTGAAAATGACCCTTTCGAAGGGTATTTTTGTCGTCCAACTGCCCTCCACAAGGGTACTTTGTCCTTCGGGAGGCTCTTTGAACTTTTGCATTTGAACTACTCCTTTGAACCATCTGAGTGAACCACTTGGTTAAACCAAGCTGTTAAACTATTTGATTGAACCAAACATTGAACCTCTTCGTTGAACCAAGGCTGTAAACCAAAATGGTTCAAGCTGATGGTTCAATTGAATGAACCAAGCCTTTAAACCAACCATTGAACCAAGGAAATGAACTACTTGGTTGAAATAAATGTTGAACCAAGCTGATGAACCAAGCTTTAAACCAAAATGGTTCAAGCTGATGGTTTAATTGAATTAACCAAGCCTTTGAACCATTTGTTTGAACCAACCATTGAACCAAGTTTTGGTTCAACTGTTCAAACGAAGCCTTAAACCGATTGACAAACCATTTGATTAAACCAAAGGATGAACCAAAGCATTGAAACAAAGTGGATGAACCAACTAAGTGAAACAAAGCATTAAACCACTTGGTTGAACCAAGCCATTGAACCATTCCTTTGATTGAACCCACCGTTGAACCAAGATGGTTCAACCTTTTGAATTTTGAACTCATTGAACCTTTCAACCAAATTAGTTCAATGGTTCAACGGTTCAAGCCTTCTTTGCTTAGATGCTTGCCGATGAAGATTTTTTATTGAACCAAGGAACTGAAACAATCCCAAAAATGACCAAGTGTTAGAAACTGATTCTTTTGGTTGAACCTGCCTGTAGAAGCCTTTGAACCTGAAGAAATGAACCTGACTACAGAGTCCGTAGAAACCAAGTCTATATTTTTCTCTAACCTTAAAAGAGTCCATAGAAATCAACCTATGAATCTTGTTGAACTTGGCCTATAGAATCTATAGATTCAAGTCTGCAGAGTCTGTAGATTCTAGCTTGCTTGAAAAATGAGGAATTTGAATGTTTAGGACAAATTTTAGAAAGGGAAGAGATAATTTTGGTTTGTAGGACCAAAATAGTTCAATGTTGTCCCAAAAATAAGTGATATTTTTGGGGGACAATAGATTTGATCATCTATAAGGATATTGATCAAGTCCTTTACCTTGTTGTTTGAATCTTGTCACTGGCTAACCTAACCTATAGTTGAAGTTCCATGCCTATTTGTTGCATCTTGTTTGTATATTATGGTCTTTAAGAAGCTAAACAAATCATCCATGGTGGTCTCAAATTATTTGATCATGGTTTCTAAAACTAAAAAGATGGATTTTTATTATAAATTCTTATTCTACTATTGTAGGCCTTTAAGCCATACTTGTAACTTCTCTACCTGTGATTGGGCCAGATCTATGACATTTTCTTTAAAAACATTTTTTTGGGTTATATTGCTATAAATTCTATAAAATTGCTCATTAATGACTATAATTTAGCTCTAGATCTATTGGTCCCCTTTTTGTGTTACTTAGTGTACCATGCCAACTCAGTGATTTTCAATGTGAGGCAATCATTATAAATTATTACTCTTTTGGTACTTTTGGCACCAACTAGAGGAATCTTCAAATATCTTGCACCAGCTAGCAACTAGTTGCTTAGTGCTTAGGTTTTAATCAACATCCCTTTGAGTACTACATATGGCAATTGGAAAGAATATATGTTAGATTAGTGGATTTGATGGAATAATGACCCCTAGTGATAGCTCATCACCTAATGTGCACCCATCCAACTTGGCTCAAACATGTTCACATACCTATAAAAATAAGCTTTAACCTAAAGAAGAGGGAGAGATGAATTAACTTAGTGAAGCTCTATAAAAATTGATAATTCTATTGATATAATTTGAGTTAGTATGAATACTGAGAAGACTATGTAATTGTATCACCCAAGCTCATATGTAAGCTATTGGGCATGAGTAAGTAGGAACTGAGTTGATTCTCCATATATGTTATGAATTGTACTCTATTGATGAAATTTAATCTAATGGAAATAATGTTACATATTTTCTTGGTTGTTGATCCATTTCATATATTTTAGCATTATTGTATTATTGTGACTTAAGTTATGTATGAATAATGGCATAATTTTCATTTTTGAATGTATTACAATGAAAAGGTCTATTCTAGGTCGCTAATGGCATTATTGTGCCATATAGTGACTTTAGTACACTTGTAAAATTGACAAAGTGTTGAAATTAGTGTGCATTGAAGCCCTAGTAACCATGCCTAGAGCATTAAATTCAAGATTGAGAACCTAAGCATTAGCTATTCCATTAATTATACTAAGCTCTTAAATGACACTTAAATTTCTATCCTTATGGTTTATACCATTAAGAGCTATAACTAGCCAGACATGAACTTGTGCCAAAAGACTTGTGCCCTTGAAAGTTATGTCACTATTCTAATACAAACTTGTGCCACCATGACTAGGACTAGTTCCCTTAAATAGGATTTCACATCTTGATCTTATCCATAATGGCACACATTGATAAACCACCTAAGCCTATTTCATAAATGACTAAGTGCCATTAAGACTAAGGTTGTGCCATGTTTCAACTAGACCAATGTAGGCCTTGGTCCCTTCACTTTTGTACTTTGGGTGAGCACACAAGGCTTATGCCTTGTGTGAAATTGATTGCAATGTAGTAGAACATTTAAATTTTGTGTGACATAGACTATTACTATACTTTCACCTAGCTTTATCAAGTATAAAACTTATTTAGATTGATTGTTAAGCACATGATTAAGCACATGAGCCAAATGAAGAAACTTTTATATAATATTTTGGTTCTTTTGTTGGGACCCATGTTGAATTTTATTAATTTATTAATGTAATAAAATTAGGCTCTAACTTTCACTCGATAACATCAAGCGCTGGCTAAAGCAAGTGGAAGATAGTTTCACGCAGAAGCATCCAACATGCCAGGATATAATCTAAGAGAATGGGTGTAACCAACCTATATGAAGTTATGTATGAGGTATTATTTCATGAACTAGTTAAACATGTGTATTGGTGGTTTTTTGCCTATACAATCTCTAGAAGATGAATCTATGGCCAGTGTTTTAAGTGGATAAAGGATCACCTACAGAGTCTTGAGATCCTAGATAATGTTTAGATGCCCACTAAAGATAAGTGGTAGAGTGGCACACTAAATAGATGTTTTAATTTGAAGTTTCAACCTTTTATTTCCCTAAAAAATTAGAGTATGAGTTCTTTCATGATCCAAGGGGTGCATTCGTAAAAAGGCTCAACACTGAACTGAATAAATTACTGGTGGATTATGATATTGAAATTATAAGAATGGAAGGATAAAATCCTTATGCATATGAGTAAGTGAAAAAGGTGAGAAGGGGAAGTGTAGGAGAGGCATGATGGAAAGGGATGATAAAATTAACACCTGAGAGCTCTAAAGGTAAAACTATAACAAGTGAAGGCATAGGCTGATAGAGGATTTGGAACATGGAAGTGCTGAGAAGACCCATAGTGAGTGGGAAGGGCATGGGGAAGGATCCCTTGAACTATAATAGTATGAGGAAAAAGAGGAAGAAGAAAGAGGCTAAGCTTGGTAGTTGGGTATATAATGCCATGGGTTTCTACAAGATGTGGTGAATGAGGATGCATTAGAAGCACCTACCCCTTTTGAAATTGAATCACAAGCTCATGCATTAGATTCTCCACTAGAAGACAAAATAATGATAAGTGACCCTATTATTGACATTAAATTTGATATAATTCAAAATTTGAACCAAGACTTTATGATCGAACAAGTGATTCCTTATGAAGGATTGAACAAAAATACCATGAAACCAGTGAGTGCTAACCCAAGAATCTAGAACATACGTGTAAAAATTATTATATAGAGGATGTCATCTATGTTGACTAGGCAACAACCCATAGGAAGTGGCCCAATGCCATGAATGAGAAATACCACACCATTGAGCTTGATAGCATAACCTACAATAATAAGGTTAGTACTCAACCATATAACTAGAGGTATTAGAGGACTACCTCTCGCACAGACGCTAGGGGAAAAACACCTCAGACTTTACCACCACCCCCTTGGTAGATTTATTATGAAATGGTGATGTACTTGCATGAGTAGCATGGCATAGAGAAGGAACATGTGATCAAGTGTGAACTTTAATGGCATGTTCAGGGTGTCACATAATTAGAGCACAAGGTGACTTAGTTTAAGACCACCCTAATGGATCATGCCCATACCTAGTATCAAAAATTTGATCTAAACCAAGCTATGGTTGATTACAATATATAAAAGGAGGCTTTCTTGAAGGAATTTTATGTTCCTAAGTTTGAGTAACAAAGCATTATGACTCTTAAGGAAATCATCTAAGGGCTATCTAAGAGTATGCACATGTATGACACATAGTTTAAGACCCTCTTTTTTAGGCTTTGATATGGCATTCACCCCTCCCAACATGCACAATAGTTTTTTGGGGGCCTACTAGTACTTTTGAGAAAAGCATTATCCATGAAGACCTTCATGGACTCCTATAAAGCACTTGAATCCATGCTTTGGGATAAGTTATTAGGCAACATCGATACCAAGATCATCCCATTTATGGAGGCATTGATCACATCAATGGCCTCTTAGCTATATAAGCTAACTTTTGGTTCAGTTTATGACACTCACAATGGATTATGATGTACTAAAAATGAGATGGAGGGGCATATCAATAATAATTACCTGTGAATAAATGTTTTCACCTTACTTTTCAACTGTGAAGTTTGTCATGGGATGAATGACTCTTAGAACTATCCCCTATTATAGTGCACCAGTCAAGTGAACACTACTATTTATTGCAATATGTGTGATTCCTATACTAATTCAATAGTGGATTGTCAAGTAAATGATGAAATTCACTAAAATATATAGAGAGGTGAATGGAAGGAAACAACCATAGTTGATGGGTAGGCAGGACAAGGAATTAAAAGCTATGGCCAACAAAATAGTGGCTATGGGAATTAGTGAGGTGTGTTAGGTAAGGTATAAGATGTGGTATAAGAATATTCCCACCAAGATCATGTTACATGTGTGGGTTAACTAAGCATTACCAGTATGACTACCCCATGTGCCTAATGTGTGGGTATTCTTGGGGACCACATACATTTAAGGATTGCCTAGACTTATACAAAAAGTTGACTCAACATCAACCTAACATAGATTAGGGTGCCAAAATGGTTAGGCATGAGCCAAAGGAGGAAAAATGGATTCCCAAACCACAAAATACTTACAAGGAGCCACCTAAGGTGCATTCCACAACTTGGAGTGGGTTCACCACATAGCCACCTATTACACTGATAAAATAACTATTCTTGGAATATGGCGAGTCAAGATACACTAAGCATATATCATGACCTGAGCTAAAATTTGTACCATACCCTAACCTTATGTGATAAAAGGGCATCCTATAATAATCCATGAGAATAATACAAAGTTTTCAAGGAGAGCTCCATTTGGCCAAATATTTAGAAGCATAGGCTACCACCTCATGTAAGAAGCAAGATAATTAGGAGGCTAAAATATATGAGTTGACTGAGATCCTATGCCTCCTACAAATTAAAGGGATGTTTCTCCTACCAAAAAACATGCTTTTAGAGCATAAAGGGAAGAGACTAGAGGAAGAGGTCATGCCTCAGATGATTGAAGTTATTGCACCACATATGGAGTGGGTACATGAAGTAATGTATACTCAAAATGTAGAGTATGACTAAGAACTACTAATAAATGCCACCATTGATAGATGGTTTATTTGTGAGGTCCTTATGGAAAAAAGCACTAAGGTTAACATTATAACCAAAACTACCTAGGATAAATTGGGATGGCCACCCTTAAATCCCTCCCTTCATATGTTATTTATGGCCAATAAAACCTAAGCACAACTTATCAGGATCTTAAAGGACACCATTTTAGATATTATGGGTAACAAATTCTGATTTGAGTTTGAGGTAATTAAGTTGGAAGAACATGATAACTATCCAATGCTCTTAGGTAGGCCATGATGTTATGCCAACAATACATACATGCACTTCAATAATCACTAGATGAATTTTGAGAATGACAGAGAGAGGGTGGTGATCCTCTTATCAAGTGATTAAGGGCCTCTATATGTTTGAGAAGTGCAAGCAGCTCTAGATATATTTAAACCTAAGTAAGTGTGTCTTTAAACCCCCTTTGGAACATTATTTAGGCACATCATTTACAAATATGGTTTGCTTTTTGACCTTATGAAGATAGCCATCATAATTCATCTCCAAACTCCTTCAATGCATAAAGATATTCTCACCTTTTTAGACCATTATGGCTACTATAAGAAGTTTATATAGAACTATGCAAAGATTTTAGTTCATTTATAGGAAATCTTGTGAAAATATGGCCCATTCTATTGGGGTGGGGTGCAAGAGGAGGCTTTTGAAACATTGAAGTTGAAACTAGCTAGTGTGCCAATTTTATAATTTTCAGACTAGATAACTCCTTTCCACATCTATGTCAATGCTTTAGGATCTACAATTAGTACTATATTAGTGAAATAAGGTGAGGTAAATATGGACCACCCCATATCCTTCACAATCAATAAATTGATGCAAGAAGAATATATTTACACCACCACTATGCATGAGGCACTAGAAATGGTCTATTACTTACAAAAAATTAGGCAACATCTATTAACAACCCCATTCATCTTTTTCACCAATTATGAGGTGTTCAAGTACCTCATGAATAAGCTTATTTTACATAGGTGCATATGTAGATGGATAGTTCTATTCTAGGATTTCTAGGTCTCTATTGTTGTTAAACTTAGAAAGTAGAACTTGGGGCCATGACATTTATCCCACATAAATTTTGGTGATGTGGTGGTGTCGATTGAGGATGACATGTTAGATGCATAATTATACAAAGTCTAGCATGCCCTTGAAGACTTGGTAGAGATTGTCAATTTCTTAATGTCTAGGTTTGTACCCCAAACCATGTCAAATAAGGAGAAGTAGAAATTTGTTTGCACCACGCCCTTCCAGATTATTGAGGGGGAGATATACAAACTAAGTAGAGATTAAGTCCTATACTAGTGTGTTTTATAACATGAAAAGGACTCCATATTACAAGAAGAACATAAGGGAATAATATGAGGCCATTATACTAGAGATATAATGATTTATAAGATATTGAAGTCAAGCTTATGGTGGCTAAGCCTATTCCAAAATGTAAAAGAGTATACCAACGAATGTGGCATATGCCAACACACCAGGAAACCCAGCCACTAAGATGAGATGCCTCTCATCCCCATTCTTAACCAAGCACCATTTGAGAAATGGGTCATTGATTTTATTGTACCAATAACTCCCACAACATAGTGTACAAGTGTAAGGTATAAATTGGTAGCCACTGACTATTTCACTAAGTAGGCCAAGGCTGCATTGATAAAAGACTACATAGTCATGATAGCTACATGCTTCATTTAGGAGAACATAATAAGTATATATGGGTGCTAATTAAGTCTTATTAGTGACAAAGGCACTCATTTCATTAATTAGATCATGCACATCCTCTTAACTGAATATATGGTGGCATACCACAAGACCACCATGTATCATCCATAGGTAATTCAACAAGATCCTAGGAACGTCCTTGACAAAGATATGTGATGTTAGTCATAATTATTAGGATGATCACATTTTATTGGTATTATAGGCATACCATATGACATATAATCACTTGAAAAAGGCTACATCATTTCAAATGGTGTTTGGTGCTGAAGCAGTTCTTCCCATGGAATTCATAGAGCAGGACCAATGCTAGAAGTAAGATGGAGTCAAAAAATTGAAAAGGTGTGCTATAATCTCTAACATGACAAGCATATCAAGTTTAAGGAGATGACTAAAGGAGCATTGGTCTTGCTCTATGATTCCAAGTACCTTAAGCACCCAGGCAAATTATAAATAAGGTGGATGGGCACCTACATCATCCACCACATATTAGAGATTAGTGCATGCAAGTTGCACATGTTATTTGAATAAATTATCTTAGGGAATTTTAATGGTAACTAATTGAAGTTTTATCAATAGTAGGATGGAACTTGTGCCATAAGAACACCAACTTCTTAATCACTAGTTAGTTTAAGTTGAGCTGACTAGAATATAGTTTGGTAAAAACCAAAACATTCTTTTTATTTTATTTTGGTTCCTTGTATAGTGTAAAGAGGAAATAATTAGTGCATGGAGGCTGCGATGACTTATCTACTAGCACTTCATGAATAATTCTAGTTGGGTGAACTAAACACTTGTACTTTCTAAGCACATGAGGCCATGACACCTAAGTTATGGGTGAGTGAATCTAATCTAGCTTCATTGAATTTGTTTACCCTCTCATGCATAATTTCAATTATGGGAGTTGATCACTTTCAATTTCTAAGCACTTGAGTCTAGACATTTAAGTGGTGGGTGTGTGAGACTCATTAGACTAAAAAATGAGGTACATAGAACCCCATGCACAAGGTTCTAAATGAACGGTGATTTTAAGCCCATAAGTGAACTACTCTATCCTTTCACACATAATTCCAATTAGGTGAGTTGAGAACTTGCACCTTCTAAGTGCATGAGGCTAGACATCTAAGTGGTGGGCATGTAAAACTCACCAAATATAAGTAGAATATGCACAAGATCCATGTGCACAAGGTAAACAATGTAGGGCTCTTGGAAGCCTAAGAACAAATTACTCTAGCACTTCCATGCATAATAATAGTTAGGTGAGTCAAGCCCATTTGTTTTCTAAGTACTTAGGGATGGATGCCTATGTTTCTAGGCATGAGGGAATTACCAAACTTTTAAGATTTGAGAAACAAATGACAAAGTGCATAAGTGCAAAGGTAACCTTTACACCAAAGTTAGAAATAGGTGAATCAATTGATCATATGATGGAGAATAAAGAAGAAGGTGAAGATGCTCAACATGGTTGGGTGAAAGAAATAAAGTGAAGATGCATAATCTGATCATATACAAGAGAACCAAAAGAGAATATAAAGTGCTAGAGGGATAGTGTAAGGGATTTCTATGGGGTAAGATAGGCCAAGGCAAGAAGAATCTTAAGAAATTAACCAAAATAGAGAAGCATTCTTGAAATAGAATCATAAATAGAATATAAAGTGGGAATGAGGACACTGAATCATGTGCATGTGAGGTGTTATGCCTAGGTTTCCATAAAAAAAGCAAAAATCACACCAAGTGAACAAGCATAGGAGAAGAGTCATCTAAGATAGTTGGTGTCCACCTAGATTTGAGCAAGAAGTTACCATTTGCACTAAATATATCTTCATTGAATTATAATTATATATCATTCAATGAAGTGGTGGTAGAGGCACAAAGATATGCATTTAATACATTGATGACATAATTTTTGTATAATTCAAAACAAATTGTGTTTTTCAAGAAATATAGGTATCACCTTACCATAAAGCACTTCCATTAATGATCGTAGATAAGGAAAGGGTATAAAATAGAAAATGGTAGATCTTCTTAGGTTATAAATTTTATACTAGCTTAAGACTTAGAGTTAACCTAAGTGAAAACTAGAGAGTTGAGGTGTAAAAACCTATACTATTGAGAATTTGAGCACTTTCAAGCATTAAGAGTGAATGATTGCATACTAAGAAGGATTGTGTTTATATTAAGATTGATTTGGATAAGTGTGGAGAAAGGATTCTATATAAATTAGATAGTTGGAGAAGTGAATTGACACCCAAACCACCATTAAAGGCTATTGAAGATTGAGATCCAAGGGAATAGTCATAAATCTCATGACTACAAAAGCACCATCATCATTCGAGGCTTTGATAAACCTAACATACCATGATTCAATACCATTAGGTTGTGGATAGTGAAGAAATATAAGGGACAAAGCTCTGAGCATGCATAATAGGACCTAAAATGGGCACATATAATTCCTAAAGTAGCCACTACAAAAACAACCACATAATGAGTGGAAGCAATGAGCATGGTACAAGTAGACATCAAGATGCTCACCAAAATATCCTACCAAGTAATACAGTTCCTTCTAGAGGTCATGATAGGGGAGGATTGGTACTCTTTTATGCACACCTACTAGTTAAAATATTATAACCACTATATGTCTAATCATTTTCAAGACCTCATACAAGATTGGATGGTGCACACAAGGAAAAAGATAGCATAAGGTGATGCCCTATTTGACATCTCGATCTAAGATAAATTGATATCTTCTAGTGTAACTCAAATTATCTTCTAGTGTAGCTCTATGACATTTTCCTTAAAAATAGTTTTTTGGCCTACCATTACTTTAAATTCTATAAAATTTATCACTAATGAATATAATTTAGCTCTGGATCAAATTATCTTTGTACATGTGATAATCCACTTTTCCTCGACTTAGTCACAATGTATATAGGAACAAATTAGGGATTCTATATGCTTTTAGGGATTATTTCACATTCAAATAGGTTCATATGGAGATTTAATGGAATATTTATGCTCAAATTACAATATTCATGACTTATACTACATTCAAATTTGTCTATTTATATGTTTGCATCACCTTGGGTGCACAAGATCCTTAGTTTTGTCTTTTTCTACCTATGTGGCATCACCATGAAATTTTACTCATTAATATTTGAAATATGACCATTTTTCATATTAGGACACATGTCACTTCTTTATTGGTTCTAAGTCCTTTTAAAAGCCCATTTCAACTCATACCATTAGATTTTCTTGCATGGATCAACACAGTTCAGTGATCTCAATCTTACGAGTTGAATGCCATTGGCTACTTCTACCATGTTTCTTGCAATTATGACGCATGTCATTATCAAATTTGATTTGAGCTACATTGAAAAGTCCACTTTGGTCATGCACTATTAGATCATCCTCACCTAAGTAAACATGTGACATTAATCTTGTGTAAGACGCTTGAGCTTTAACTCAAGACTAGGGCTTGACTTGTCAATGTTGATTATGTATCATTAGATATTATGTGTGCAAATTAATGCATACAATTGATCTTTGAAAAATTATTAGGATTTAATTCATGGTGCATAGTTGTTCCACTTGTCATCTCTACATTTATTATGAGCTTCATTGAAAAGTCTATGTTGATCTCACACCATTAGATCATCTTTGTCTAAGAAAACATGCACCATTGGATCTCAATCTAAGAGGTGAACTGCCATTGGTTACTCAATATTATTTTAGATAAATAGTGAAATTTTTCACCACCTCACTTGTCCTAGATCTTCATTAAATATTGACTTAATACACCCCATTATATATCCCTTGTGTGAGTAAACATAGACCATTGATCCTATGAACAAGAAATATATTTAAGTCAGATGTTGTGAATAATATAAAATTTAAGCTAAAGTCTTGGACCAAGGTTTTCATTTGAATTAATAAATATGAATAAAGATTTAAGAAAATTTTAAAACATATTAAAGTGACCTCATGAATTATAAAAACTTGGTGTAATGTTTTAGCCTAAGTTAGAAACATAATAAAAAGGACCTTGTTTTAGTTTTTAATATTAATCTCGCATCATTAGATCTTGTCTAGGGTGAACACACATCATTGATAAAAATCCTTGACTTATTGACCCTATCTTGCATCATTATATTTACCTGACCTAAGTAAATGTGGGTCATTAATCCTATCGAGAAACACAATGTTTAAGTCATGCTTGGGAATTACATGAAACTTAGGGTAAAGTCTTAAGACTAAGGTTTTTTATTTATGTTAATAAACATAAATCAAAAATTTAGGATTAATATTTTAAGCTAACTTTATAACAAAGGGACCATGCATTACTTAGACCAAGATAGTAGATAAAAGGGAACAAGTATGAATTTAGACTAAGGTTTGGTCATGTTAATAAACATGACTAAACCTTAGTATAAAAATTAAACTAATTTCATGGCATATTTAAAGTGTTCCCACATAAATTATTGCCACAAAATTTGAATTTAAATAAAAGGGCCTAAGATAGGGTGGAACAAGGGTTTCAAGAAGATTAAACATGGATTTAATTTCATTTTCAATAAACCAAAGCTTATTAAAAGACCAAATTAACATAAAATCATGAAACCCAAACATAGTCTATTCAAATGGGGCTCCATTAAACTTACAACCTATGAAACATAGAGATCCAATGTTTAACAAATTTAGATAAGATTAAACTAGAATCCTGAACAAATGTGCCAACTAAACTAGGTGTGGATGCTATTTAAATATAGAATATGTGTAAACATGATAGTGACATTTTGATCAAGTAAATTTTCAATTTTAAGTACAAATTTGTACAATTTGACATAAGGGTTCCCATTTTCTGGAAATGGGGTTATGTTGACCTCAATAGCACCTATCTTTACCTAGCCATATGCTATTAGATATTGTGGGTTTCTCACCTTCATGTACTAAATTAATTGATCTACTTGTATATGATCCCATACCCACACCTAGAGTAGTGTCACTACCTCAATACTCTAGCCTCCTTGATAGGCCAATGTGTGTAAGTCCTGGCAATACTATTAGTTCCCTATTAAATCTAGTGTTTTCATCTATAATATACATGATCACTCCACCTAGGCCCATATGAAAAAATGATTTTCTATTTTTAGGTAGCAATATGCCACTTAAAATGGTCATAAGCACAATAACATCCCTATTTACTTGCATTGGTGGTGTCGGCTCCTCTAGCACTAGGTCATCTAGTTGAATATCTATATATGACTCTATTAGGTCAACATCTACCTTCCCATGTGACATGGGAATATCTGTATAGCTAGTTAAATCATCTAATACCTCTAATTATTGTACTAGAGTTATCCAAATATCCTCTAGCCTATTATAGGTAGCTTAAGGATATGGTAGGTATCCTCAAGTGTCATTTTCACCTCTCCCATAGGCAAATGGAATATGAATGTCTCAAAGTGCCATCACTTAGCTAGTATACTCAAGTACACTCGATCTACTTAGATAATAGGCATCTACACTACCTCATATAGACTCACCAACTCCAAAAACCTAGTCATCTCTACTATCTAGATCTACTATGATCGTAGGTAGTGCGAGAATCACTCACATGTTATCAATACCTCCATCCACTCTGAAACCCACTAATATATTAGCATCAAGCTATACATATGTTTTTTATATATAATACCTACCCTAAAAGACCTAGTTCATGCCATATACCTATTTTTCACTCTCTCCAAGAGGTTTGACCCCTTTTGGGTCCCTTAAATTGACCATTTTGGCTTTTAGGGCAAAGTCATCATTTTGGCATATTTTTGACATTTTAAGGTGAAATCATCATTTTCATTTTTTATGAGAATGGTGACTTCATATTAATTTGGATAAATTTCCATTTGGGTATTTTTTAAGTTTTTTAGTGATGTCTCCATTTTATAAAATGATGACTTTGTACGAAGTCACCACTTTTATCTACAAAGCCATCATTTTCCCTTCCATAAAAATGGTGAATTCATAATTTTTTACCCTAAAACTAATAATAAATATGCAATGAATACATAAAAATTCTCAAGTAATTTAAATTACCAACTACACATCATGTGGTGGTCTCTCGTTCTCTCTCACTTAGTTGCTCACATACCACCGTGTTGGTCTATGAGCCATTTTTATCCACTAGATCATAGATCCAAATTATTAGTGAGATAGAAGGAAAATTATTTTGTTTTACCCCATGAAGTGTATATATAGCTTGGAAAATTAATTTTTCACCCCCAAAGCCTAAGTTTCTTTTCATTTATTCAAGGAGCTCTTATTTTGACTCAGTGGTTCATTTATCATGTTTTTTCAATTTTACATTCACTAGTTTTCAATTAGATTGTGTTATTGTGCCTTTTAGAGACCTATTTAGTAATAATATTTTTTTGACCTATTCCATGCTAGTTTTAATGTTCATATTTGTACTAGCTAGTTTTTATAGATTAGGTTTTTATATTATACCATCTCATCATCACTCTATTTACGAATTTATTACATGAGCTCCCTTTATCAATTTTCCCAAATGCAGTAAATTATTTTTAATTGATTACTTCTTTATCCTACCTTATTAGGGAAAAATAAAATTTTCATAATTAATCCACTCTAGTATAATAAATCATTTTTCCACTAATTATAACCAACTTTGGGTAAATCAATATTTTCACCCTCATTACCACTAGACAGTGTCATTTTTCTCTTTTTAAGGGCCCATTCGATGATACAATTTGTTACTCAATCCCTCAAGGGATCATCTAGGGCTCATCCATTACCCTTTGGGGTATTATCCAAGGTATTAATGACTTTTTATTGCTTTGATAATAAGTTTATTTTCTTGTGTCTTGTAATGCCTACTCAGATAGGGGAAAATGTAAAAACCCTATTTTGGCCACAACCATGTCTAAACCATGTATCAGGATAATTTCAAAAAAATTATGTAATTAATCTTATAAATTACCTAAGCATCCAAATTTCATTCACACATAGAAATTAGTGCCTAAAATAATGTTGAGGCATCCCTATTTGTGGTATTATCCTATATGCAATAGTAACCTCCTACAAATTCATCTCCAATCAGGTTACTACCAAGCAAGCTGACACTTTTGACCTATTAAATGGGGTACTTAATCCAACTCTAGAAATGACAAAAAGGCTAAGTAGAATTAATTAATTAAATAAATCAAATTAAATTCTTAATTAAATATTCCATGTTAAATTAGTGAAAATACAATTTCAAAAAATTAAAATTCAATAAATATTAGAGAAAGTGAGGTCAAGATGACATCATCATTCTCAAAGTCAAAAAATTTAAAATATCAACATAAATGCATTAAAAATAATAAATTTTGATCAGTGCCTCCATAAATGCATAATTAATGACCTTATTTGTTGCATTTAGCCTCCTAAGATTGACCTACGGTTAACCTAGACCTAACTACACCTAGGTTGGGGTTACAGTGAAGCCTATAAATACAAGGCTTCACCCTCACTTATAATAATATTTTTGGTGCAATGTTATAATGATAAATTATTCTTATAAAATATTTAACAATATCAATTTCCAAGGCCATAGACTAAGTAGAAAAAGGGAGATGATGTTATTTCACCATTGACATATAACCATTGCTCACAATTCATGCTCAATCCCAACCTCATGTCACCAAAATCTTCAAACTTGTAAGGAAGGTAAAATTATTCATTTTCCTTCTAGTTGTAGTTGTTTTACTATTTTATTTAGTTACCCTAGATCTTTGACTTGGAAAAATAGATTTGATTGATTTGTTTATGTTCATTTTACTAACAAAGAGAAGCTAACACTTATTTTTTCCTTGGATTACTTGGATACAAGTGTATCCTTATTGGATATGGTACTAGTGTGAAAATATGTAAGATATGGAACTCTAAAATTAGTGAGATAATTTAAAGTCACAATGTTATCTTCAGAGAGGTAAAAGAGGTTTAAAAAAGGATAACCAAAGGATAACACTAAATGGATTAAATTTAAGTAACAAGTTTTTAAACTTGAAGCAGCTTTAGAAGATGAATAAAAGTGGGAGTTTCAAGAGGATGTTTAAAATTAAGATTAGGAGGAGGAACTAGAAGATAAAAAACCAAAAACTCTAATAGTGAGAAGATCATATTGGGTGAGGACATTTGATAAGTATAATCCTCTTGATTTTTGTTTTGTAATCATTTTATCAAATTTTTATGTTATTGATGAAGACCCTCTTATTGGAAAAAAAAAAATTCACAATAACACTACCAATTGTACTTATAAAATGTGATTATAAGTATATCAAAGATATTGACAATTCAAATTTTTAGAATAAACATGCCAACTCCATATCCCAATGGACTAGGCTTGGAAACTCCTTAAAATATCTTATAAGTTCTTCCAAAATTCTAATTCCATCGAAATATTTGAAATTTTATTGTATTGTGTAGACCAATTTAATGTGATCAATCTTTGTTATAAACACTTAGTGTCAAAAGTTAGTATTGTACCTTAAAACCTTGGTATGAATCAAGTAAAAAGAACAAACCAGGTTTTTAGTTCCATGGGTACTAAAGAGACCTAATAAATCCAATAGGTTATATTCCTATGGATACCTCAGGTACTTGAGGTACCTAATAGACCCAACAT
This sequence comes from Torreya grandis, assembly GCA_037957365.1. Classification (NCBI taxonomy): domain Eukaryota; kingdom Viridiplantae; phylum Streptophyta; class Pinopsida; order Cupressales; family Taxaceae; genus Torreya; species Torreya grandis. The sequence continues at coordinate 3,064,335 of JARHVA010000467.1, forward strand.
GGTCTATCACAACACCAAAACCTATAAAATATTGGTTTAGGCATATCTCTTGCATCTAGACTTTATTTTTACTCTCATCTAAAGTGTTGGAAATATAGTTTAATGAAGAGCACTTCTATTTCAGTTATCAAGGTGCCAAATTTGATATATTTTATGTGAAATTAGGTTCTTAATGGGACTTATAAACCCAACATGGTTTATCACAAGACCAAAAACTATAAAATCTTGTTGTCGGCATATCTCTTGCATCTAAACTCCATTTCTACTCTCATATGAAGCATTGGAATGTATTTTTATGAATATAAATTCTCATTTATTTATCAAGGTCTAAAAATTTACATATTTTTTGTGAAATTAGGTTCCTGATGGGACTCATAACCCCAATAAGGTCTATCACAAGACCAAAAATTGTAAAATCTTATTTTGGGCATATCTTTTTCCTTTTGACTCCATTTCAATTATATTCTAAAGAATTGGAAATATATTTTGATGAATATAAATTATCCTTTAGGTCTCAAGGTCCTTATATATATATATATATATATATATATATATATATATATATATATATATATATATATATATATATATATATATATATATATATATATATATATAAAGTTCCTAATGGGACTCATAAACCCAACAAGATCTATCTAGGCAAAAAATATTATGTAAAATCTGGTTTTGGCCATATATTTTATGTCCAAATTATGTTTTGACCCTCATTTGAATTTTAGAAAGATAGTATATGGATATCACTTTTTATTTAGGTCTCAAGGTCTCAACATTGAAATAATTTGTTAAAAAACATTTTGGGGATTTTAAGTGTGATTTGTACTCCAATTTCCTACATGGTTTGAAGATTAAAAAATTCATATATAAATTTAATATTTTTTTATTTTAAAAGTTGTACAAAATAAATAAAATTAATGTCAAACTCATGTTAAGGATGAGTTGAATCTTAGGTCAAGTTAAGTGAATAATGTAGTTAGGTAGACACCTTGTCAAGGCATAATGTATAAAAGGCATGTAGAGACATTTGTAAATGGTTTAGATATTTTTTCTTCTCATCCTGTGGGAAAAAGATACTACAACTTTGTGTAAAACTATTTATTTTTAGTAAATTTTTTGAATGAAACACAATAAAATGTGTATCAATAATGGATTATTTCATGGATTTTTATTATTTCATATTTAGAAAACATGTGTCACAATTTATAAATAAAAATATTTATTAAAAACACATACTTTCTTGATTATGTGTAAGCCCTTGGCTTTTACAAACTTTGTGTTAAAAATCATAGAGGATATACTCTATGCCATGTACACATAATCCATTTTTAAGGAATAATTTAAGATTTCAGGTAAGTTTTACTCCTATCATAATGGTTGTTCTATATTTTCATTTACGTGTTAAAAAAAAGATTGAAAACTAAGATTGTTTGATGTAGAAAGAAACCCTTTTTGAAAGGAATAAAAGGATACTTTGTGTTAATTTTCAACTATAAATATATAGGTGATCCATATTACTTCATATCTTTAAACCCTTATAGTGATGTGTTTTATTCTTTTCTTTAAAGTATGTCTTTTTCACCTTTCTAAGGATATAGGTTTCCATTGTTGAAATTTCCAATCCATTACATTTAAACTAGGTTATGTAGGCAATTTTTTTGAATTTACTTCATTGTAGGTTTCCCATTATTCCTTAAATTTCCTCTCATTTTTAATCAATTTTCATATTTATCCCTTCTCTTATTTTACTGCCTATTCATACTTTTTGGTAAAAATTACAGAAAATACAAAATGCCCCATCATACAAGGGAGCTTCCCCTCTCAAATGTAGAGGAAAATCACTATTCACATAGTGATTTATCTATTGTTTCATGTTTTATGTCATATCCAGTTGGGCGAGTCAATGAAATAGTCTAAAAAATAAAAATGACATAAATTCTTGTCAACAATTTTTTATGACTCTGCTATGGATGAAAGTATCTTATATATTTAATTTTCATAATCTCAAAAAATCTCCCCTAGAATGGAGGTTGATGAATCTATTAAATAATGGTAACTAGAACCCAATCTTGCATAAAAAATGGAATATGACAATGATGAGTCTCCTACTATTTTAACCCTAATCAATGTTACTCAAAGTCTTTTTAAAAACAATAAAAATATATAACTTGAAAATGTATAGTTACAACATGAGTATGACCAACATGTTGAGAGTTGGTGGTAAAAATATGAAGAGAATAATAAGTTGCATGGGAAATTTTCAAAACCCATACTAGCTAAAACTACTTCATATGATAATCATGAAGCTAAATCCTATGTAAAAAAATTTAAATGAGTGTTGGCATAGAAAAAATAGTTAAGCTAAAATTTGTTGATGATCATATATTAAATAATATGATTAAATAAATATAAAAAATGTGCACACTTTTATGGCTTAAAAAAAGATAACATCATCTTGAAGAAGAATATTTTACATGCACATCACAAGATGGTATTTGCACTTCCCCTAATTTTTATTGCATAGATAAGATACATATTCATGAAGAGATTACAGATGATTTTTGGATTAATGAAAAACTCAAGAACATACATTCCTCTACCTTCTCATTGTCACATTGATTACATATAGATCTGAAGCGATGACTACACTGAGGAAATAATACATTTTTAGGATTGAAATTGTGATAAAATGAGAGTCAAATATTGTTCTAAATTATGAAGTTCTATAATTTATAAAATCCAATCAAAATAAGTATGAAACTATTGAGATTTTATAAAACTAATAAGTAGATATACATATTTTATAAGAAGTCTCTAAAGCTTTGAAATATTATGAATTTTTTATTCCAAATGAATACCTATAATATTTTCATTGTGATGCACCAAATGCTTTCCCTTTAAAAACCAACATTGAATAAAATCATGTCACAAAAGTATTCAGAGATTCATACATGTTGTATGAAAGAGAAACTAGATAGTTTTATAACTTATCCTTATCAATAATATTCAAGCTTGGAGAAGGTAATCAACTAACAAGTATTTTTGGGAATACATTTAGATTAAGGTCATGACTAATAATGGATCTGTTAGACCTACACTAAGGAATTTATTATCACATTATGGAAAAAGAGAGGTTTCTAAATCCTCTATTCAAATTCCACCTTTTAATAACCATATCTAGGTCTTAATATTGTAAGTAATGTTAAGCAAGCTAATATAATAAAAAAACTATGCAATCTAATCTAGTAAATGCATATGCAAGTTGATCTAGTGCTCATCAAAGCTTGTGGCACAAATGGGGAAGATAATAAACATACAAAGATAAATCTATCTATAACATATAAATAATCTAGTCAAGTAAAGAAATAATCCAATATATATATAACTCTATAACATCTACTTATAAAAATATGAAGGGCTAGGAATATACGTACCTTTGTTGAAGTGAACTTATTATGCCTCATATCTCCCTTGGCCAATGATGTTTTTTAAGAGGTTGTTTTGGTCTTGTAAGGATCACAAGGATAAATCATCTCTAAGCTATAAGATCTCTCATGTGCTTCCAAAACTTTCATAAGATAAGTGATACTTTTCCAACATCAAAAACCTAAGAATTGAAACCTCCTATTGATTATATAAGCATATTTATGAGTAGTAATGATACAAAATTTATTGATCCTATATTATAAATGAAATTAAAGGAGATATAAATATCTATGGATTAACCTAAACCCTCCTAGGATTTTAGTCAATGTATTTGGTCTACTCAACCTTGTTGGGGCTAGATAGAGTTGTTAGGACTTAAACTATGTCAGTTTAAACTGACATAATTCTATAACATGTGATAAATCCTAAAAGGGGGTCAACTTGATCAACCTAATAGGATACATGGTAAAAATGGACTTTGGATTAGTTAATGGATATTTTGGGTGGTGAACTAAGTGGTGAGTTGATTATGGAGATGTATAATTGGGGTTTTAATGCATAAGTAAATAGATAAGAGTAACTTGTATTGGTTTTAAGTTGTGGTTTAGAGGTCAAAAATCATGTAAAGCACCAAATGTCTACCAACCCCTTTCTCAATGTACCCTTTAATTCATGCACTAAAAGAGATTTAAATTTGATAGGTTTCTCTAAGGGATAAGGCATCAAGAATTGATAAAGTTTAAAAATATTGTGTGTATACATATGCCCCACTTGAATCTCATCACATGTAATGTAGTTGTAATATGGGATGGTGCTTCAAGAAAATAACACATCTACCCACAACATTGAGCTAATATATTGTAGTAAAATCATAAATTTAAAAGACAATAAGGAAAAAATAGAAATTATCATATAGGTGCCTTGACTTACCTTTATCATTGAATGGTTGTTTATTGTATTTGTAATTTTTATTGTGAAGGGAACATTAATTAATTTGGAAAAACCCTTGGGATACAAAATTAAAGAGTAAAAACAAATAAATGTATGTAAATAAAATTAATTGATCTTTACAAAATTGAAATAAATTACTTCATCAATTGGTAAATTAGGGTGATAAGTAATAAGTTAGAACAAAAAATTGGAGGCTACTAAATGACTAAAAATCTCAAATAAAATGTACCTTAAGTAATAAAGGTAACAATCTATATCAAACCAAGGACATGTGATAGTAATATGATAAATATAATATTAATTTTAAATAAGTAAAAAACAAAAATTGAATAAAGATGGAAAAGGAGTATAAATTAAAACAACACTGATGAGTGAGAAGTAACAATCCAAACTCATTCAACAATGAAAAAATTAAAATTAGAAATGGAACAAGATGATCTGCAATAAAATTGATAAACAAAGTTTATAATTTTGAAAGAAACTGAGAAAATCTAATAAGTATAAATTAATTATCTAAAGAAGTAATTCATAGTCACTCAAACATAGGGTTTTCTTCTTTAATATAAACAAAAGAAAAACAAAACTATTGGTATCATGTTTTAAAAAGATGTGAAGAAGAGGGAGTAAAGAATTTGATAAAATACATTTAGAAACAAAATTTCCTATTAAGGGAATAAATGAAATGGTTGGTAAGGAAAATGTAGGTGATATCAAGGTATAAAATATTTATCAACATCAAGACACTCAAATTAAGTTGGAACAACAAGAGGTCTTTCAACATTAAGGACTCTATAAAACTGACCTTAGCCACAAAAATTTAGGTTAACTAATTAAGTATAAATATCATGCTATTATGATTATATGCATGAAAATTAAAATGGACTTACCTTCCCACAATATGTTCCCCATTCCTCAAGACCCCTTATAGAGTCATCAGTCTACTATGAAGAATGGGTAATTATATGAGAAAATAGGTAGCACTATATATAGTTTTGAATCTTATATCATAACCTAATGGCCTACAACACCCCAATGGACCTGTACTCTATCATGGGGATAATTTTGGGATTTGAGATTTGACTAAAATAGAAGGTGTGCTTTATAATCATGTATATTGTTGTGATTTTGAATTTTAGATTTGTAATTACCTTTTTATCATTATTTTTTATTTTAAATCATTTGGATTTTAATTTTTTATGATTTTTTCAATTCCTCCTCCATACAAATTTGGAAAACTAACACGGGTATTAAAAATGGCTATCACTAAAAAAATCAAACTTGATGGCTAAGTAAAAGAACTTAGAGGGCATGATATATATGAGTCTTGTACTTGAATTTTAAATAATAATTCTATCTTGAAACTAATATTTTTATGCCCAAAGTGGAATGAAAATAAGGGAATAAAGGATAATGAACATGAAATGATTGAGTTATCTCAAATCGTAAAAAATTGTCACAATGTGAGCAAGATACAGTGACATGCAAGTATGATTCTATATCATAAGAAGTAATGGATGTGTAGGGAAACATGCATAAATATTTTGCTCTAAAGATGTTACCTTAAAATTAAAAAACCAATTTTTATAGTATGAGATCATAATCCTTAACCATTGCCTTAATTTCTAAGAAAAACACTACACTTTAAAGGTAGTTTTCAAAAATATAGATTTTATGAGGAAACCTTGATCCTATCCAAGGTCTTACACTGTAAATCATAAAATATAAACCAAAGTGGGAACAATAAATGTTAATGTGAGGAATGTGTAGTCCTATCCAAGGTATTATATTGTAAATCATAAAAGATAAACCAAATAGGGTAAAAAATGTTATTTTGAGGATGGTCTAGTCCTATCCAAGGAATTACACTACAACTCACAGTAAAAAATGGAAACAAAGAATGAAAATAAACTTATAAAATGACAAACTTATGATCAAATATAATATGTTAAGAGTGAACTATGAAAATTAAATATATTCATGAGGATGGTCAGGTCCTATTTGCAACCTTATAATTCAACTCATGAATTAAATAAAAGTAATAAAGATAGACCCAAGGAATAATGATAGTATCTAAGACTATTAAATAAAATGTACTTGTTGGAGATTGGAAATATTTGGAAGATACCTATAAGAAGTCATAGTATTTATATTATATTGAAGTATGAAAATAAGTTAGATATTTGAGCAAAAAAAATATTTCAAAATTGAGCATTAATAGGTTCTTTAAAAATATGTCCTTCATTAGTTTGTAATCTATAGGTACTATGACCAAGGATATCTTTTACTAAGGACCTCATTATTTTTATCATATTTTCCTTATTTTTAATTTATATAATCTAATTTAAGGACTAAATCACCAATATATAAAATTTTGTACTTTGACCTTTTTATTATGTTGTTTAGCAATGTGAGCATTTTAGTGGTTATTATGTTGTAAAGCAGCTATACAGTGTTCATCAAGGAAATATACGTATGAAGATGAGCTTCACATAATTAATCATTATTAATTATACCACAAATGGATATACTTAAAGATAAGAATTCAAATTCTAATGGTAAGACTAATTCAAACCTCTATACTAGTGAAAATGGTGTTTTCGTAATAGAAGTATATATGCTAGTACGATAAGCCCAAAGTTTGGGATTGAGATGAAGGTGCCAATTAGTACAAGTTTATCTATTATTTTTTTGTAATATTTTATTTAAAAAAATTTATTGGATTTTATTTGGTCATTACATTAAGGATGGTAAAGTGTTGATAATTTGTGGGAAATTTTAAATGTTACACATAATTGCTTCATGTCTTTATTTTTAAAGTTATCACCATTGTTAGAAATGATGGTATGGGGAACTACAAAATTATAGATGATTCGATTGAGAATAAATTTGGAAATGGTAATACTAGTGATATTAATAAGAGGCATGGCTTCTACCCATTTGGTAAAATATTTAGTATCAGTTATAATAAATGCATGCCCATCTTGTGATCGAGGTAATTTGCCAATGAGATTTAATACCCACATAGAGAATGGCCAAGGATATTCCATTATTTGGAGTTCAACCAAAGGAGAGTGAATTTTATCATCATCAATTTATCAAAGATTACACTTTTTAAAAAAATTATAGCATATTTTTTTAAAGAAGGAAAAATTAACCCATACACAAGAATTTGTAAGCTATAGCGTGACCACTATAGTGACCATTGTAGATGCTCACATGTGCTTATTTTAGGAGAGTAGGAATTTATTCTTTCATTACATAATTTATTAATGTTCTTTCTACATTATGATAGTAGTGGGTGTTTTATTGAAGTATATATTTGAAATTTTGTTTATGTGTTTGAGTTTTTTCATGAGAATTCATGTTTGGAGGGTAGGTATGGTGTTTAATAAATTTAATTATGTTTTTATACCATGGGATTTGTCAAATAGTGACAACCTCAAGGTTAAAAATTAGAGAATCATATTTGTTTTGTAAAAAGAAATGTGGTTTCCTTATTTGAATAAGAAATTTATAATCATGAAGTACTTGGTGAGGGTGATACAAAGATGCTAATGAAGTAAGAAAATCTGCTATATCATTTTTATCTTTTAGAATTGGTTTGATAGTAAAATAAGAAAATTATTTTATGTTTTTAGTATCTATTTGATGATATGAGATTAATTTTTCACTTTTTCATTGATAATCACCACTAACTTAATGGCATATAAGTTGTCAATTACCCAAAGCATGTAAATATGGGATATCCAAACTGATTGTATCTTACATGCCTATTATTAGAGATTCATATTCAACCATTTAATTGAAATAAAAATTCAAATAAAATACTAATGGTATAATTTTACCCTATGGGTTGGTTAGAATTCATCTTGCCCAGATCCTTGGAGTCATTTTATGCCACTGAAGTAAAGTATCCAAGTATCTTCATGTAAATCAGTTATAATTTTTGGTAATTCTTTAATAACTACTTTATATTTAGTGGTAAGAGTGTAATCATTTTATTTTAGATCATCAATGAAATTTTTAAAATAATATTTAAGATAAATTACTCGATTAAGACTTTCATATAAAGAATTTATTTATCAATAAGTGTATCTTGAAGGTGATTTGTAGCTGGTAAGGAAACTACTACAAGTTGGTTTATGATGACTTGTCCTTTAATAGATTTTTTATAACAATTTGGAGGTCAAATTCCATTAGTGAAACCATCCATTTTTGGATTCTATCTCTAGGTAAGAAAGCTTTAGAGAATAAATGATGAAGTAGATTAGAATGGACAATGGCATAAGTGGTTTGATAAAGCATATAATGATGGAGCTTTTCAAATATGAAATATATGGCAAGACAGTCATGTTTCAATTTGGTATAAATTTTTTTATAATCTTTTGAACCTCAATTGATATAATAAATAACATATTATCTACCAATATCATCTTGTTGAGAATGCATTGCCCCAATTGATATGGGGGTATAGGATGTATATAGGATTAATGGTTAATCATTTGAATGTGGATGAAGAGTGGGAGGATGAATAAAAATTATTTAATAATATTAAAGGATTTTTTGCATGAATACATTCATTCTATAGTATACCTTTTTTAAGAAGATAATTAATGGAGTAAATACGGTAAGCCATTTCTAGAATAAATTGAAAAATCACCCCTAGTTTCCCAAGGCATGTACATATTTTATGAATGGAAAGAGGAATATACATGTTGATTATAGCCTTGATTTTATTGGGATCAACATCAACACCTCAAAGGGAAACTGGAAAACCTAAGAGTTTACTAGATGTAACTTCAAATACACATTTATATGGATTAAATCTAACTTTATATTTAATGAATCTATCAAAAATGATAGTTAGATCATTGAGGTGAGTTTTATGACTTTAATATTTAAAAATGAGTTCATCCACATAATTTTCAATGATATTTTGAATAATATCATGAAAAATATGGGTCATTGAATGTTGATAAGTGACCCTAACATTTTTAAGATTAAAGGGAATTTTAACATAGCAATATGTTCCCCACTCTATAGTAAATGTTATTTTATGTTGGTCTTTAGGACCTATGTGAATTTTATTATAGATTAAAAAACCATCCATAAGTGATAACATTTCATACCTAGTGGTAGAATCAATGATAGGATCTATTGAAGGTAAGGGAAAGTTGTCTTTTGTACATGTTAAGTTTAGATTACAAAAATCAATGCATATATAGATCATCTTTGTGATTTTTTTACAAATGGGAACTATGTTTGATACCCATTCCAAGTAAAATCCATAGGTTTAATGAATTTATCATCCAAAATTTTAATTATTACTTTATGACATAAGGTATAAATTTCAAGTGGGAATTTTTGTTGCTTTTGTCTAACAGGTTTAGCATCTAGATAAGTGATGATGTTATGAATAATTATGCTAGGATCAATTCCAAACATATCTTCATATGACCAAGTGAATGATAAATAATATTTATCAAAGAATAAACTAAATTTATCATACTCCTCAAGAGTGAGCTCTTTGGATGTAGTAATAAGTTGAGGATATGTTAGTGTAACATATTTTATTTTTATGGTTTTTTCAATGAGAATAGCATTTCCATCTTGAAAATGGTATGGCAAATGAGGAAAGGAATAAATAAGATGTGTTTTAGGGTAGACATTAGTAATTAAACTATTTAAATAAGGATTTTTTTCTTAAAGTTACCAAGTTTATGATGTTGACATGGAAGCAGAGGTTTCTCTAGCATGGAGTAACTCAAGTATAGCTTCATCACTAGGAAGTGTAGGTAATGGTCAATAATATTCAACATCTACTTCTAAATCAATGATTTGATTACTATTTAAATAATATTCAAAATGTATTTGTATGCATTTAGTGGCTTTAGTGTTTAAGGTAATTTATGGTTTAATAGTGTTTATGGATTATATATTAGAAGTATTTGGTTGAGTAGATTCAACTAGGTTGTTATTGTCTATTTTAGTTTGTTTAATGGGTAAAATTTCATTTGTGTTGAGTTGTATAACTTTAGTGTTATCGATGTGATCATAAGGAAGAATAGGTTATGTAGAAATTTTATAATATTATTGAGTCAAGATCTCTTCAATTAACCAAGGGGTATATAATAATGGAGGATTAATGGGAGATACATAACCTTTAGGTTCTAATTCAATATTAGATGAAATATGAATGACATCTACATCATGGTTAAAGGCATGTATTTTTTATAATTTTATACATCTAAATCTCATGAATGGGCATGGTCCATGATATAATTATCATCATAAGTGTGAAAAATAGTGCATGCTCTATTTATATGAGAGAGTCAGTAGTTAAAACACCTAGATTACTAAAATTTTGAGGAGACATTGTTAAAGGATCCTAAAACAATTTGGCAACTCCATATTTGTCACATATAAAGTCATCTTATATGTAAGAATATGTATATGCATTACATGGAGGAGTTTAGTAATATCATCAATTAGAGGAATGGTGTAATATCATGGAAGTAAAGAAGGAGGAATCCATTCCATTATATAAGGAGGTAACATAGTTTTATTATAAATGTTTTATAATTAATTAGGTTCATCATCATCTAAATCAGTGAGGGTAGCATGTAAATTAGGATTCATGTTAATAAATTCAGGGAGAGGTGCACTATTAATGTGGGGAATAGTTGGAATGTGATATTGAGATTTAGGATTTCTTAGTTGTATATTTCATGGATTAAGTTTAACATTTTGTTTGTAAAATTTTCCATTATGAATGAATTTAAAACATTGAATACCTAAAGCGGAAATGACCCATATATGATATGTCTATAGATGACCAAGGAGTATGTTATAAGACAATGGTAGAAGGAACACTCCCATTATTAGGGGCAGGGATGTTACCTATTAAAGTATTTATTTTAGGTTAATGTTTTGAGATTGTATCAATTTCCCCAATGGTATAGTAGGGTAATTTAGATAAGGTAACATCTTAGGAAATGTGGAATGGATCAAAAACATCCACATCATCATTTTGGATAATTTGTACCATGTTGCAATCAATAAATGAAGGAAAGGAAAAAGTATATCGAGATTGGTTATCCTTTTGGGTAGCAAAATTAGGTAAGAATAAATAACCCATATATCTTCTAAATGGGTTAAGATTTTCAATAAATATTTAGATATGTGATTTCATGATGTTTAAATAAGGTAACATGAAAGCTAAGAAAGTGAATCCTATGTTTAAAGATGAAAATTTTGGGAATAAGACACAGTCATCCATATACTATAAAGGATTGATTAATTGTGTTTAAGGTTTGCACAAAACTATATCATCCAAGTAAAATGTATTTAGACAAGGAAATCAAAGAATTGAATTAGCTAGGTAGTATAGAGTCAAACAGGTCAATGGATTCATAGTTTAATTAGTCTGAGTGAGAACTAAATCATCTAATAGGTATGAAGTTGACCAGGTAATTACAATAGTGTGGAAAGAAGAATATATAAAATATTTATGAAACTTTGGGTTGAGTAGGTTGACTTAGTTTTATAGGAAGACAAATAAAAAGTCTATAAAAGACTAGGTTGAATAGGTCGACTTAATTCTATAAGAATACAAATAGAACAATTTATAAAAGATTGGGTCAAATAGGTTGACTTCATTCCATAGCAAAAAACATTAAAATAGTTTGAGTTTAGATTATTTAGGTTTTAGTTATAGAAAAATAGAACCAAACACATAGGAAACTAGATCAAGTTGGTTGATCCAGTTTCAACACATAACACAAACCTTATATTAACACTAGCTAATACAGGTTTACATATACAATAAAGAATAGAAAATAATAAGGAATAATAGTGAATTTTAGAATCTAGATAACTAATTCCTCAAAAATAAGACCAAGAATTTATACTAAAGGTTTTTATTAAAACTATAGGCTCCCAAAGATGCTTTTTTGTTTGATAATGTTGACCCAATATTTTAGAGAACTGACTATGGAGGAATTACCATTCTCATAGCCCACTAAACCTAGTTTCAAAGGTAAGATAGAAGTAACTTATTAGTACTAATTGCTAAATAATGTACCACATAAAAAATGGATAGATGGATTCCTAAGGTTCAATAAAGAGGTATATCTTAGGTGTTTCAAAAATATTATGAGGTAAGCAAAAACTAAAGACTATGTTTAGCTCTGTCCTATGGCTATGGCTATAGGTATTGGGGTAAGTCCCTCACACCATGATATTTTTAAATGATAGATAAGGATTATATATAGAGTATCAAGTATCCCTTTATGATAGTAACTAAGTATTTTGAATACTATTGGTATACATTTTCTAAGGAAAACAAAACAAAGTGAAAATGAAATTTTTGAAAGCTAATTTCAATTTTTGGGAAGGTAAATAAATAAGCATCCAAATAAAAGGTACAATGATATTAATTAATATCGCTATAGTTTAATTACCTTTAATTAAACTAGGAGAAACATACACATAATGAATTTTAGTTGGTCAACTTAGTTGTATAAAAATAATAGAACAGAGTTGAGCTAGTTGACTCAGTCTATTGAAAGACAGTGTAAAAGGAACACAGTCAATCTAGTCAACTTAGTTTTTTGGATAGAAAGAAGATATAGAACTAAGTCAATCTGGATGACTTAGTTTATTATAAAGGTATAGTTTTATTGAATTGAAAAATTGGCTAAAATAATATTAAAATTTGAATTTTGAAAAATAGTAGAAAAATGAGATTACTTAAAATTTGATAAAAAGTAATTATTGAGGTCGTTAGATTGAACCTGGTAAATTATATAGAGTTGACTAGGCAGATGTAGTATTTTTATTGAATTTATTAAGTTGATATTTTAAAATATGTTGTCTAGATGGAATTTTAAACCTATAGAGGTAAAAATACAATATTTAAATGGAGTCAAGTTGGTCAACTAAGTATTAAAAAAATAATAATAAATGACAAAATAAAATAAAACTATGTTGATCAAATCAACCTAGCATGTTGGAAGGAAAAATTAAAAAATAAAAGAATCAAGCAGATCGATTCAATTAAATGTGAAAATATGGGAAAATAAACTATGTCGATGAGATCGATCTAGTTTTCAAAATTGGAAATTTCTCACAGAGAAAAATAAACAAAATCAAGATGATTGCCTCAGTTGGAAACCTATAAAATATGCCTAACTAAGTTGACCAAGTTGATGAAGTTATAAAAAAATTCACATAAATTTCAATGAAATTGACTCGGTCAACTAAGAATAAAAACTTGTGCACAAAATATATAAGAGAGATGATAGGGTTGATCTAGTTATCTGTAGAGAAAAATTAAAAATATGCAAGGTTTAAATTCATGTCGAGTTAACTAGAATATATGCAAGCAAAGCTAGATAGTTCTATAACTTATCCTACTCAATAATATTCAAGATTAGAAAAGTTAATCAACTAACAAGTATGCTTAGAAATACATTTAGATTGGGGTTATGACCAATAATGGATCTGCTAAACCTACACGAAGGGATCTTTATCACACTATGGAAAAGGAGAGGTTTACAAAGCCTCTATTAAAATGCAATCTTATGATAACCTTGGTTAGTTATTATGATTTTAAATAATATTAAGCAAATTAATTTACTAAACAACTATGCAAGCTAATTGTGTAAGTGCATATACAAGCTAATCTAGTGCTCATCAAAGCTTATGGAAAATGGGGAAGATAATAGCCATGTAAAGATAAATCTATCTATAACATAAAAATAATCTAAGTAAAGAGAGATACAATCCAATATATATTTAACTCTACAAAATCTACTTATCAAAATATGAAGGGATGGGAATATACTTACCTTTGTTGAAGTGAACATGTCATGCCTCAATCTCTCCATTGTGCAATGGTACTTTGAAAGAGGTTGTTTTAGGATTATAAGGATCACAAGGATAAATCAGATCTAGGATATAAGACCTCTCCTATACATCTAAGACTTCCAAAAGACAAGTTTTACTTCTTTAAGTGTAAAAACCTAAGCAATGAAACCTCATATTGGTTGTATAAGTAGATTTATGAGTAGTAATGATGCAAAATTGATTGATATTATATTATAATTTAAATGAAATGGGATATAAATAGCCATGGATTGACCCTAAACCCTCAAATTTTAGCCAATATAGTCATCCTGATCAACCTCATTGGGTAGGAAATAGAGCCATAGGTCTCAAATTATATCAATGTTTTAACCTTTTAGGGTTTAACTATGTAAATATTATATTTAAATTAGTGAAATAATATGAAATAAATAACCACTTATTTATTACATATTTTTACTATCTTTGATTTTAAATAGTAATATATGTACAAATAGAGACTTATCTAGAAAACACTTGATATGAAAGATTTGAGTGTTGAAAATTGAGACACAAATAGATCTTAATGTTGTCAACTAGATCCCTATGTGATATCCTCCCCTAGATAGTATCACCACACTTAGATAGTAACACTATGTGGCTTTAGTGTACCAAAAATGGCACTAGTGTCCTCTATGTAAGGTTTCTCTAAAATTTTGGGTGCACCTACACCTGTGTTTCTAGGTTTTGTTCATATGCACACAAAATTTGAAACTCTATATTGTGCCTATAATAACTCAATTATGATGCAAAACCTAATCCTCATTACAATTAAGGCATTATTTGAAAAGTGTGTTCATTATTAGGATAGGTTGGGCATCCTCAACACCCCATTATAAAGATAGTTGCCTACATTCCAATACTCTAAGCAGGGATCAAGATTGATATATTTATTCCCACCTAAGTGATGGTGCAAGTGAAAGTGATGTTATAATGATAGTGGTATTGAATTCCTTGAGTGTGCCTAAGATTGTAAATTTGGATAATTTGAGTTTAGGGTAGTTGTAGATAGTATTATGCATAAGTAGGGCAAAATAAAGATTAATAACATTAATTTTACTCAATTATTTCATTTTTTGAATAGGTGTTTTGCATCTAATTTCCATCTAGTGGATAGAGGTCTAAAATTCATGTATTTATAGTTTTTTTTAGCTTATGTAAATAATAAATATACTTATACCAACCTTATGAGGGTTTTACTTTTGAAAATATATCCATTTAGGAAAGATAGGGTAAAGGACATTAGCACCATTTTGAGAACATTGGCTTCACATGGATCTAATGTCCTTAATGTGGAGATAATTTCCAATTGGAAAGATGCTAATCCTAAAGGCACAAGATCTAGAAATGAGGGTCTAAAACTATGTTTTAGCTGACTAAGGATTCCTTTGGTCCACACAAAGGTTATAAAAATGTGATAAAAGGTTATAGGATAATTCTAAGGCTAAGTTAGGAATAGGATATATCAATCACCACTCTTAGGACTCAAATAAAACTTTTCAATTATTAAATTCCCCCTCCCACTTTATGTTAGAAATGCAACAAAGTGAAATGAATAACATAAATGAAAAAGAAGAGTACCTAGACTTACCTAGGAAGTGAATCCCATGAACCTGAGTCTAAGTATGTGAAGTTGGGTCTGTGTATGTGAAGCATGATCTAAAGTATGACCTAAAAATTAAATGTGCATAAATTAGTCCTTACTTAAAATATATCAAAAGAAAAATACTAAGCTAAATAAATAACTAAGTAAACATTATTAAAGAGATGGGAAAGAGGAAAGGAAAGAATACACCTCATTGGGTATGTGAACCAATGCATGAACCTATTGACAACCTATGTATGTACGTATATAGTGATCAAATAATTGAATATATTAGAATAATCCAATATATTTCTCAATCCTCATATGTGGGTGTCTCAATAACTCAATCAAGTTTTAAATCCATCATTGCCCACCACTACTTGGTGGATCATGACCTATGAATAGCTTGGATTACACTGAAAGTGTGTCCAACCCTCTCATGCAGGTGGCTCAAGAACTCAAGTAGGATATGAATACATCATTTCCAACCCATGTGTAGTATATTCATCTAAAACTAAACTATAAAAATTTCTATAAATATATAACTAGGTATATTTAACTTTGTGTGTTGGTTCCATGACCACTCAGGTACATTAGGTAGCTTTGGGCCACTCGAGAATGGCAATCACTATAGATGATGTAAAGCATGAAATTGGTGAAAACATGGACTATGATGTCAATTTGATATAATGACATGATTTTTTCCATTCCTTTTAATCAATTTGTGTTTTACTAAGCATATGGAAACAATGAGCAACATGCATGCCCCCAATCTAATATATGAGTATACTAATTTTGGATTGAGTTGTAATAATTATATCTAAATATCTAAACTAAATATGGAAATGATAATTCCATGCATTATTCCCCCAATATGATCAAATGATATGAATCTAAGCTAAGATAGTGTGAATCTAAACAAAATTTGAGCATAACTTCCAAACATGTAGTTGTATTTATGCAAACTTGTATTGTACTTGGTGTATTGTTCTGGCTAATCTAAATTGACCTAAAATTAGGGATAATAGATAGTAGAATCACATCTTAAATAGTAACACCATGTGGTTTTAGTTTCCCTATTTGGGCACTAATGTCTATCTAGTTTGAAATCTAAGTCATTTTATTGATTTTTGATTCCTTATTTTTACCTGTGTTTTACCTATGTCTAATTTTTTGAAACTGAACCTATGTACTAAAAAATGTTTTGTGAATACAATGTAAGAGCCTGATCTCTATGAAAAACCCCTATGAATTCCCCCTCTTTTGAGGGTAGTTATTAAACCTATGCAATAACTATCCTTAAAATAAATAGCTCTAAAAAAATTGTGTTATCCAAAGCATATATGATAAATGCATGATAATCCAATAAAATGTGCAAATATAACATCAAGATGTAAGAGAATATAAGCATAATTTGTAATTTAATATGTATGTCATGTCTATCATTGTAAAAATGTATAGAGATAGATGTAATCAATGTATGTATTAACAAATTTGAGTATCTACTAAGGGGGATGGGGCATGATGTCCATCATCGCACCCAAAAAGAAAGGGTAGATGTATAAGATCCATCATTGCATCAAGAACTAGTGTGTGTAACAATCAAATACAAGTGTCATGAACATGATGCATTTAATAAAGGATACATACAAAACACATGAGGCATGCAAAATAGGCCAAGGGGGCACATTACAAGGGACACAGACACATGTCACTAAATTTGAGAAAATAAAACAAATAAGGACATGTTCAAATGTCTACATACACAATCAGGAAAGCACACATAAGGCACATGTCCAAGTCATACAATAATAGAAGTGGTGTAGAGCTAAAGAATAATGCCATTTTCAAATGCCCTCAAATAGAAGTATATAAAATACAATCAAGTCTAAATAAAGAAAGCTAGAAATGAAAGCATTCATGAATGTAGTATAAATCTATGTAAGAGAAAGAATGTACATATGTTGAGTCTAAATTAGTGATAGTCGACAAAAAAAATTAGTATGAATAGCAATGATCAATATCAAGATATATCAATGAAAAAATTAGAATGTAAGGAATATAAGGATAGAACCAAGTGATAGAAACTATGTATAAGATGCCCCAAGTGGGTGGATGTATCAAATGAATAAACCTAAATCAGTGTATATGCCCCTAGTGGGTAGATTATAGTAATTATAGATTATTGTAGTGGACCTAAGTCACATAAGCAATCTGCAATCACTCAAAAAGAACAAACTAAATCATGTATGTATGATAAAAATAACTATATTAAGATAGCTAGTATATGTATTGTTTATCAAATATAAGAAATTTAAACATAGCAATGTGTAGTCATATAAAATGTAAAAATTAGTAAATTGAGCATGAATAATGACACCCAACCCTTAGGTCCCTCTTTCTTACTCTCCTAACCCTCTTAGGCTTATTTTCACTAATTTAAAGTCATCCATAGCTTTCCAAACTTGAACCTAGCTGAGCCAAACTCATTTTTCCATTACTAATCCATCCCCCTAGGTCTCATCTACTTAGGATAATAGTACCACATTAGGAATATAACACCAGTGCCACTTCTATCCACTTTAGGTGCTATTGTCCAAGTCTATTTCTAGACCCAATGGTCAATTTATTTTAGTTTCCCATCCATATCCTTGTTGGCCTAATGTGATCATATTCAACCCATGACCAATAAATACCTATAAAATCCCATTTAAAGATCATTTGGAAAGGGTTGGTAAATACACTATGCAAAAAGATTGTTCAAGAAATCTTCCCTATTCTCAATATACAACCAACCAACACACTTATAAGCTCATTCAAATCCTTACACCAGTCCCTAGCCTCCTCAAATACATCTAGTTTAGCATTTTACATCTTCATATACATAATTTTACAAAGAACATCAAGTGTGAGAACTACATATGGCTTTATCCCTCTTTGGAGTATTGATATGTAGGTAACATGCCCACAAACAGGGTGTGAAGAACACCTAGTGCATCTGACACACACTAACCCCATATTTCTTAAAATTAGTCAAAGTATAATGGAAGATAATGACTGAAGAAAGAATCTTCTCTACAGAGAGCTTTATATAATTCTAGCTACTAAAAATTTATAGACAAGGTCACACAAACATAGCAAACAAAACCCAAAAAGCTTATATCCTCAAGACAATAGTGGCAGAGGTGGAATATACTATTGGTGCCACTACTATCCAATTCTAGTACTCATATCCAATCATAAAATCAAGTTTAGATCTTAGTTTTTGATAGTGTCTTAGTCCTGCATAGTGAATTCTAGCCTCTATCTTAGTCAAATCAATCAGTTTCTAGCTAAGTTTTGTTTTCTTCTCCTTATTACTATAATTTTAAAAGTTTGAATTATAATTAATTTACACAAATTAGTATCTTAATTATTGTCTATTTATTTACTAATTTTACTACTTAGATCCTTTAACTAAATTAAGAATAATACACCAATATTCCCAAAATTATTAGATCATTTGGTGAACCCAACTTACTTCAAACACGGATAAAAACCCTGTGATAAAATTCCTACTGATATATATATATATGTGTGTGTGTGTGTGTGTGTGTGTGTGTGTATATATATATATGTATATATATATATATATGTATGTATATATATATATATGTATATATATATACATATATATATATACAGATATATATATATATATATATTTACCTACATAATAAAATTAGAAATTAGCTTTAAATTTTAAAATTCCATAGTAATTTTAAAATAAATTTCTTTCAAACGCTAATTGACCATATTAGGTCCTAGTATTTTATCAATAATTTTTAAATCATTTTCTAAATTTTTACTAGCATATTTAAATCAAAAGATCCATTCAAATTTCAAAATTACATAGTAATTTTCAAAAAACATTTGTTTTTCAAAACCCTAGTGGCATCTTCTAGGTCTCCTTAAATCACAAATTTTCTAATGAATTTTGAATTTTTTACTTGCATATCTAGCTCAAAAATTCACTTCAAATTCCAAATTTTCATAGTAACTTTTCAAAATAATTATCTGTCAAACCCTAGTTGCATATACTAGGTCTCATTGCTTCTTAAGGCATCACCTTACATGTTTGTGAGCTTCATATCCTTTTTATGCCATTTACAGTTAACTATTTTTAGGACTTTACATTTCCTATATTTATTATTTTATTTATATCACACTTTGCCTATTACAATTTTTTGCAAAAAAATTAATCAAATTTCAACTTATTTTCTTACTTTACCAATTGCCCAATATATTAGTTTTGATTAAACTAATAAAAGGTAAATTCAAGAACTTTTAACTAAACACCCTAACATGCAAGATGACATGTTTAAAATAATACAATAAGAACAACAAAGAGTAAAAAATGGTCAATTTTCTCAAACCACAGAGCAACTAGTTACAAATAACACTATAGAGTCAACTATGTCTTAATAACCCCCTATAGCAGCCCAACCTACCTCTATGCCACCAGCTATAGCTAATACATCTTTATCTCTTGATGTGGTAGCTCTTGTGTAAAAGATAAAATCTCTTCAATCCAAGGTGATACATCTTGATTAAGGTGCCTCTAGAACTACACAGGCTTTGGATTCCTTTGGTCTATTACATGCACCATTGGCATGTCTGTTACTTCTACACCCTTGTCACAAGGTTTTGTTCAACCTAAGCTTACTCTATATGATGGCAAAGGTGATCTAAAGACACATTTGAGAGCCTTTCATGTAGCATGATTAGACTATGTACCAAATGAATAGCTACTTACCAAGTTATTTCCATGGAGCCTAAAGTATTATGCTTTACAATAGTTCTATAGTCTATCAAATCAGTCAATCAATGCATTCAATCCTTTAGCTGACATGTTCCTATCTCATTTTAGCATTAACATTGGTGATAAAGTTTCATACGTCTAAGTTGAAAAATAGAAACAAAGGGCTAATGATCATCTCATAGATTATGTTCTTTGATATAAGACTATCTTGGCTAAGATGACTAGCCCCATGGCCAATCAAGAGTTATAGGATCTCTTCAAACAGAGTATTCTAATAGATTTACATAAATCAATTATGTTCAAAAAATTCTTTTCCTTCACTAAACTATGTTATACCCTAAAGGGATGATAATTCAAACTAATTGTAATGGGAAAACTCAAATACACAAGTATCATAGACATAGTAAACAAGAGTAACATCAAGTCCCATACAAAGTCAAGGTTAATTATAACAAGATTTAAAATCAAATAATAGTTAATGCAACTTCTAATCCCCCTCAGTGAGTGGTTTTATCAACACCTCCTTGGTGAACCTTTACCAATCTACCAGTTTCTCTAACCAAAGTTTTACAACAACTATTAGAATGTAACATCATATCTCTTCCTCCTATTTAGGAAGTTCACCCAAAAAATCCTCTTCTATGGGGATATGATCAACATGCATTTTGCAATTTTTATAGGTCACTATGACATAAAATAAATAGACTCATTAGTTTGAGACATAAGATACATGATTTGATAGATGATAATCATATTGATCTTGGCACTTTAGTTGAGCCTCCTCAGGCTAAAATCCAACATAGGATAAAGCATTGAAAATATTTTCAAATGCTTTTACATAGCATTATAAACAAGAAACATGGGACACATTAGGGGTTCACCATGCATATCATGCACATCCCCCACCAGATACATATACGGCACCTTCAGTTGAGACACATCTTTTGAACAATATGATTGGTGTATATAATTCTAGAGTTCTAGTTAGACCTTCCATCTCCTTCTCATAATAGGAGATCATCGAGGATGATAAAAATTATCATGCATTCTTTATTAGAGATCACAATCATAATCATCTTATTTATAATGTTCTCATAGATAATGGATCCAGTGTGAACATGTGCACTGTGACATTAATACAGTATTTTGGATATTTAGAGAAGGATATTACCCCAACAGACAAGTTATTAGTGGATTCAGTGGGCACATACAAAGTTCATTGGGTGATATCATATTTCCTTTATAGGTTATCCCAACACAGGTGGCCACATCATTCACTATAATTCCTAGTGTAGGAGTTTTTGATATGTTATTTGGTTGACCATGATCCAGAAACTTCAAGTAGTACCTTCTATAGTTTATAGATGCTTAAAATTTATTCATGATAATCAGGTTATTACAGTTGGTGGAGTTCTATATGAGTTACCACTCCCCACTTCAAATCCATCTTCCACTTTACGGTCACCAATTTTAGTTCATTATTTAGTTTTAGTTTTTCCCCAAGTTCTAGTTCTTCTTCTAGTTTAGATTTAGACATAGGTAAAGCCTTCATCACTAGCATAGAGAGTTTATACACCTCCATAGCTTTAGGATTCTAGACAACTTCTAGATATAGTGTTCACATCCAATTTAGTATCATTGAGATCTCATACATCTACTCATAGATCACATGTGCACATGACTTCTCCTACCCCTAGATGGCTCCCTAAGATCCCTATAATTGCATCCACTTCTTATAATTATAGGGGGACCCCACACTCAATTTCTACTTCAAATATTTCAAAGCATTTAGAACATATATTGATTTTAGAGCCATATTCTTAGAATTTCCATCATGCTTCATGATCACACATGATTCCTCTCTTTGATACATGACACCATGATAGGGAGTCTCCCATGAGACTTATTGGTTAGTATCATCCTCTCCTAGTTTTACTTGTACATAGTTTCTATTACTTGATTGTGCATATCTCAAATCTCAAAAAATACAATAATAATACAACATTCAAAGAACTCAAAAACATGAAAATAACTCAAAAATACCAAAAAATATTTATATTTTCTGCATCATCCATGCTTTACACTTATACTACAATGCTAGACTTACATTTGTTGTTCTATGATATTATTTGTCAAATTATCACATTACCATGCTTCAATTAATCTTCTTTGAGTGTGCGTAGTGACATCCAGCTATTTGATTGCTTCACTCTACCCATCGAGGGGGAATCCTAATTCTATATTTGAGACATACATCGATATACATACCCATTGGGGGCAATTTTTTACATGACCATTGTTGACCAAATTTGACTTTTTAAGTCAAATTACAGAACCTATAGGTAAAAAACATGAATTTATAGATCTATAAGGGGTGTAATATGGATTTAAAAAGGTGTTTTATAGTTCAATTAAGGTCATCCAATGTTTTAATAGCCTTGGCCATTAGTTAGTTTAGTCCTTATATCATTTTTAGGTCATTTTGAGGGTAAAAAGGGGGAATTTAATGAGTTATACGAGTTTATTAGGAAATTTGAAGGTTAAAAAAGATGATTTTATTCCCATGTATCCACTTAAGTCTTAATCAACTGACATAACTAAAATATGGTAGGTTATGCAGAAGAAAGGGAAGTTTTCTTGAGCAAAAGAGAGAAAATGGCACTTGTAAAGCCTCCTTGGGAAGCATGAAATATGGTAAAAGATCTTGGGAGGATTTTTAATCTTTCTCAAACTCATATCCATGCATTAATTTATCTATAAGTGTCATTTCTTGCTCAAAACCATTTTACCCCTTTTTGCCTTTCTAGGCATGCAAAAGTAACTTGCAAGTTTGTACTTGGTATGGCTAGCACAAGAGGTTTTGGGAAAATTTAACTTGGGTAAATATTATAAACTAATTAATATTCCATTTTATACTTAGTTTTAAATTAATGGTGGTCTTATATTCATGAACCATTGCTAACAAGTTGACTGTGCAAATCTGTTAGTTATTTCATGCACCCTATGGGTTTTGCTCTTGTTTGAGAGATTATATATAATTTACCTATTGATGTTGGTTATAGAAGATATTTACTACCTCCTAAAATTATCCCCATGTTTATTTTAATTTTCTATAGTGTTTGGATAAGAAAATTTTCCTTAAGTTATAGGAGGATGCACTATGCTAATTACAAATAGTTTTTCACCATGTCCAAGATCTTCATGTTATGACCATAGTTGCAAGGGATTATGTTAGTATATTTTGCATTTTTTAAGGTTATTTTTATTCATTTCACCCTAAAATTCCATCTACCAAAATAATCTTCATAATTTTTATGCATAAATACACTTCACCTAGTCTGCCATTAGAGTATGCATCTATAGGTGGTTGTAAGGATGATTTCCATGTTGAAAAGAATGTTTGAAGATGGTTACAAAATTTTATTAGTGTAAATAATGTTATTTAGGGATTAAATTTAGTTTATCTACCATTATGCCTTTTTCCCATCCTTATTGCTCCATTATACACACTCACTACCTACATACAGTCCATACACACATATAGGGACCGTCTGATGACATCATGCTATAATGGGATATTTTGTGGTGGCTTAAATATATTAGATGTGTTTGGAATGTATTTTAATGTTTTAATATGGGTAATAAACCCATTTAAATATAATTTCCATACTCATTATCCATATTTTCATTATTTTGTCTACACTTTGAAAAAGACCACCTATAGGTGGTGTTAATAGAGATCAAATACTAGTTTAGGGATTTGGACCTTGTCTCAAGTATCTCATAATCAAAGAGTTATGTTTTTAAATTTTTTTAGGATTTAAAGTATAATGAATATGTCTTCCCCATGTCCATTGCTTGTCCTCACCTTCACTACTTGTATGAGCAAAAGCCACCTACAAGTGGCCTAAACAAGGGACTAAGATGCTAAATAAAATGATAAGACACATGGTGGAACATTTTTGTAACCCCAACATGATAATAAGATCATGACATAATTTTTTGGAGTGATAAGTGGATATACAATATGGGATATTTTCTCAAAAGGTGAAAAGACTATTTTCATGCCTCCAATCCCTAATTTAGTGAAACAGAGGTCTAAAAAGTTTTTATAGGTACTTTACAAAATGCCTATATGGGATTATAAAACATATAAAGAGGTGAAACATTTTGTCTCTACATATTAAAATATTTTCACAAGGTTTTAAATCCATATGTCCAAGGGAAGATGGTTGTTGAGAGTCCTAAAGTTACCCTTAAAATCACTAAAATTAGGCAATAACATCTACAGTTAAAGCTAAAAAGAGATTTTCAAATCCAAGAGTTCAAACTCAAACCATACAATAAATATGGGGTATTTAAAAAATATAAAATTGACATTCATAACATAAGGATCATCATGAAACAATATTAATTTGTGTCTTTGACTCGCCAAGCATACCCTTAGTTTGTACATATGCCCTAATAAGTGAACCTATGGCTGTGAATGTAGATAATGGGAAAAGTATGGTTGTCTAGATGATGATCAAAGCTATCAAAGGTGAAGGGTTAAATCCAAATTTATATAAAATTATTATAAATTATTAAGAGAGGGTAATTTCAATATTATTTCAAACTCTAACCCTACAAGTCACTATTGAAAAGGAATATAGTTAGCAGATAGTGAACAAACCAACTAATTTTCTTAAATTTTATAAATAATAAAGTGATTAAAATGGACTTAAACCATGTAAAATGAACCAAATTATTTATAATTATGTTATTTCCTTTATTTTTCAAGCTTGGATCATGCACCAATCACCTACAGTAGGTCATCTAGCAGGGGTTACTATCATAACAAGGTAACACAATCATCTCAAGCAATCAGTATGAGGGATTTATGAAAAAATGGGGATGATGAAAACCTTCATCACAATTGAAGAAAACTAATGGAATCATCATGATACACACAATAGATAAAAATGGCTTAGGTAAAGCAAGAAAACATAGTCCATATGGTTGAATGGGCACATAGTTTATTTCAAATAGTTTGCCTTGAAATTTGAGTAGGTTACGAGTCATATGACCTAGTTAAGGGTTGTATTTTTGTAAAAATAATCATTAACACCTAGGGAATCTTGTAAAATATTTATTATTTTTAGACAAATAGGGGAATTACCCTCTATTCTGTCTAAGATAGAGGGCACTTTCCTCATGCACAAACCTTGGCAGTCTTAAAGAAGGTAACAAAAGGATGAGTTAGAGGCTAAGGGAACTTTGTTGAAAAGTTTTAGAAGTTGTAAAATATCTAATAAATCATTTAAAACTTTTTATAAATGGATTAAACCCAATATAATTCTCTAGACCATAGAGGTTGTAGTCATGACTCAGGAGGCATGGTTATGCCTAGAAGCCAAATTGATAGTCACTTTCATTTCTCACATGAATTAAGATTTTTAGTGAATTTAAACATGTATATGGGACCAAATTAGATTTTTTTGAGATATTTTATGTAGGGAGAACTATAAAAAACCATTTTGAACCCTAAGGTGCAATTAAGCCTACTAGGAAAGGATCAAGCTTAATGCCGAAAGAGAAGGTCACTCAAACGTTGGCCTTAGAAATTATTTGAATCCTATTGGTACATGTTCATAGAATCACTATAGATGTTTTCAAGACTTTTTAGGTCAATTAAATCATCAAAAATCCATTTTTAGGCCTCAAAATAACTTAAACCTACAGGAAAGTGAAGGACAAGCTCGATGGGCTAGATTGAAATGCTCACATCTTGCATGAGGCCTTATATGGGAATATGAGAAGTTTAGGGATGTTGAATTAGGTCTTGAAAAATTATTTTATGTAATTTTTTGGTAGGTTGGATGACAAATATTTGTGAACCAACCTAAAGAATAAAAACTAATCAAAACCCTTGTAAACCCTTGATAGTGACCCAATGGAGGAAATGGAGTTGGATAGATATCCAAATGGAATATTTTTACTATAAAATTGATTTTATGTTGTTAAGGACTCATTTAGGATATTCCCCATGCCTTTTGATTGTATTGACTTGTATAAATGGGGGTAAAAATAGGGTTTTCTCATTATTTTGTGTTTTACAGGTTGTAGGATGTTTAAAGAGATTAAAATAATTTGGATGGAAATATTAAGACTTAATATAACTCTCCATATCACTCTAATTACTTTAAACAATTCCTAAGTATCCAAACTAGGTGCTTTAACTTAGCCAGTCAAAACTAGCCTAATGGACAAGCTAGGGAGAAGTGTAAAAACTTCAAGTAAATGGATTTTTAGACTATACTTGGTGATTATAAGTACATGGGGTGCCTCTAAAATTTTAATTAACTACATAACATGTATTTTCATGGAAAAATAAATACAAATTTGAGGCCAAGTGTGTAGGGTGTAAGAAAGATGATTTTTTTTGGATAATAGATGATGATGGTTTACTTTTAGAGGCTTCCATAGGAATAGGAATGAAACAAATGCATGGAGAGGAATTTATGAGAGCCTCCCATTCCATTAAAATAATTTTACCTACTCATAATTAGTTATGGAATGTTCACATAGGTCCAAATCATGAAGGTAGAGTTTTGAGCCAGAATGAGGAGTTTCTTACCACTTTTCATGAATTTTATGGCTTGAATTGATACTTGTGATTATATAACTTACATGTTTAATCCAAAATAATTTTCTCATTCACAATTAATTACTTATCTCAGCTTTAAAAGTGTCCTTGTGACCCTTGGACTTCTCTCTTCTCTCTCTCTCAAGTTTTATAAGAACTAGCCATTTTGGCCATTATATTCTATTCTCCACCTGAGTATGGTGAAGCCCTACTCAAATGTATACCTTTTTATCAATAATAAAACTTTTTTTTACCTATTATATGACTATTATTAGTGTTTTCATTTTGAATTCTTGATTTTTCAAAAGTTAAGACTGTGGATTCCTTAGCATGTCTTGTCATCCTTTCATCCTATTTACAGTTGGAAAGCTTCTTATTGCAAGGCATGTGAAGTGTTTTAGGAGATTTGAAGGACTAAGTGAGATATTATTTTCATTATTTCCCTCATATTCCTCTTGTCTAGTCTTCCTAGCTTTGTACATTCATCTATAACCTCACAATGTAGAATATTGATGTGAGAAGATGAAGATTAAAAAAGTGTATGTTCAATTTGTCCTTTGATTTCAAGTGTAAAATACATATATTTATATGTCATAATTTTATTTGGTGTATCACCTCCCTTATATTAGTTTTATTTTAGTTATCCTTCTCCCTTTTCACCCCCCAAGTTTAGTATTATTTGTAATCCAAAGTGGTACATCAAGGGAGCTAGCCCTATCTAGAGATTCACCTCATTCCCTAAGCTACCCACAAGCCTAGAGTTGATTCCATTATGCCACTTGGATGAGGATATCTTTGTCATCTCCTTAAATGGTGTAAATCCAAGTGATAACAACTACATAATCTAGGTTATGTCATTCCTAAACCACATACTCTAGTTATCATGTTGATGTACATTATTTACCAGCTTACATAAATTACTATATCAGCATCTTACTAGTATATATAACTTGTGTATTTATTAGAATATACCTATTATTTTAATAACATGTCTTTTATACTTTCCCTCTTTCTTTGATTTTTTTTGTGTGATTTTATTTCTAGTTATTACATGCTTTCTTTTCTTACTTAGCATTGTTATATTATTTACATTTCTCAATTCTTGTTTTATCTCTTATATGTACTTTAGGACATTTGACAATTTCCTTTTCTTCTATTCATGTATGTGCCTTTGTAAATTTTCTAATATCCCTTGTATGTAATATTCTAAGTGATTGTGGCTTCCATGCCAACCTTACTTATCTCAATTATATGTGTATAAAGCATTTGAACATGCCTTGTATGCTTGATTTCCAATTTGAGTGACATGTGTCCATTTCCCTTGTTTGTTTGGCCCCTTGGCCACTCTTGTATGATTATTATTTCTTGACTTGTGTGATTGTTTACTTCTCATTGTTTACAATGCCATTATCTACTTCATGCATTTATCTTGCTTTCTTGGATGCCATGATGGACATCATGCTCCATCTCTCCAATTAACAACTAACAACTAACAACTAACCAAACTTTCATTTCTAATTTAGTACATTGTACATGTTATTACATTGTTATATCCATTTATGCATACCCTTATTGATCTAATAATCTCTCAATTTAAATCATGCTAGATTTTGAGATATCTTATCAATTATCATTACTATATCATGTATCTTTGTAGCATAACACACTTGTAGGGATTTTTTTTTTAGGAAAGTCATTTTAGATTCTTCATTCCTATCCTCAAAAGAGTGGGAAAAAAAAGGGTTTTGTCATAGAGATCAAAGCTCCCAATGGTCAAAAAACCAACATTCAAAATACTCAAAATAATAACTAGACATCAAACCAATCAGAATAGACCAAGAAGATAGAGAGAATATCAGAACAGTCACTAGATTTGGCCTAGGAAAATATCACTATTGCCACTAGTGTCCACTTTTGGTGCTCATATCCAAACAATAAACAATCTATACTTTTTAAAAGCAAGCAAAAAAGTAGGTCGAGTTATATTTTTGCTTAGCTAAAATAGTTTAGAATTAGTAGTTTTTAGTACACTTTCACTCATAGAATCTAGATATAGGGAACATCATGCATGGAGTGATGGATCTCACTTATATTTTTAGATATGGTATTTGATATGACTTCCAAATTAGAATCCATGTTTTAGACACTAGTGATTGGGGGCAATGTGTGTGGCACATTTCTTTCTTTTCTTTTTGAGTTCAACATTACCCAAGCATTCTTAGTAATTGCATGTCTCATTCCATCTACAGGTGGTTGGCATCATTTTATAATGGATTTCATACAAGCCTAACTTCTTGAGTTCTTTATTTCTTTAGTTACTATATTCCTAAGTGGATTTCATACAAGCCTAGTACACCAATTCAGAGTGGCTTTCATACAAGCCTAATCTCCATCTTTTGGAGTGGCCAAGTGTAGACACCGAAAATGTGTTTGCACCTTGGTCATCTTTCATCCTCCCCCCTTGTCCCCCGTTGACCCATATCCTAACCCTTGTCCTAGCCCCCTCCATTTATCAAATTAAAATAATTAAATATTTGGCCCCTTTCCACCTCACCCTTGCCACCTTGGATCACCTCCTTGGATCCCCCCACTTCTCTCCCAGCTTTTATTGCCCAAATCTCCCCTTTATCCTTCCTCCTGCGTCCATTTATGTCTTCCTCGACCGTTTTCCCATGGCCCCTTGGCCCGGCAGCGTGCAAGAATGGACAGAGGCTAATTTTAGCCTCTGTGCCCATTCTGACCTCATCAATGTCGATCATTATTCGGCCGACGTCGGCGGTTCTACCAGCGTTGGCACACTTCAAAATGGTTTTCTGCAACCATTCTGTGCCCCCCCCCGTGAACAGAACATTCTTGATGCTTTGGCATTCGCATTCTCCTTTCTCTCCACCTCGTACAGCAATAGCAGCAAGTACAGGCACTCTACATCAGTCATTTCTTCTTGTAATAGGTCCTCCACAACTCCAACAACGGGCTCCTCCATTCTTCAATCAACAAGCAGGAGGTAAGCAATTTCATTGTTTTATTTCATTGTTTCATTTGATTTCAGTTACCTATTCTATCCACTGTCTACCACTTGCTCTGTCCTTCCCCTGAGAAGCTGAAAAGCCTTCTCAGACCCTGTCTCCCATCTATCTTCCTTTTGCCCTGTCACCTTTTTAGTCCAATCCCAGACAACATTCTTAGTCCCTCAGACCCAAGACAAGTCCCTCAGACCTCCAAGTAATCCCTCAGACCTCTAAACAGACCTCCCTGACCTGTAGACAAGACCACAGTCCATTCTGCACGTCCATAGACCCTGTCCACAGTCCTGAAACCTGGCCTGACCCGTCCCTGACTACTGCCCTGACCGACCTCGGCCGATACCCATACTGACATCGGCATCATAACCGATGTCGGTGACCTTCCTAACCGACGCCGGCAATACCACCGATGTCGGTGACTGTACAAAGGCAGATAGCTTCTAAATAGGTACGCATTTGTATTAAGTTCTTTCTTTATATTTTCCATCATTTATCACTTTTTGTTTCTAATCAGCATTCTATTTTAACAGTGGACTGACATCCTCCAAGAAGCCTTTGCACTTCTAGGACCAAGCTCTTGCTTGGCAGTCACCCTTTTGTCATCTAACATTTTTTGTGTTTAGTGTCTTTCTCTTTCAGGTGTCATTCCTCCATAGCCAAAGAGGAGTTCTCACAATGTCTGAATTATGGTGCACATGTCTACAATCCAGGTATGTACAAACCCTCATCCATTTTCTATAAGTTTCTCATTTCTCTATCTTTTGAATGTAGAAAGCGATTTAGCGTAGAAACATTCTGGCACGCCCGGTGGGACCCTAGGTCTTTCCTTGGGTTCCTTTTCTTTTCATTCATATAGGGTGCATTAGGATCCTCCCTTTTCACCTCTTTCTTCTCTTCTAAATGACATCATAAGTAGGGATAAAAAGAACTTTTCTTTTCTTTTCTTGCATTTCTAGACTAGTCAAAAATCATATTCCTCAAACCCTTTCTCAACTTGTTTTTCATCCGAACTTAACATTTCGACTTGGGGCTTAAAACACTTTGCATTCCATTTCTGCTTGTGCTTGCATTAGTCCACACTTAGTAATTGACAAACACATATTGAATTAATCATAGATCACTTGATGTTACATAACCTAAACCACTTACACTAAATCTAAACATCAAACTTACTTGAGACAAGGCCCAACTGGGATTTCATACCCCAGTGGATACCTTACATGTCCCGACGATCCTACTTGGATTTCATCACCAAGGGGAAAGCCCACTCTATTCTTTGGCAGAGTCTAAACTCTAGGGAAAGTATATTTTGGCTAAGCGAGACCAGTTTATCACTGGGCTTGTGAAGTGAGGGGAGCTTGCTCCTTAGCACCAGGCCATGTACAGAACCTAACCTAGACTTCTTAAGCGCCTAAACAAAACCTAAAACCATCCATAGACTACCTCTTCTAGGACCCAACTCAAAAGCCAATCTTCCTACACACATTTCTAAGGCATAAGTCACCATGATCCTAATAAATTTCTAGGGATCTAACGCTTAGGATTTTGCTTGTGCTCTTCATCTTTTCTGCTCTTATCTACTTGTTTGAGCTTATGAGGATGACCTTTTTTGCCTTGAATGGTTCTGACTCGTAGTCAAGCCAAGGCTCTAGTCAACCACGTGAGGCATCAACCACTTCCATCTACTCCATCCATAACCAGTCCTATAATGGAGTTCCACTCAGAGACTGAAAGAACTCCTACTCGCCCGACCCTGCCCCAGACTCCTATTGTCCCAGAAGGGGACCAAGATTTTGCACAATTCTTGGACCTCAACATCAAAGCCTTGCAACACTATCTCATGCATAGCTGAACACGAGACTCCTTGGGAAATCTGATTTATGGAATGCTGACCTCTCTTGTTGCGACTACGGTCATATCGATAGTGTCTGTAGTTCAACCTTTAGACACCCAAGCTATCACCTCGATCAATGACCAGACCTTGACCAACCTTCTAAGTGTGGCCTCTCCTTCCATCTTAGGGCCCACTTCCACCGGGGTTTCGGCCCCCTATCAACCTCAGCCCATTCAACCGCTCTCCACTCCTTTCCAGAATCTAGTCGTATCTATTCCACTTACCCTGGCCCCTATCAACACCAGGGTGGCTACCTATCCATTGGCCCCTGTTACCACAACCCAACCTCTCATGACAACATCAAGCCTAGATATGCCTTCTACCTAACCACCCTTAGTCTTCTCTTCTATCCCTATGACTAGTTATCTCTATGTTGCGCCCTTACAGGGACAACCAACTACGTCGTATGACTCCTCTAGCCTCTTCCAAGTGCCCTACAACCTAGGGGGTGCTCCACCTGCCAACCCATTAGCAGATATCATCAAAATACTGATGGATAAGATGTCTAACCTAGAGACCTCCGTTTTTAGCTCATGCAATGCTCTCTCATACGAGCAAATTTGTAATGAGCCCATTCATCCTTCTGTCCCAATTGGGCCATATCCCAGCTAGTGGGAACTTCCTAAGTTTTCTCATTTTCAAAGCAAGGAAGACCCACAACAGCACTTATGGGCATTCAGACATGCCTGTTACCTTATCGCCCATGACGATGCGTTACTTTTACGCACGTTTCCTATGTCCCTCTCTGGTGCTACGGTTGACTGGTACAGCTCCCTTGCTAGCCATTCCCTCTTCACATTCACACAGTTAGCCCAGCTCTTTCTTGATCACTTCTCCATCAACATCACCAAGAAGGTCTCGATTACAGACCTCTATTATATCTGCCAATTTGAGGATGAATCCATAGTTGACTTCGTTACCCGATGGAGAGGCCTCATCAATCAAATCTCCTTTTCCTTACCCCAGCTTAAACTTATTGAACTTTTCTCCCAAGCCTGCACCAAGCATATTTCTTCCACCTTGAGGGTTCAGACCTTCCACACCTTTGACGAAGCCTTCACGATGGCCCGCAAACTTGAATTACGTGCTATCGAGGAGAATAAAGTCAAGTTGCAGAGCAAGAATCCCAACTCTAAGACCAATGACTCTTCTTCTAAACCTTCATCATCCAATCCTAAGTCTAAAGCTTCAGCTAATGCTGTGGTCGTCAGACCTTCATCCTCTTCGCCTTCAACCAATCAGCCTGAGCCATCCACATCTCAAAGCGCCACTCACCAATTCCAGTAGAGATACATACAACGACAGTATACTCCTCTCAGAGAATCATATGCGCCTGTACTGGAAAAACTTATTAGACAGTGGGTTCTCAATCTCCCCCAGACCCGACCACTTCCACAATTTGATCCCTCACGTGCCATCCCTACGTGGTATAGGGAAAATGACTTTTGCAACTACCACCGTGTTAAAGGACATGACACAGGAAACTGCAAAACCCTTAAAAACATAATCTAAGACATGCTTGAAAAGGGTGACCTTGTCCTAGACAATCCCAATGCACCACCTAATCAAGGCATCAATATCTTCAAGCAACCATTCCCCAATCATCCCCTGACTCAAAACAATGTCCAGACCTTGATTGATGACACTCATGAACACAACATTCAAACAGTCAATACGGTCTCGCCTTTCATCTCCGACCAACCTCAAGAGGTGAGTCCATCTATCAGTCCATCACATGTGGACAAGCCTCCTTCCTTGGTTAGTTCTCCATCAACCTCTCTCATTTTGGAGGATGCTTCAACCTTATCAGCACCACCGGTCTCACCATCCTCCTTCTTGTTACCTATGGAGGACCCGACCCTTCCTACTCCTTGACCACAAGTGGAGGGCACCATCATTCCTGCCCTTTACCCGCTCGAGGAGCCTCATTCTCTGATTTCTTCTCCACCCAAGGAAGAACCTGCCTCACCTTCATATCCAATCAAGGACGAACCTGTCACGACTTCACCATCCCTTGGGACTGAGACTACTACCCCCATCTCATCTTTGGCCCCACAACCGTCAACATCTTCTCAAGAACTCAAATCTCATCCAACATCTTCTCAGCCATTTTCCAGATTAGTGGAGAAAATTAGACTTCTCCCTTCAAGGGAAGTGATGCATCAGGTATTGTGGGAGCGTCTTAAAGCTCTTCAGCATACCCGTGCCCTCTCATCTCATGCTGCCAATCCTCCTAAGGTAGAATCTCCTCAGACTCTCAACAAAGACCAGACTCCCTCTTCTAAACCTCAACCGACCCCATCAAAACCAAAACCCACATCTACCCCATCTAAACCTATCAAGTCACTTGGTGTTCACCCTGTCTCTACCCTCACTCACCTGCAAGTGAAGGTGGACTTAGACCAGACCTTGACCAATAGTAGTCTTCCAACCAAGTCAAAGAAGACTGCCAGACCATAGAAGCGAATGCCTCCTCCCCCATCACCATTACCTTCTATTTTGGGCCCCCATCCTTCAACCCTGACCAGAGTCCTTCCCACTCCAACCTCTAATCAAAACCAGTTGCCTCCTTTACTTCCTTTACCTGCCTCCAACCTACCCTCTCCTAAAAAGCCGGTACCTCTCACGAAGAAAGTGTCGTCTACGCCTGTCATCGCACCATCAACCCACAAGGTGGTAAAGAAACCTCCTCCAACTCCACCTAAGCAAAACTCACCAACATCACACATATCAACTAGCACGGACCCTTTAGTGGGCTCATACTCGTTGATATTGCACCGACTCTTGCAGACTTCCAGTATAACCCTTCCACCCATCAAGCCCTTCTAACCTCTTAGGTTTAAGCCCTCCTAGTTCGATGATACGAAGATTTTTTTATACCATCATATGCCAGGAAACGATACCGAGACTTGCTATGCCCTCAAGGCCATTATTCACCGCTATATGGAGAAGGACACTCTTCTCCTTGAGGACACTCCTAACCAAACCTCGACACCTTCCCATCCAACCTCCTCAACCACATTAACATCTCACCAGCAGGCCATGACCCCTTCTTCACCTCCTATCTTTGAAATCATTGCTATCCATATAACCACTAGGTCGCAAAAGGACAAGGCAAAAGAAAAATCTGCCATTCCTTGGACCTACCCTTTCATCAAGCCACCTCTAGCACCCAAGCCTAAAATTTCTATCCTTGGCGCATCTCAGCCTTCTTCATCTTCCTCTTTAGGGGTGATTCATGACTCCATGTTGAAACAACTTCACCAGACGCCTGTGAAGATGTCCCTTTATGACCTCATCCAAACCTTGCCTCAACATCATCAAGCCCTCATCAGAGCCCTGCAGGTAGTGGAGGTCCAACCCTAGGACCCTCAACCACTCGCTGCCCTCGTCCACTCTTTAGCCCCTGTTGCCTCCATCACATTCAGCGATTATGAGATTCCCACATCCAACATAGAAGATCAGGATGCCACCCTCTTCATCACTACCTATGTTGATCAGACATGAATTAAACACGTTATGATTGACAGAGGTGCTAGCATCAACATTATCTCCACCCATGCCTTTGATCAATTGGCTCTTCCCAAGAATTGTGTATCTAAAACTGATGCAATCTTGCACTCCTTCAATGACACTACTACCACAACCATTAGCACAGTCATCCTTCACATTCGCATTGGCCCATGCACAATCCCAGAGCTCTTCTATATTATCAAAGGAGAGTTTCAATATAACATGTTGCTAGGCTGACCCTGGATCCACACCATGGCCTGTGTCCCCTCCACTCTGCACCATTGTGTGAAATTTGAACATGACGGGCAAGTCCACACCATCCCTGCTGACCCTTCACCCTTCAAAACTTGTAACACAACCTACCGTCCAAATGACATTCTTATTCCTATCAAGTCATCAACCCCGACACCACCTGCATTTGCAGAAGCTTTGACTAGTTCGCAACCGGCGGTCGCCCTCACCCCTCCTCTTCAAGCGACAACCAAAGACCCCATGGAAGACATCTTCCAATGACTTTCTCTGGGGGAATATTGCTTGTTGGCCTTAGACATGTTCCAAACTCCACAAGAGTATGGACGCCTTCATCTCAGCCCTAGTTACGACCATCAGATCGGGATGGTCGTGCCTTATGGTCCTCCTCACCTCCGAACCAACCTTGTCTATGGGGGGCTCAATCAAGCTCCTACTGATGGCAATCCTCTCTCTTCACCCCAACCTTTCACATCAGATTTCTCATTTCTTGGCAACCCCACCTTTGCACACACTTACCTTTATAGATGTGCATGGAAGGGTTTTGGTTTTGGACATTATGAGTAGGGCTCCCATCAACCCATCGAGCTGCTCAACGATGACGATGCCAAGAAACGGTATGGCTTGGGATACCATGACCCCACTCAGGCCCCTGCAGACCTCTGTCCCGAGCCAACCATTGACCAATCTCCTCCAAGCTTGCCTGTTTCTCCCCCTTCACCTACGAAGTCGGTGGTTTCCATCCCTCCTAGTTTTTTTTTTTTTTTTTTGCGTAAACACCATCCGCCTAGAACCCTTGACCTATCAGCTCGATGGGGTGTCCAGGTCTCTCCCTCTCATTTTTCCTAGCATGATAGAAGATGAGTCAGTGACCATTCACACTGTCCACTGCATTGACGATGATGCCATCCTTTCCTACATGGGTGCCAACGACTCTTTCATCCAGAGCTCTAGTCCATTCACCGTTTCATCTCGCAGCTTTCTAACCACTGCTAACCTTTTCATCACCTCCTTAAGAAGGACGTCACCTTTAAATGGGATAAGGACTGTCAAGAGGCTTTTAAAGACCTTAAATGCTATCTGGTCTCTCCACCAGTCCTCATTCCACCTAAAGATGACCAACCCTTCTACCTTTATATCTCTGCCACCAACCATTTGTTAGGTGCCATGATCGCGCACCGAGATGAGCACCACCGTGAGCAAGTGGTCTACTATATCAGCCAAACATTGGTTGACTATGAAACTCAGTATACTCATACCGAGAAACTCTGTTTGGTGTTAGTCTTCACTGCTACCAAGCTCTGCCACTATCTTCTCAACCACAAAACCTTCATCATCACTCACACCAACCCTCTCAAATATATGCGCTCCAAGCCATATCAAAATCAACGTATGGCTCGGTGGCTCATGCTACTTGCTGATTCAACCTCGAATTCATCTAACAGAAATCTATCAAGGGGCAAACCATCGCTGACCAACTAGTAGAGTCCCCTCTTCCTGACAATCAACCTTCACAGTGCGAGTTTCTTGATGAATCTATCACCGCGCTTTCCACCGATGACACCGTCTATCAAATGACCATGTTCTTTGATGGCTCCAAATGTCAACTCGGTGGGGGTGTAGGAGTCATTCTCATCCCACTCGAAGGTGAGCCCATGCCTCTGTCTTTCAAGCTTGACTTTGATTGTACCAATAATATGGCTGAATACGAAGCCTTAATTTTGGGACTTCAGACCGCCCTTTCTCTTAGTATCAAGTCTATCAACATCTTTGGTGACTCATAGCTCATCATCAATCAGGTCAATGGTTCATACCTCTACAAAAATGAAGTTTTGCAAAGGTATAAAAATTGTGCTGACCTTTTGGCATCTTTTGACCATTACCTCTTATAGACTGTTCCTCGATCCATGAATAAGTTTGCTGACACCATGGCTTCTCTTGCTTCGTATATCCTGTCTTCATCATCATCATCTTGACTTTTTGTCATGGTGCATCATGTACCATTGCCTTCATATATCTCTTCTCACATCAATTATATCAACACTGTCAATTCTAGTCCATGAGATGATTGGTATAAGCAACTTGTGGACTACTTGTCTCTTTCTGTCACTCCTCCCAATCTCTCTAGCAATGTGTGGTGAGCTTTCATCAAGTGCACAGCTTGCTATACCATGCTAGGGGGTCTTCTCTATAAGCGAGGCTTCGATGACCTCTTTCTTCACTGTCTAACCTCCACTAAAGCTTCTCAATCCATTAAGCAAGTCCATGACGGGATTTGTGGTAGACACTTCAGTGGGAACTCGGTTGCCAAGTGCATCCTTGGCTCGGGCTATTATTGGCCCACCCTTCATCAAGATTGTAGTTACTATATCCGACATTGCATCAAGTGTCAGCAGCACTCTAACATGCTTCATCTCCCCAGCCACACCTTACAAGTTGCTCAAGATTTCTGGCCTTTTTCTCAGTGGGGCTTAGATCTCATTGGTGAGATTAACCCTCACTCGTCTCTTTGTCATCAATCCATCATCACTGCCACTGAGTATTTCACCAAGTGGGTGGAAGCCATTCCTCTCATCTCCACAAAAGCTGACAAAATTATCGACTTCATGAGCAGCCACATCATCTATCGTTTTGGTGTTCCTCACAAAATCATCACCGACAATGGCAAGTCCTTCAAAAACAAGACTGTCCAAAAATTATGCAACTCATTTGGCATTAAACTCAGCTTCTCTTTGCCTTACTACCCACAAGAAAATGGGTAGGCCGAGGCTTCCAACAAAATTCTGACTAAAATTCTCAAGAAGGTGGTCAATGACATAGGGAGGGATTGGCACATTCACATTCCCTTCACTTTGTGGGCCTATCGCACTAGCATCTGAACCTCTATGGGTACTACTCTTTTCTCTCTCATGTATGGAACAGAGGTTGTCCTACCTCTCAAAGTACAGATCCCATCTCTCTGCATCTCCCTACATGACATTCTCTCCAATGATGACTTTCATCAAGATCTCTTAGCTCAACTTGAGCTACTTGATGAGTGTCATCTTACTGCCCTCAATCACCTCCATGCCTATCAAAATTGCATTAAGTGAGCCTATGACAAAAATTTGTGAGAATGAAATTTCAACATCAGAGATCTCATCCTCAAAGAGAATCAGCATGTGACCAATATGGAGTGAAGTAAACGAGGCAAGTTCACCCCTAATTGGCTCAAACCTTTCATCATCACGCATAAGTATGGGTCAAGGATTTATCATCTGTCTTCTCTCGATGGATGGCCAAAACCTGAGCCTCTTAATGCGTTGCATCTGCAACCATT
The DNA here is from genome assembly GCA_037957365.1 of Torreya grandis. NCBI lineage: Eukaryota > Viridiplantae > Streptophyta > Pinopsida > Cupressales > Taxaceae > Torreya > Torreya grandis. The sequence goes on from JARHVA010000467.1 coordinate 3,103,642, forward strand.
CCACTGTTAGTCGGGTACTCATCCACTTGACATTTAACTTGAGCTCATCCCTTGAGCAATTCATGTCCTCTTAATCCTCAACCTTTTTCACCCTATTTCCCTTAACAAATCCTCTATAACCCTTTTATAAAGTATGGATGCTTTGTCCTAATAAAAGGGATCCCTTGACCTTCTGTAGTCTTGTCCATGACTCGCATTTCTATCAAAAAAAAAGATGTCAAAATATCCAAGTTCACAAAATCAAATCAAAAAGCAGACTGCTCCCTCGAAGGATAGCTGTACTATCATTGCTATAGCTAATGGACTACTCCCTCGAAGGACAGCTATTCAAAAGCCCTAATATATAAAGCAAAAATATAGACCACTCCCTCGAAGGATGGCTATTACTAAACATTGCAATAAACAACACTTTCTTAGAAGCTTCCTGCATCGATCAACTTCGCAACTGACCACCAAACAAAATGACATCTCTTCGCAGACTTCCCGCATCGATCAGTCTGCAAAAAAAAAATGGGTCATGGACTTGGCTTATCATTGTCTCAGGGTCTCCTATAAAAAGGGGCAAAGTCATCTCTACTCTTAAAACGGGTTACCCTGTATCCTCCTCTCCTAACACCTGCTCAGGGGACTTCAAGCTCACTTTAATGTCAAAGTGATTTGATTACCACTCTAACACAACCTCTGGTCAACGACATAATGCATGAATGGGGCTCTTAGTTCTAACAACCCCTATCTATGCTGTCATTTGGTCCTTATCAATGGAAAGGCGATTATGCCTTTCACTTCTTTTACACTTTGGTCACATTCAATCATTTGTCATTTATCAAATCAACTCAACCCTCTTCCCGACCAACCACCTAGCCTATTCACACTGGTTTCTATGGACACCAATACACATGGAAACTATAGACCACTCAATTTATGTCTAGCATAAACCATTACTTGCTGGCACATAAATAGACTCATTTCATCTTTGGCACATGTTCATCACCTAATATGGGCAATTGCTAGGGGTGGAAAACCTTGACTTTTTCTCATCATTTCAAGCGTGTTCCCTCAGACATATAGAACGTTCTCATGACTAGATCAATCATCGACCACTTTATCTCCTTGTTTGAACTACATTGGTCTGAGGCCCTAAAACCGAGACTATATAGGCAGCACTCAGATACACGACATTCTCTGAGGTTAGCTTGACCACCCTTGTTTGTTCATTTCTCTGATGGACAAACCCTATCCTCCTTTTGACCATGACCTTGCCCTCGACCAAGCCCAATCAATCACTTCAACCCTCTTCCTCCCTCTTTGGGAGAACTACATTGGCCTGAGGCCCTTAGGACAAGGGCTATGTAGGCAACACTCAGTTGACATGTGGTCTTCTGGGGTTAGCTCGGCCATTTGCTTCTTCCTTTCTCCTGTCTCATTCTTTTGTCACCTACCAGTCACATCACAAACAATCACATATTTTCATAATCATTAACTAAATAAAAACATCAACATCAACATCATTAAACATCAAATCATATCATCATTTCATTAGCCATCACATTCATCATTATATTAGTCATCATAATCACAAACATAGCATCATAACATCATCATCATACACATCATATTAAAACATGCATCAAATCAAAGTACCATAAATATTATACACATCCATGACAACATCCAATAATCCAAAATAATCTCATCATATATATATATATATATATATATATATCTCAAAGTTTTATACAATCGCACAACCTGTGCATCTCTCTCTCAAAAGTCAAATACATCTCGCATCATCAGCATGCAGGCTGGTATATACATCATGTCAAAACTCTACCCTCAAGGCTGTGGTTGTGGTGGTGGTGGCGGTGGCCGAGAAGATGCTGTATCCTCTCCCACCTCTGATCTGTGCCATCTGCGTGAACTTGTAGCAATCGCCCGTGACATAGAATGTTATCGGCTCTGCTCTACCCTCATCTCATAGTATCACTATATCTAAGGGAACCCCCTGATGTCCCTCTCATAATACGTGATCTCATCTAGCACATCACTATATCTAACTAGAGATACAGTCTGTGTTGGACCCATCTGTCCTACTGCCGTGCCCTGCACTGAACCCTGTGGCTGTGAAAACCCTAGCTGCACTGACATTGACTGTGTGGGCTGCTGAACTGGCTATTGAGATGGCTGCTACATCAAGCCCTATCCCCTCAAGCCTTGTCCTGTTGATGCCTATACCTGGGCTGCGGCCAGCTGACCCTGCAACATAGTGACCTGTCCTGTCAAAGCAGCCACCTATCCTGTCACCCCCGCTAGCTGCCCCTATAAAACTATGACCTGTCCCTATAAAATGGTCACCTGGGCCTGTGTTATATCCCTCTCCTGCTGCGTTATGTCTCTCTCCTCATGGGTTGCATCCCACTCCCTAGTGATAGCTTGTAAATATGGCTGTGGCCCTACTTGAACTCCTATGTACTGCCCTGCCCACCATGTTATGTAGGCCTCTATATAACCTGGGTCAGCCATCCTAGGTCCTACTAACAACTCCTCAAAATCTAGCTCATCTGTCTCCTCTAGTAATGGGAGTGGCACCTCAATATCATCCTTCTTGTACTATGGGAATGTGGGTGGTACATCCTGTAGCAGCCCATACTGGCACCGCACTCTCTCCACAGGCACCCTCTCGAGCTCATCGACTCACCTGCCCCTGACCCATCTCAGGCTCTACACTGCAACAAGCTACTCTCCCTAGTCTCTAAATGCTAGATACCCCAAGTATGGTCTCTAAATGATATCTATTGAGATCAGGGCCTCTAGTACCCCTCTATAATGGTCAATATCTCTGACCACTCCATCCACCCGTGTCTGCGCCATCACCTTGTGCCATCATGTGAATCCAACCCTAAAGCCGGCCTGGATAGCCACTAGGAGGCCAAGAGGTCATGTCACCATGATGTGCTCATATGTCCAGCAGTGCAGAAGGTGGCCCACACACAAGCTATACCGTTACCACCAGCTACTGCCCCACAGCTCCCTGTAGACTTGGGCCAAAAAGACTGGTGTCCAGGCAAACACTATCTACTGCTCAATCATGTCTGTCAAAACTCCAGTCATGGCAACTGGAAACCTACCTCCCTTTACATCTGGTAGTGCATAGACTGTGATCCTAATCATCATCAGGACAGCCAGTCGATGTGTGCCCTCATCTGTCACGTATAGAGGCTCGTAGGCAAAACTCGCTGAATGGTAGCTCGTCTTAGCAACATGCTCCCCAAATAGTGTGACCATGTGTATGTCATGTGCCTCTCTTGAGCATGCATAAATGTCCAATCCATGTACCAGCAGCTGTAAAATTTGGTACACGTCCTTGACCATCACCGTCATCTCCCCTGTCGACAGGTGGAAGGTGTTGGTGGAATGATTCCACCGCTCGATCAAAGCCACCATCAAGCTCGCATCCCTCACCACCCAATAGTACCGTTGCAGCCCGCCTAGTCCCACTACGCTCATCTGTGCCCACTCCTCCTCGGTAATGTCCCAATGCATCCACGTCAGCAAAGTCAGGAGGCGATCCCGCAGCATCAGAGTCTGCCTCACCTATAAACCAAACCCAATTCAATCTCATGCCTATGCTTCTTATTTGACCAAATGTTCTAACCATCTATGCCTATCCTAACACTCAAGAAACCCTTGGGGTAGCTTCAACCCTTTGACTTGACAGTTTTCACTACCCTTGACCAGGCAGCCACCAACATTGGTTAGCATGCCGGTGATGGCACTCACCTAACTGACGTCAGTCATTTAATGACCGACGTTGACAAGTTAGTGACCAACATTGGTCGATGGTCAGCTAACACTGGTGAACCTGTCGACGTCGGTGATTGGTTTGGCCCAAGGGCCGAATGGGGTGAGCCCTAAAAATTAGGGCTTCCCCTTTGACTACCCTTTAACCCCCCAAAACCCTCTAAATCACTCTTAACTTATCTTAGACCTATCCCCCACCCTCCTAGCTACCCTCCCCCCTCAATTTTTGCCTAAAACAACTAAAATTTCAAAAACTAAATCCAAAACAAATAGGGTTCAGGACTCTCCTACCTCATCCCAGCATCGCCGACGGGGTGGCACAATGGGTGCCACTGGTGGTGGACCTCCCATGGGTCCTCTACTCCCCTCTACCATCTCCACTATGTCTCTCTACCCTCACACTTCACCTAGCCCACAAACACCTCTGTAGCCTCCAATCGCTCTCCAATCACTCTCTAACTCACTCCCTCTCTCCACTAATGCCTATCTTCCACCTCACCGCTTCTCCAGTCAACTCTGGGTCACTTTCACTCACTTGGCTCCAGAGCTCTTTTCCCTTAGTCAACAAATAGCAATTGACTTTTGGTGGGCTACCAATCTAGTTTTGTCAGATTTGGTAGGCCACTGATGTCGATAATTGCATGCCCTACTCCGCTGACATCAGCCTATTTCTGCCGACGTCAGTTTATTTTGGGAACCGACATCGATTTTATCACCGGCATCAGCGAACCTCCATCCTTCTTTTTTTCATCACCTTGCCCCAAAACCATGCCCCTAATCAGTTAGTTCTCCAAACCAAGTTATCTTCGCCCCCTGGGGCACCCTGGAGACCACTTTTGCCTCCGCCCGCATCGACCACCCAACCTTGGCGATCATGACCATCTCCTCTGACCACGACCGCTTCCAAGACAAACATTGCCTTGGTTGTTTTTGCATGTCTGCTACCTCACAAATGGTTAGCAACATTATGTGTAGCCCATATTTTTGACCTTCACAAGTATGGGATTGCAAGCTAGTTGATCCCCACTACTTGTGACATTTTTTGTGTTTTCAGGAGCACTTCCTGAGCCTGGGATACCTGGAACATGATGACCATTTGGAGCTTTAGCTTAGATTGAATAACCCAATCAGCTATGACCAAATGTTGGGGCCTAATTATTTCAATTTTAGCACTCCTTGACCCTCGACCTGCGATAATTTAACCTGACCATCCCATGAAGTGGTATACGTGCAATCACGATTATTACAATGTTAACACTCACCCCTTCCCTATCCATCTCTCTGTCAAATCGACACTCGATCTCAGGTTCCATTACCTCAACTCTCACTTTGAGGGGGGAACATCTCATCCCATACCTGGGGCAACCAACTCCTATTTTTGTCTTGCAGTTCATCAAGAACAACCAACAAGACAAAAAGGGGCAAATGTAGACACCGAAAATGTGTCTGCACCTTGGTCATCTTTCATCCTCCCCACTTGTCCCCCATTGACCCATATCCTAACCCTTGTCATAGCCCCCTCCATTTATCAAATTAAAATAATTAAATATTTGGCCCCTTTCCACCTCACCCTTGCCACCTTGGATCCCCTCCTTGGATCCCCCCACTTCTCTCCCAGCTTTTATTGCCCAAATCTCCCCTTTATCCTTCCTCCCACATCCATTTATGTCTTCCTCAACCATTTTCCCATGGCCCCTTGACTCAGAAGTGTGCAAGAATGAACAGAGGCTAATTTTAGCCTCTGTGCCCATTCTGACCTCGCCGATGTCGGTCATTATTCGACTGAAGTCGGTAGTTCTGCTGGCATCAACACACTTCAAAATGGTTTTCTGCAACCATTCTGTGCCCCCCCCACAAATAGAACATTCTTGATGCTTTGGCATTCACATTCTCCTTTCTCTCCACCTCGTACAATAATAGCAGCAAGTACATGCACTCTACATCAGTCATTACTTCTTGCAACAGGTCTTCCACAGCTCCAACAATGGGTTCCTCCATTCTTCAATCAACAAGCAAGAGGTAAGCAATTTCATTATTTTATTTCATTATTTAATTTGATTTCAGTTACCTATTCTATCCGCTGTCTACCACTTGCTCTGTCCTTCCCCTGAGAAGCTGAAAAGCCTTCTCAAACCCTGTCTCTCGTCCATCTTCCTTTTGCCCTATCACCTTTTCAGTCCAGTCCCAGATAACATTCTCAGTCCCTCAAACCCAAGACAAGTCCCTCAGACCTCCAAGCAATCCCTTAGACCTCTAAATAGACCTCCTTGACCCACAGACAAGACCACAGTCCATTCTACGCATCTATAGACCCTGTCCATAGTCCTAAAACCTGGCCTGACCTGTCCCTAACTACTACCCTGACCGACCTCAGCCAGTACCCATACCGACGTCGGCATCATAATCGACATCGGTAACCTTCCTGATCGACATCAGCAATACCATCGACATCGGTGATTGTGCAAAGGTAGATAGCTTCTAAACAGGTACACATTTGTCTTAAGTTCTTTCTATTTTCCATCATTTATCTTTTTTTGTTTTTGATCAGCATTCTATTTTAACAGTGGACTGACATCCTCCAAGAAGCCTTTGCGCTTCTAGGACCAAGCTCTTGCTTGGCAGTCCACCCTTTTGTCATCTAACATTTTTCATGTTTAGTGTCTTTCTCTTTTAGGTGTTATTCCTCCACAGCCAAAGAGGAGTTCTCACAACATCTGAATTCTGGTGCACACATCTACAATCTGGGTACATACAAACCCTTGTCCATTTTCTTTAAGTTTCTCATTTCTCTATCTTTTGAATGTAGAAAGTGATTTAGCATAGAAACACCAAGAGTAGCCTAGTTTCCAGCATACATATGGCTATTCATGCCAATATTTTTAGATCATAATACATTCATGGGATTCAAGAGCCATCTCATATGACATAGATTTCATATCAGTATTATTTTATAGCTTCACTTCATGGGGTAATGATGGAGCCAAAGGACTAGCTAGCCTTTGTATTCTTAATCCACCTATTCAAAGGGATTAGACACATAGTCCAAACATTGATCAACACATGCATACACCTAGCTTCACTTAGTGGGTGATGATGGAGCCAAAAGGATATCCTTTGCATTCTTGAACCACTTCTTAGGGAATTGAGCACTCAGCTCCATTCATGATATTACTCTTGGTTCAACACACATTTAGGAATACTTAGCACCACTCAGTAGCACAATAGGTTTTATATTAGTTTGCATACTTGGTGATGTGTTTTCATTCCTTTCTCTTCTTCTCTCTCTTACCTAGCTTTGTATGTTCTTATTTTAGATACTACATATCTAGTAAAAACTGATCTACTCTTTGTTTTTCTTTTAGATTTGCACTTCATAGCATGCTCTCTCTAGGCACACCCAACATCACACAGCTCCATGAGCTTCACCCATGTAGGTAAGTTTAGGTATGATTTCTATATTTCCTTTATCCTAGATTTTTTCTTTATTTCATCACTAGAATAAAGGGGGGATAAATGTAGTCATATAAAATTCAAAAATTGGTAACTTGAGAATGGATAATGACACCCAACCCTTAGGTCCATCTTGCTTACTCTCTTAACCCTCTTAGGCTTTTTTCAATAATTCCCAATCATCTATAGCCTTCCAAACTTGATCCTAACTAAGCTAGACTCATTTTTTCATGACTAATCCATCCCTTAGGTGATGTCTACTCAGGATAATAGTGCCACACTAAGACTATAGCACTAGTTCCACTTTTATCTACTTTTGTTTCTATTGTCCAAGTCTATTTCTATCCCCAATGGTCAATTTCTTCTAGTTTCCTCCTTGTCAACCTAATATGAGCATATTAAACCCATGACCAATATATCCCTATAAAATCCCATTCAAATATCATTTGGAAAGGGTTGGAAAATATCACTAAGCAAGCAAGAATACAAGCAAAACTATTTAAGAGATCTTCCTTATTCTCTATATAAAACTAGCTAACACACTTATAAGATCATTCAAATCCTTACACCAGTCCCTATCCACCTTAATAACATCTAGTTTAACATTATTCATCTTTATATACATAATTTCCCAAAGCACATCAAGTGGGAGAACTACATATGATGTGATCCCTCTTCAGAGTATTGGTATGTAGGAAGCATGCCCACACATGGAGTGTGAATCACATCAAGTGCATCTTACACACATTAAAACCCCCATATTTCTCAAAATTTCTCAAAGCATAATGAAATATAGGATTTAAATAGATTATCTTCTCTATAGGGAGATCTATAAACTTTTAGCTACTGAAACTTTGCAAATAGGGTCATACAGACATAGTAAACAAAACCCAAAAATCTTAGTTTCTTAGGATAATAGTGATCAATGTGGACTATAGCACTGGTGCCACTAATATCTAGCTTTAGTGATCTTGTCTCAATCTTGCATAGTGAATTCTAGCCTCTATCTCAGTCAGATCAATCAGTTTCTAGCTAAGTTTTATTTTCTTTTCCTTATTAATATTTTTAGAAAAGTTTAAATTGTGATTAATTTACACAAATTAGTAGCTTAATTATTGTATATTTATTTATTGATTTTACTACTTAGACCCTTTAACTAAATTAGGAATAATACACCAATATTCCCAAAATTGTTAAATCATAATGCATATAATATGTAATTTTTATATTTTTTGATTAATATTTGAAAGTTTTTGTTTTCTGGCATGTTATATTATATTATTTTTACATTTTATATATATAATATATGTAAAAATTAATTAAAATAAACTATGTATGAAGAGCAAGAGAAAAAAAGTATGTACAAGATGTTAGGGACCATATTAATTGATGAGTCTCATGGGAGACTCACTATCACTATGACTTGTGTAAAATAAGGGAACTGTGATTGTGCATGTTGTGTGAAAGGGAAAATATTTCCCCTTAATATTTTTTAGTGAGAAATTTGTGTTTGTATCTATATATTTAGTGGTTCTATGAATCTGTGACACTAACTATGTTATCCTATGAACTGTAAGGGTATTACAAACCCATCTAGTATAAGAAGTTATAAGTGACATAGGTGCCATGTTTTTTCACATCTCAATTTATCTCTAAGATAACTTACCTAATTTTTTATGGATTATTATGGTTGTTAAATTGATTAATAAAGTTGTTAATCATATGCTATTATGGGATAGTTTTATGTTGTTTTGATTACATGATTACATTACTATGAGTTAGTTGTATTCATATATTCTTTACTTTATGATCATGTTACTCATTTTCATAGTAGTATTTTATGAATATATATCATGATGTTATAGGATAACTACCTTCTTATCATGATTTGGATGTAAGATATATCCATCCCTTAGAACATGAAGGAGGGATAACACCATCAAAAAGGATGTCATAGATGGAGGTGTTGGGGGATGACAGAGGAATAGATAGAACCCATGCACACACCAAGATAGATAACACTCTTTATATTAATTGTTTGAATTTTTATCTTTAGTATGTATTTTGTGTAATATCCATTTAGATTATTGGTTGTGTGTTAGTTTTGATCTAGTTTATGCTTATGATGATCTAATTTAATGAGATTGCATTATGGTTGTAGTATATTTACTGAGTGCATAATGCTACTTTTGATCATGTCATGTTATTAAATCCATGATTGTAATTAATATTACTTTAATAAGTAAATATATTTCATAATTATTTATTTATTGATGTTTATAGACTAACCAAAATGTCCTTTTAATGTTTTAAAACATTAGTTGGTTATTATAATGATATTCAATAAATATCATTATTTTGGATTAATGGCTTGATATATAAAATATAACTATAATACATTTAGGATAGTATATATAGTGTGGTAAAAGTAAAAATTTACATTATTATAATATCATCATTTTTGATATTGTTATAATAGTTATTTGATTAGCTATTAAACTCAAAAGCTTGTTGATAACTTTTATACTAGTCACTTTATTATTCAAATTCATAATGTTGTTTAATTTTATTAAGACATTATTAAACTTGCATTTTTACACTAAGCTATCCTATGAACTAACCCCTAGTCAATGCTTGAATAAATAGATAATTGTATTATGTATAGAAGACTTATGAGCTGTTAGTTATCATTAGTAATGATTTTAATAGTGAAATTGGTAAAGTAGATACATGAGCATGTAATGTTAAAAGACCATGAAAAAAATAAAATCTTAAAATAATGATTAAAAATGTTTTGGGGAATGTTCAAGAATTTTATGGATTCTTATTTGTGTCAAATTGGGGTTAATCTTGATGAGCAAACAATATTTTTAGATAATGGGTTTTTTTCATGATGAAATTAATGGAGAACTATGAGCTTCATGTTAAAAGTTGCATGCATTACATGATGGAGAGAAGTAGATGGAAAAATAATGATAACAGGAGATAAGGAGAAGGGAATGAGAAGGCATGGAGAAGAAAAGAAGAGGGGAATAGAGAGAAGGAAAAAGAAAAAAATAATCATTTAAGTTCAAGAAGTATCAATCTGAAAGATTTTGTAAAGTTGGTGAAGCCATTTCATTAGTATTAAAATTCTAGGTAATATTTATGTTTATTAAGGTTTTTATGAATTCTTGCTTCATATAAAGGATATATATTTAGCCATATGGATGTCTTGGCCATCTATAAAAATTATGTCTATATCCCCTAAATCTTTTAAAAATAAGAATAGGTATGTATGTATAGATTGTTACAATTGAATGGATTTTTAGTTTTTAATGTGATGCACTCAAACTAAGGAGTTGTAGAAATTGATAGTCAGGTTTGATTAGGATGACTATGTATGATTGTTTCAAAACCCCTTATCATTTATATACAATAATGGTTATGTCAAATCTTTGAGCATGTGTATTACACTAGACAGTGAATTTGTTTTAATTTTTCTTATGGTAAAATACTAGGTATGAGCAAGGTTTGTTAAATGAAAAGGCCGATATTGAAATTCTATGTATACACATTATTAAATTTGTAATGGGTTTTTAATCTATAGGAATAACTATTTTATTTTTGTTTCAAAAACCTTGAACATATATATAGGGACTATGAACATATTCTTTAAATCTTGTGAAGGTAAACTAAGTCCATATAAATTAGTAATGTTTGAGTTGAATAATAAGATAGGGCAATCCTAGAGTGGGTACAATGAAATCTTAAATCCTATCTCAACTCTAAGTTTCATATTTTATAGAATTTTGTTGAGGTTATGGTTATAACCTTTTTTATATTTAATAGCATATACAAGTAGTGGATATTAGTGTCCATGTGGATATCATTATTATTGGAATCTCTCTCTCTCTCTCTCTCTCTCTCTCTCTCTCTCTCTCTCTCTCTCTTCTCTCTCTCTCTCTCTCTCTCTCTCTCTCTCTCTCTCTCTCTCTCTCTCTCTCTCTCCTCTCTCTCTCTCTCTCTCTCTCTCTCTCTCTCTCTCTCTCTCTCTCTCTCTCTCTCTCTCTCTCTCTCTCTCTCTCTCTCTCTCTCTCTCTCTCTCTCTCTCACACACACACACACACACACATATTATGACTTTTATGTTGTCTATGTGAATTGGGTATTTGGTTCGAACCCTATAAAAAAAAACTTGTAATGTATGTTTATGCGTAGGAGTTTTTAATATAGATAAAATTTGACAGAGTTTAACATTGAATGATGTATATGATATTATTTATATAACTGAGCATAGACTATTTTATGGTTAAAATAATTATATATTCTATGATTTAATTAATTCATATGAATGAAATGGTATTATATTTCATATTGTCCATAATGGGTAAACTTCATACAGTTTGTAGGGGTCTTACGAACCATTCAAGGGATATTATGTCATTAAGTCAAATTATATGGATCTATAAATTTTGTTGCATATTTAATATGGAAAAAATAGTTATATGAATTGAAAGTTTTTGATTCATAAACTATAAATAAATGGAAACAATAAGTTATAATGATTATGTCAATTTCATTAGCTATTTGAATCTTGTTTATACACACATGAAAATACTAGAGTTCTGTATTTATACTTTAAATACATTCAAGTTTGGTTATGTTAAAGTTATGCATTTTTTTGAATATAGAAGGATGAGTTGATATAAGTATGTTGTATAACCATACATGTTTTTATTAATTGATGACTAAGGAAATTCATATAAGGAATACATAATTTAGTGAGCCATCACAACCATTATACGTGTATACCTTATATCTATATATTCATTCATTGAATGACCAATACAAAAATTAATATTGATGTATTTACTCATCATGCCCTGTGCTATTAGACATGGTTAAAAATTTGATGAGGCAATTTTGAGTAAGTACAAATATTTATATATATGAAATATCTTTGTATAAATCAATTAAGTACTCATACTTGTATATAGTTTATACCTGTATGAGTAAATTATGTAACAATACATAAATATTATGTATATATATTATATGTATGAGAATTATGCTTATAAATATGGTATATAATATGAGTTATCTATTCTGTGATACAATATAACATAATTAAATGTATTTAGATCATATATGTGTAAAATATTAACATGAAAATTAGATTATTGATTAAATTAGAGCCTTGAATTATATTATGATTTATTGTTGTATTTTGTAAGTGTTTCATATGGAAAAGAAGTGAGATAGATATTGTTATCTTAGATAGTTATATATTTGAGTTACTTTCATCATAATTAGCTTGTAAACTTTGTTTAATTATACCTAGATGGTATGTCCTATTAGGACTATACTTGTTTATGTGTGTGTGTGTGTGTGTATATATATATATATATATATATATTCATTGCACATGTTTGATGGACTATAATTAGCATGTTTTATAATTTCCAATAACAAGTAATCCATTAAATATATTGGTTATATTTTAATTCAATTGAATCTCACATTGTTGGTATTAAATAAATAGTGAGATGGATTTCACTAGCTTACTTAGCATCACCAATGCTAGATGAGGGTAATCTGATCAAGTAGTGTGTTTGAATTTGATTGATCCTAGATATTATTAACTATTTTAAAAATTTATCCAAAGTAATGTTTAGTTAAACATTGGCATTTCATATGTATGAATTATATGTTTGTGTGATATCATGTTATAACATATTTTCTTTATGGCACACATCATGTATTAGATATCTTACAGCACACAAGTACTAGCTTGTCTCTCTATATTCTCACACAATCACTATCTACCCATCTATGAAGGGAGGGTTATTACAAAATTAATGGATTGTGAAGGGGATCATTGGTCCATAGTTGGTGTGGAAAAGCATTTAAATGATGCTCTCCCTACCCACAGGAGTACTTTATTGGAGACTACACTTGATAATACCATAGATACTAGAGTTCATGAGACTCATGCTCTTTGGAGCCTTATATCTGATATCATGTTTATTATTGAAACATTATTTCTAATGAATTTTTAATCATTTACTCATATATACATTGATAGTTATGGCTAAAACATTGTACCAGCCATGGCTAGAATTATGTAATTACTTTTTGGAATATCTGAAGTTATGTTTTACTTATTTATTTCATAGTGATCAATAACTAAATGGATTATTACATACCTAATTTATAAGTAAAATATTTAGTATGTTTTTGATTAATATCTCTAATAGTATTCTCATGGTAAATTCTAATGTTGAATGCATGGAATTATTTTAATAAAAAAAATTATGTTATTCTAGTAAGTCCATGTTAGGATGTTACATTATGGTATCAAGGTTGTGGCTCAAAATCTAGGAATTAATGAGTCCAATAATGTTATATTATCCTTATATTTACCATAAAATATAATCATAAGAGATAGAGCATTTGGTGAAGGTCCTTCAAATGTCAATGACAATAACCCTCTATTTGATCCTAATCAATTTGTCATTGAGCAAACAGTAAAGTTGGAACAAATTCTTTCAATCATGAATGAAACTAAGGACCAAATTTCAGCCCTAGAACATGAAATTAATGGAAATTAAGAGGAAACCCATCAATATGTGCTTGAATATCATCTTTCTAAGTAGGAAATACCTCAATATAAAATACATGAGGAAGTGACTCAGGATATGAGAGCTCATGTAGCTATAGAATTAGATAGAGATATGAAAAAGGTGAATCCACCTAATTTAAATAGAACCATTATGGGAGATGAAGATGAATAATGGATTATTGAGATGGATAAGTATTTAAAGATTTGAAACTACTCTAAAGTCAATAAATCAGCTTGGGGAGCTTACTAGTTAGCTAGTGAAGTAATTACGTGGTGGGCCAACAAAAATTTAGAAATGAATATTAACTCAAATACCACAACATGGGAGTAGTTGGTAACATTTTTAATATCATGGTGGATTCCATATTTATACATTTACCAAAAGCTTATATAATTTTAGAATCTTAAGCAAGGATTCCTATCAGTGAATGAGTAATAGGAAAAGTTAACAAAACTTTTGAAGTATGTACCTCAGTATCAAGATAATGAGAGGTTCAAAATTAGGAAGTTAATCATGGTATTAAAACCCCAGATTGGTGGAGAGGTGGGTATTTATGGGACATCTACCAAGGACCAGGTCTTCAAGAAGGCAATCACATAGGAGTAAAAGTTGAAATTTCTTTCTCATGTTAGAGATTTTTTGGAAGATATAAACCAACCTTCAAAAATAAAAAGTGGAATCAGAGGAGTGGAGACTCCAAGATTCTTTTCAAGAGTCAGAATACTAAATTCAAGAGTGGTTCAGGTAATAGGAAACTAGGTAATGGTTTTAGTCGATGTTTCAAGGTAAACCAATAATCTGATAGGAAGGGACCACCTAGAGGTTGCTTCATTTTATGGAGGTGAAATTTTTATCATGAATGTACCTAGTATAATTCAAAGAAAAAAGGTTATTATTCATAATAAGGAATGTTTTAGTAATGTATCCATGTAACAGGTGATAATGAGTCACTCAAATTCCAAGTTTCACCCATAGAACTATTAGGTATTTTGCTTGAACATCCATCTTTTATTTAGATAGATATGGAGGCTATATAATATTTTATTTATCTTATAATACTTAATATGTTATCTATAAAATATGGATTAATGGAAAATTCATGGCCGATATAATATGAAAATGAGTCAAAGGTCAAAACTAATAAGTATCTAGTTGAAGATGAGATTAGGTTGCCTAAATTCATAATAATAGTGTATCTTTATGCAACACTATTAGGTTCATATTATGTGATCCTAGGAGTCAATTGGCTTATAAATAATAATTCCAAGGTTGATTTCTACCTAAATAAGGTTGAGTGTTAATATGGTTTTGGAAATTAGACATAATTTTAGGGTAATAAAAGGGAGTTGAGACTTAGGTAGATTTTTGCAATACAACTCAATAAAGCTAAAGGAAAATGATGCCAAGCATTTATAATAAAGATAAATGAAATAAATGAATCTAAGGAAACATACCTTGAATATTATCCTTTTCTTAGGAATTTTCATTATGTGATTTTAGAGGAATTTCTAGGATTGCCTCCCGAACATGAGTTTTATTTCTCAATTTATATCATACCTAGATCAAAACCATAGTCTAAGGCACCATATAGAATGACAACAACCAAATTATTGGAATTGAAGGCTCAACTCTAGGATTTTTTATCAAAAGGGTTGATTAGACCAAGTGTGTCACCATGGGGTACACTAGTTATCTTCATTAAGAAGAAAGATGGAACTCTTTACCTTTGTATTGATTATAGAATGTTGAATAAGGAGAATATTAAAAATAGGTATTTGTTACCTAATATAAATGATATTTTTTATCATATGTGAGGGGCAATGGTCTTTTATAAGATTGATCTTAGATTAGGATATCATCAATTGAGGATAAAATATGAAGATACTCCAAAAATAACATTTAGAAATTGATATGGGCACTATGAGTTCATAGTGTTACCATTTGGGTTAATAAATGCTCTGATAGTGTTTATGAATCTCATGAATAATGTGTTCAGAGATTATATAGATCATTTTGTTTTGGTCTTTCTATATGACATTCTTATATATTATAAAGATGAATAAGAGCATTTTCAACATCTATAATGGGGTTTGAAATGATTACAAAAGTACAAGTTGTCCAAGTATGCATTTTTATAAAATAAAGTGTAATATTTGGGACATATTATCTTTATGGATGGTATTTTAGTAGATCCAACAAATATGAGAACCATTATGGAGTGGCCAACACCAAATAATGTCCATAAGGCAATAAGTTTCATGAGATTAGTGGTTTATTACAAGAAATTCATTCCAATTTTTTTTAAGATAGCTAATCTAATTACCTCTTTGTAATGGAAGAATCAAGGTTTTATCTAGTTTGAAAAGTGTGAAGTATATTTTCAATAATTGAAAAAGAGGCTTACTTTAGTACCAATGATAAGAGTTCTCAATCCCAATGGTAAATTCTCAGTGATCACATATGTTTTTGAGGATGGACTTAGAGGAGTTCTTATGCAGGATGCTATTGTGGTAGCCTATAGATTAAGGAAACTAAATAATTATGAGATGAACTATGTCTCTCATGACTTAGAACTTGCAGCAATTATGCATGCTTTGTAAGTTTTGAAGCATTATTTATTGGGAAAACCATTTGAGCTAAGGACTGATAACTTGGGATTTAATTACATCTTCACCCAACTAAATCTAAATACTCATCAAAGATGCTAGTTAGAGTTATTATTTGATTATGATTTTGATATCAAATTTATCAAAGGTAAGGAAAATAGAGTAGTTTATTCCCTAAGTCATAAGAGGTACATAACATCCATGGATACTATTAGGAGTTCTTTCAAGGATCAAGTGATTAAATTATCTCTAGGAGATGAATTATATGATTTGGTCAAGAAATCATTGTCTAAAAATGCTCATAATCCTATGTATAAAGGATACATAATAGAGAATGATGGTCTTTTGTGATATAATGGAAGGATGTATGTATCAAATAAAGAAATCTTGACGATCACAATGCTAAAGGAATTTCAAAACGCCTCATAATCAATAAATCTAAGAGTAACCAAGCTCATGGATAAGCTAAAAAAAATTTATTTTTGAAAGGGAATCAAGAAATATGTAGTGGACTTTATGTCTCATTATCTACAATGTCAGTGCATGAAAGCTAAAAAATTACATCTAGAATTTTTTTTATCTATATGACATACCAGAATGGAAGTGGTAAGAGATTAGTATGGACTTGGTCTAAGATTTATCATTATCATATAACATACATGACATGATCTTGGTATTATTTGATAAACTAACCAAGGTATCTCATTTCATACCAGGTAATTTGACTGATGATGCACCTATTCTTGCAAAGAGATTCATAAAGGAAATATATCAGTTGCATAGGTTTCTAGAGAAAATCATTTTGGATCATGATTTGAGGATAACTTATAGGTTTTGGTTGACTCTAAATTCAACTTTGGCTACTCAATTAAATTTTATCAATGCATATCACCCACAGATTGATTGTCAGAATGAGCAAGTTAATCACGTGTTAGAGGATCTCCTTCATATGTATTTTATGGATTAGTAATACAAGTGGGAGAATTACCTTCCATTGGTTAATTTTAGTTATAATAACTCATACCAATTAGCTTCAAATATGGTACTATTTGAATCATTGTATAGAAGGTGTAAAACACTAATCAGTTGGGATAGGTTGGAAGGCAAGGTAGTCTTTAGACTTGATATGCTTTTAGAAATGGAAGATCAAGTTAGATCAATTAGACAAAGGTTGGCCAAGACCAATAATATATAAAAGAGTTATTTATATCTAAATATAATATCTAGGTAATTTTTATTAGGTGATAAATTTTTCTTGTGGGTTAAGCTACAAAAAATCTCGATTAAATTTGAGAAGTCAACAAAACTTTCACCAAGATATGTGGGATCTTTTGAGGTTTTAGAAGTGGTCAACTCTGTAGCATACAGGCATGATTTCCACCATCCCTATATTTATTACATAATGTATTTCATGTGTCTTATATTAAAAGGTATATATTTGACCCTTCACATATGTTGTATTGGAATGTTTTGAAGGTTTTGGATCCCAGGGTGGTTATGGTAGAACCATTTAGAGTAATTTACACTTATAAATTTTGTTTGTGTAATAGATAAGTGTCATAGTGCAAGGTCTTGTGGGACTAATACTCTAAGGATATTTCCACTTGGGAGTACTATGATGATTTATGCAAGATATTTATAAATTTGTTTGCTTCATTTTTTGCTTCTTACTATGTTATTTTTCTACTAAAAAACGTTTTTAAATTTAGAAATAGTATTTGAATAAGTGTCATTAGGATGATGACCATATTTAGGAGGAAAGATGTCACATCTCAATTTATCTCTAAGATAATTTACCTAATTATCCATGGATTATTATGGTTTTTAAATTGATTAATTAAGCTTTAAGTCATATGTTGTTATGGGAAAGTTCTATGTTATTTTGATTACATGGTTACATTGTTATGAGTTAGATGTATTTGTATATTCTTTACATTATGATCATGTTAGTTTTTAAAGTAGTGTTTTATGGATATATCATGATATTATGAGATAGCTACCTTCTTATCATGAGTTGGATATAGGATAGATCCTTCCTTTAGAGCATGATGGAGGGAGAGCATCATCAGAGAGGATGGTGTAGATGGAAGTGTTGGCAGATGATAGAGGAATAATTCAAACCCATGCACACAACATGATAGATAGTACTCTTTATATGAATTATTTGAATGGTTAGCTTTAGTGTGTCTTTTTTTTAATATGCATTTATATGATTGGTATGTGTGTTAGTTTTGATCTCATTCATTTTAATGCTTATGAGGATCTAATTTTGTGATATTGCATTATGGCTATAGTACATTGACTGAGTGTAAATGTTTATTTTAGTCATGTCATGTTATTTAATCCATGATTTTAGCTAATATTGATTTCAGGATTAAGTAAATATGTTTGATTAATATTTATTTACTATTGTATATAGACTAACTGGAATGTCTTTTTAATGTTTTAAAACATTAGCTAGTTATTATAATTATATTCAAGAAATATCATTGTCTTAGCTTAATGCCTTGATATATAAAATATAACTAGAACATAATTAGGAAATTCTATATAGTGTGGTAATAACAAATGATTACATTATTATAATATCATCTTGTTTGACATTGTTATAATAGTTATTTGATTGGATATTAAATTCAAAAGCTTGTTGATAACTTTATACTAGTCACTTTATTATTCAAAGTCATAATGTTATTTACTTTTCTTAAGTTATTATCAAAATTACATTATTACACTAAGATATGATATGAACTAACTCCTAGTCAATGTTTGAATGCATATACAATGGTATTATCTATAGAATGCTTGTGAAGTGTTAGTTATCATTAGTAATGATTTTAATAGTGGACTTGGTAAAGTTGATACACGAGCATGTAACATTAAAAGACCATGTACAAAATAAAAGATTAAAATAATGATTAAAAATGTTTTGAGGAACATTTGATAATTTTTGGGATTCCTTTTTATGTCAAAATGGGGTTAACCTTGATAAGTAAATAAGATTTTTGGATAATGGGTTTTCTGCATGATGGAATTATTAGAGAATTGTGAGCTTCATGCTAACAGTTGCATGCATTACATGGAGAGAAGTAGATGGAAAAATAATGATAAGAGGAGATATGGAGAAGGGAATGAGAAGGCATAGAGAAGAGAAGAAGAGGGAATAGAGAGAATAAAATAGAAAAAAAGAATCATTATGATTTGAGAAGTATCAATCTGGAAGCTTTGGTAAAGCTGGTGAAGTCATCACATTATTATTGAAATTATAGGTAATATTAATATTTTATTAGGGTTTTTATGATGAGTCTTGCTTCATATCAAGGATACATATTTAGCCTCTTGGATGGCTCAACCATCCACAAAACTAATTTTATATCCCCTAAATCTTTTAAAAAGAAGATTAGGAGTGTATGTATAGATTGTTACAGTTGAATGGATTTTTAGTTTTTAATGTGATACACTAAAATTAAGGTATTATAGGACTTGAAAGTGAGGTTTTAGTAGGTTAAATGTGTATGTTTGTTTCAAAATATTTATCATTTATATATGGTAATGGTTATGTTTAATCTTTGAGTATATGTATTACACTAGACAATGCATTTTTTTTTAATTTTTCCTGTGGTAAAATACTAGGTCTGAGTAAGGTTTGTTAAATGAATGGGTTAATATTGACATTTTATGTATACACATTATGAAATTTTTAATGGGTTTTTAATTTATAGGAATGAATTTTTCCCTTTTTATTTCACAAAAATTGAACATATATATAAGGATTGTGACAATATTCTTTAAATCCTATGAAGGTAAACTAAGTCTATATAAATTAGTAATGTTTGGGTTGAATAATAAGATAGGTAAATCCTAGAGTGGGTATGGTGAAATATTAAATCCTATCTCAGCTCTAAGTTTCATATTCTTGAGAATTTTGTTGAGATGTTGATTATAACCTTTTTTATATTTAATATCATATACAAGTAGTGGATATTGGTGTCGAAGTGGATATTAGTATTATTGGAATCTCTCACACACACACAAATTATATGACTTGTATATTGTTTATGTGCATTGGGTATCTGGTTCAAACCCTATAAGTTGATAGATTTGAACATTGAATGAGGCATAAGATATTATTTATAGAATTGATCATAGACTATTGTAAGGTTAAAATAATTATATAGATTGTGATTTCATTAATGCATATGAATGAAATGGTATTCTATTTCATATTGTGTGTATTGGGTAAACTTCATATATTTTGTGGGGGTCTTATGAACCATTTAGGGGATATTATGAAATTAATTCAAATTACATGGATCTATTATATAGATCTAGAAATTCTATTGCATATTAAATATGGATAAAATAGTTATATGAATTGAAAGTTATTGATTTATAAACTATCAATAAAGGGAAATAATAATTTATAATGATTATGTCAATTTCATCAACTATTTGGATCTTGTTTGCACAAATATGAAAATATTGTATTATAGTTATATATTTTTAATTTAATACATTTAGCTTTGGTTATGTTAAATTTACTCATTTGTTTGAAGATAGAAAGCTGAGTTGATAGAAGTATGTTGTATACCATACATGTTTTTATTAATTGATGACTAAGGATATGCATATAAGGAATACATAATTTAGTGATCCATCACAACCATTATATGTGTATACCTTGTATCTATACATTCATTCATCAAATGAATAATACAAAAATTAATATTGATGTATTTATTCATCATGGCTGTGCTATTAGACATGGTTAAAATTTTGATGAGACATTTTTAGTAAGTACAAAAATTTATATATATGAAATATCTTTGTATTAATTAGTTAAGTACTAATACTTGTATACATTTTATAGATGTATGAGGAAAATATGTAACACACACACACACACACTCACACACACACACACACACACACACACACACACACACACACACACACACACACACACACACACACACACACACACACACACACACACGCATTATGTATGAGAAGTATGCCTATAAATATGGTATATAACATGGTTGTAAAAAGAGTTATCTATTTTGTGATATAATATTGCATAGTTAAATGCATACAACTCATATATGTGTAAAAAGTTAACATGAAAGTTAGATTATTGATCAAATCAAATCCTTAAATTATATTATGATTGATTGATTGTTGTATTTTTTAAGTGTTGCATATAGAAAATAACTGAGATAGATATTATTATCTTAGATAGTTATATATTTGAGTTACTTTCATAATAAGTATCTTATAAACTAAGTTTAATTATATGCAGATGGTATGTCCTATTAGGACTGTACTTTTTTACATGTATAATTTTTAAAATATGTTGGAGATTCATTGCACATGTTCGATGGACTAAATGTATATATATTTTGATTATTTACATACTTAACATGTTTTATGATTTCTAATAGTAAGTAATCCATTGAATCTATTGTTTATATTTTAAATTAACCAAATCTCACATTGCTGGTACTAAATAAGTGATGAGATGGACTTCACTAACTTACTTAGCATCACCAATGCTAGATGAGGGTAATTTGATCAAGTGGTGTGTATGAATTTTATTGATCTTAGACATTATTAACTATTTAAAAAATTTGGCCAAAGTAATGTTTAGTTAAACATTATAATTTCATATATATGAATTACATGTTTGTGTGATATCATATTAGAATGTATTTATTTATGGTACACATCATGTATTAGATATATTACAGCACATGGGTATTAGCTTGTCTCTCTAGATTTATGTACCATCAATATCTACCCATCTATCAATAGAGGTCCATTCCATAGTTTGAGGGTTGTGTGGGGATCATTGGTCCAAATTTGGTGTGGAAAAGTGCTCAGATGATGTTTTCCCTCCCCACAGTAATAATTTATTAAATATTACACTTAAGATTGCCATAGATACTATATTTGATGAGACTCATGATCTTTGGAGCCTTGTATCTATTATTTTATTTATTATTGAAACATTATTATTGATGAAAATGTAATAATTTACTCATATTTACATTGATAATTATGGATGTAACATTATATCATCCATAGCTGGAATTATGTAATTACTTTTTGGAATATATGCAGCTATATTTTTCTTATTTATTTCATAGTGATTAGTAACTAAATGGATTATTACATACCTAATTTATGGTTAACATATTCGGTATGTTTTTTATTAGTATCTCTAATTAGATTCTCATGGTGAATTCTAATGTTGAATACATGGAATTATTTTAATTATAAAAAATTACATTATTCTAGTAAATCCCTGTGGGGATGTTACATGTTCTTAGAACCTTGAGAACCCAATAATATTAATCTCAGCATAAAATAATTGGAATAAGGTCCTATAGAATCTATGATATATGTTTGATTCAAGGATCTCTCTAATAATGGTATGTATGGGAGAGTATTCATACGTGTCAATACAATAAGAATATACCCCACCTACACTAGTGTCTCTATTGAACTCTATGATGTATGTATAGGAACTATACTTTAAATGTTAACTAATAACTATGTTATACTTTTAATGGTTATGGAACTTTAACTAGTGGTTATGTTGTAACTGCCTATGGGGTAGGTAGAGGATACTCATACAATAGACCCTTAAGTTTGACCACTTGGTTTACATGTATGTAATTCAAGCATATATGAAATATAGATGGGATGGCTTGGAGCTATTATATCCAAGACCTACCCAATAACTTATCAAACATGTCTACACTAGGTATTACTAGGAACTGAGTGGCTATATGTGTTGGTCCAACCTATAATGGAAGCACAATCTCCCTGATGGAGCTATGAACATGACCACTAAAACCACTAATGATTGTGTCTTTTAGGAATATAACCTGATCTAAGTACTCCAAATGTTTCAAAAAATTTATAGTGACGTGATAATGCTTAACCCATTATCAACCATAACACTCTAGATAGGATGATGATCTATATATGCTCATATAAAGAGTGCATGTAGACTATATCATCATCAACAATCTTTTACTTTGGGAATGTGATGAGTGTTCTAGCTAGAATTTTAGTATGGTAAATGATAATAATGTTGTGTAATGGGGGTGCCTCCTTTTTATTGGTATGATATGAAGTTGGTGGTGGATGTGCTTGGCATGTGTAGTGAACACATGATGTGTTTCCTACCTCATTCATTGTGTGCTTTGGAAATGGATATAAGAATTTAATACCTTATCTTATATTTGTTGTGATTTTTTTGCCTCTGTGAGTGTGCCCACATCAATAATATTAGCCTCAATCAAATCTTTTATCTCATTTTTCAGGGTTATGTATTTATTGGTACATGGCTTGGTGCCCTATGATACTCGTAAAATGTGTTATGATCATAGTTATTTTTAAGAGGCTGCATCATATCAACCTATTTAATGGGAGGGAGATATATCACATTGCATTTCAATAACTTTGATAAAAATCATGCTGGTGGCTCTAGAAAGTTGGTGAATATTTGGTGTTGAGGAGTGGATAAAACCAATCAAGGATATGTCTTGGAAGCTACATTGATTATGGCCTTTAGATCACTCTTGTTATCCATTTCCCTTACCTTTTATGGAGTCTTATTTAAAATCTTAATAGTTGCTTCTAATCCATTATTATTCTTTACTTTTCACATTGATAGAATCCTTACCTCTCTTTCTTATATTATGTGGCACAAATCTTTGAATGTAGGAAATTTATTAAACAAGATAGCTTCATGTAATGTTGGTTAAAAACTTTGTTTAAAGATTTCATAAATCTCTTTGTCTACCATGGGTCCATTCAATTTGGATAATATAGTCTTGTATTGTAAGACATAGTTTGTGATAGGCTCATTTGACTTTTGTTTTAATTGTGCCACTTGGGCATATGATATCTTTTCATTGATATTAATGGATAAATGTCTTAAAAACATGTCATCCAAAGAATTAAATGCGGTGATAGATTGATTTGGTAAGTCATAAAACTAATGTAGGGAATAATCATTTAAAATTCATGGAAACAATTTCATGAGAAGCCAATCATTGGACACATAGTCCAAAAATTCTATGTGAAAAGATCTGAGAAGGTTCTTTGGGTCACCCTTGCCATCATATAATGTAATCTTGGGTGACATGAAACTAGATTACAAGGGAGTTTCTATTATATGATGTGCCAAGGATTATGTAATAAAATATTAGAATCCAAGGCATGTGATGGCCTAGTGGCTCCCTTCTCAATATGCAACACCTTAGCCTACATCGTATGAATATCATGCGTATGGGATTGTACATATAGAGTGGAGAAACTAGTCACAAGAGGTGTAATTATCACTAAAGGTTGTTGAATTACAATTTTATGTTATTCTAGTTGAGTTGGCCCCACTATAGGTTTAAAAATGTTATTACCAAAGAGAGTTGAATATTGACCATTATTTATTTTTTGGATTTCTTCCTGAATAATAGTGATGAAGTCATCTTGTATATTTGCATGTTTGGACACAAAATAATGTAATTATTTCTTATCAGTCTCATCAAATTTTTTGTTGAATTTAGGCATTATAGTTTGGGAAGTAGGAAAATAAGTTTTTGTTTATTTTGAACCTTTGAAGAACAAAAAAAAATATGGAATCAAATTTAATATTTTAGAACTAAAATCTAAGCATATACAAAAAAAGGATACAAACCCTAAGGGCATCTAGGTTTAAGATTTTGAATTAGGATTGATTTGAAAAAATTTAAATTATATTTAAACAAATGAAACCCTAATGTGATATTGACTAAGTGATATAATTTATGCTAAAATTCATAAAAATAGAAGTTTGTAACTCTAATTTAGTGCACAAAAATTTAGAGAAGGTAAACTCTATGTAGAATTAGGGTTTTAAGAAATATTCAAAGTAAGTTAGGTTCACCAAATGTTTTAACCTTTTAGGGTTTAATTATGTAAAATCATATGTTTGATTAAAGGGTTGGGTAGTCTAAATTAGTGAAATAATATGTAATAAATAACCACTGATTTGTTAAATATTTTTGCTATCTTTAAATTTCTTAAATATAGTAAATAGAGACTTATATGGAAAAAACCTAATATGAAATATTTGAGTGCTAAAAATAGAGATACTCATAGGTCTGAGTCTTGTCAACTAGATCCCTATGTCAGATCATCTCTTGGATAATAGTGTTATTTGGCTTTAGTGTTTTAAAAATGGTGCTAGTTTCCTTTGTGCATGATTGATCCTAGATTTTGGGTGTACGTGTGCCTATGTTTCTATTTTTTATTCCTGCATTCATGAAATATTAAAATTTGTATTGTGCCTTTAATAGATAATTTATGATATAGTCCTTAATTCTCCTCGTAAGTAAGGCATGAGCTAAAAATTGTGTTTGTTAGTAGGATAAGCTGGACATCCTCTAGACCCCATTGTATATAGATTTGCCTACATACCAATACTCTAAGGAGGGGTTGATATCTATGTAGTTCTACCCACCTAAGTACTAATGCAATTTTAAGTGATTCTAAAATGATAGTGGTCTTGAATGCCTTGAATGTGCTTAAGATTAAAAATCTTGAAAATCTGAGCATAGGGCAGCTATAGATGCTAGTATGCAAAAGTAGGGTAAAATAGGGATTAATAACCTTGATTTTTTTCAACTTGTCTTGTGTTTGAATAGGTATTTTGCATCTAATTTCCATCTAGTGGATAGAGGTCTAAAAGTCATGATTTATAGTGTTTTTTAGCTTGCATACAATAAAAGATACTTTGGCCAGCCTTAAGAGGGTTTTATTTTTGAAAATATATCCATTCAAGAAAGATAGGGTAAAGGACATTAACACCATTTTGAGGAAACTAGTACCACATGGATTTAATGTCCATGATGTGGTGCTAATGTACAACTAGTAGGTTGTTGGTCACAAAGGGCCAAGATCTAGAAATAAGGGCCTGGGACTTTATTTTAGCTAGCTAAAGATGCCTATGATCCATATAAAGGATGGAAAAGTGTGATAAAATGATCTAGGATATGTTTAGGTCTAAGCTAGAATTAGGTTGTCTCAAGTATCACTCTTAGCACTCAAAAACCACTTTTAGCCAATGCAATCATCTTGATCAACCTCATTGGGTAGGAAATAAAGCCATTAAGTCTTGAACTATGTCAAATTAAGCTGACATAATTTTTTAACATGAGGAAAATCTTAGAATGGGATTGACCTGGTTAACCTAGTCTGATCATGGTAAAAATGAGTTTTTACTTAGTTAGGGGTTATTTTGGGTGGTGAGTTAAGGAAATGTATAAATAGGATTTTAATGCCTATGGAAATGGATAGGAGTAGCTTGTATTCATTTTAAGTGGCGGTATAGGGGCCCACAATCCTATTAATCACCAAAGGTCTATGAACCACTTTCCTATTTCACCCTTTAAGGTGTGCACTCAGAGAAATTAAGATTTGATGGGTTCTTACAAGATAGAAAACATCAATACCTAATAAAGTTCAAAAATATTATGTGTATACACATATCATTTTATATAACTTCAACTCAAAATTTGATAAAGTTATATTAAGATTTTGTTTACATGAAGAATGAGGTTATCAATCATAGATAAAATGAACATGTTGTTGTTGACCTTTCTAGTCATGAAACAGATATGTAAATCAAGAAAAAATACATGGGCTTACTCAATACTTGAATAATAATGATTATTTCATTGATGAATCAATATTAAGCATAGGTAGTGTTTTAATAAAGAATAATTTTCTTAAATCCTTTTTTTAAAGGAGTTTATTTTTGTTCTAGTTCATGAATAATAAGATCTCAATGCTACATGTGATAACTTAATCTCTACCATAGAAGATATTGATATCATATCAAAATAATCACTACCTATAAAAGGATTTTAATTGTCTAGTTTTATAGAAATAAATTTTTGGATAACTCTCTATAGGCTTGAATTCATCCTATTCTAAAAAAAATGGAACAATAAACATCATGTGTTGCAGACTATTGAAAAGGAAGATATTTACTATTGAACTATAAGAATCAAAATTGAGAAGAATTCAAGTACATGAGAATGAATTAATTGATATGTTATAGATAGGTAAATAATAATTTGATATAGGAGAAATTTTCAATCCCCTTTTTCTAATTTAAAAATAAAATTCATGTAAAATCATAGAGTAAATAATTGAAGAGTCTCTCTATATGTTTATTGAGGATTAGGGATTTCACAATAATGAGAACACCACTGATAGTCTTTCACTCAATTTTATTCTTTAATAAACATGTAAATAATATGATGGAGTTGTTCTAAATAATTCAATTCACATAGAGGTAAATATTATTTACCAAGATGTAAGAGAGCAATTTGGTTTTTGTAAGTTCTTTATTCATCCTTAGATGTCATTAAAAATCATGTTTATATGCTTAGCCAACCTATATCCATTATGTTTTCCTTATATTTGTTGTTTTTCTCTTATACTCTAAGACCTCATGAGTACAATCCACTATTTAGTGATGGTACATACTTCTCACAATTAGTTAATGTATTTGTATAGTCCTTTGTTCCCTTCCCCCTCATAAATACTTCTCTTTTTCACAATTTTGACTTGTTTTTTTTTCATTTTCCATTTATGTTTTAGTGTGTGTGTCTATTTTAAATAAATTTAGATATAAATATTGTTCTCCTCTTTCTTGTGTTGACCTCTCATACTTGTAAAGTAGTTATTTGGTTATGTTTTGGGTAGAAATGTTTCTTTAATTCACTCAAACTTATCTTCAGTATAAGACTGTGACAACTTTGATGATACAATGGATACTTCCATCTTTAATTCAAAAGATACAAACTTATCAATCTAAATTATTGTGTAGGCATCTTCATAGTGTAATGAATCTAATACAATTAATTCTCAATTTCAAATTTCCATGGATAAATGAAGATCATTTGCATGTGAATTAGATAGTAAGGTAAAGAATATTATATTTAGTAAACATTATTATAGATGTTGATGAATAAATATCCACATCACATCATATTTGTAGTGTCATATAGATCACCTAGGGTTCTTATATAACACAAATAAAATAAGATAATGATGTAATTGACATGTGGAGTAATTTATTTGGTTGAACTCATTGGAAGATGGAGCTTTTATGTCAGATCATGTATCAAAATTAATGAGTATATGAATATTCTTGAGAAGGGAGATTTTAATACTATCTAATAGGCCTTTGATAAATTATAAGGCATGGAGGTTGTTTGGAAATAGGTGAAATTTAAAAAAGATTCATAGAATGTAAATATATTATTTCATCATAGTTTGTAACATCAAGTTGTGGCTCTAATGGAATAGTGGTTGTTAGGGTAATGGAAGAATCTAAAAATTATTACACAAGTGAAAAAATACTTGATATGGAAATATTAATGTTGGGTGCTTTATAACCTTATGTTACTAGACCCACTCAAATATTTCTCAAGTGTGTAATGTTGGCACTAGTCAAGAATTATTTTAGTATAAGAGTAATTGAAAGATATGAATGTAAAAAGAAAACAAGAAATGGCAAATAAATATACATGATATGGTTTGCTTTAGGGATCAAAGAAGGAAGATAATAAAACCAAATGGATTAAAAATTATTAAATACTCTACTTGCATTTTATTTTCTCAAGTTGAAGATAAACTTCATTAAATAAAACATTTCCATGACAATTAAAAGCTAGTGGTCATTGTAGCACACATATGCTAACAAAGGATCAATAGATTTATCTATGTAGGTGGATGGAAAAAACCATATGAAAAAATAACAATTAAAAAATTGATGAGTTGGACAAGGTGGATGAAGAAGGAATGAGATGGTTTTATATTAGATACATTGGTTGATTTCATCTTGATGGCTACCTGGAGATTATTAACTATAAAATGGACATAGTTAAGCTTTAACATGGATAAAATGTTTCCCTAATAATGGTGGAGGTAGATTTGGATGTGAGTAAATATGTGGATAATATCAAGGTATATGTTGATCCTTTCCACACTTATTATGTGTCTCTCATCATTCCATCTCACTAAGCTCTTAAAACTTGTCTTAAAATAAGGAGTTGTTTATATGATTTGGTAGACTTGTGTGATAAAGGTGAAGCAAACAAAGAAGTCTAGAGCTCAATTTTTAAGGTTGGTAAGAATGTAAAACTTCATAAGTTTTAAATTCCTATAGAGATTAAGGTTCATCCATATTCATGGACCCATAATAAGGACCTATTCATAGTATCACTTAAGTTGAAATCAATAAGGTCATCTAAAATTTTCCATTCTTAGAACACTTGAATAATAAAGTATGTGAGGTTAACTTTATGGTGGATAAAATTTATAAATATTTTGTTGGTTATTCGAAGGAATACAAAGGTTAAAAATTGATGTTTGAAAAAAATAAGTGTGAGTATCAATTAAGGAGCTTGAAACCATGGAATAACAAGTTGCTATATGTTTGTGATCAACATGGATTATGTTTTTGTCACTTTCATGTACAAATAGTTGGTTTAAAGTTCTTTGAAACACTTTATCAAACAATTTGAACCTTTGAAATGTAGTTTGAATCATTGTCAAACATTTCATATTTATTTGTATCATCTTGTTAAATTTTTCACATCAATGGAAAGATTATTATGGATTCAATAGTGATTATGATTGCATTCTCCAACATTACAAAGTTTTTAAAGGAGATCAAAAATCATGATCATAAATTTGTCTTCCTTAAACATTAATCACTTTGTTGGTATAATGCAATTAATGGAAACATCATGAAGAAAAGGTATGAGTCATCTAGTGGTTATGTTTTCATCTCAATAGTTCAATATGTTTTCTTATTGAGGATTCTAAGAAGTAGGTTAAGACATCCCATTAGAAAAGGAGATGTTGTGAGTTGAGTATATCAATAGTTTTTGATGTACATAGAATTTAAAACAAAAATAATAATTAAAAATAAACTTTGCAATAGGTCCATAACATATTTGAGGCACCTTAAGAAATTTCCCCAGGTGTTAATAAATCCTAATGGAACTGATAGGATATTTGTTATGTTAAAATATTTTATTCTTACCTTCTTCCACCTATTAATTGACAACTCTAAATATATATTGTAGAAACATTTAATATGATTTTTTTTTGAATTCTTGGTAAGTAAATTGGAATGGAGGTAAATTTTTTCATAGGTGGGGAATTATGTTATCAAAATATAGACAAAAAATAATGATATAAAAAGATATAATGTAAGGGGCAAAAAAAAACATGATGTAGTAGTAGACTATATAATAAGAAATAGAAAAGAGAGAAGGCAAACTAGAAGGAATAGAGAAACAACAAAAAGAATATGATTACATTGAGAATAATCCAAGTAAATTAGGGCAATTCAAGTTAGGTGCAATGGAAAATGGATAGGAATTACTATTTTTTATTTGAGACACCATATATTCAAAGACAAAAATGGAAATAATGTTTTTGTATGTTTTATGCCTAACTTTTTTGAAACATTTCTAGTTCTAAAAGATGAACAAGGAATTGTGAAATCTGATGTTACTTTTACAAGATAAGAATCAAATTATAGTGTTGAACAAGTAGGTGTAATTTTTGAGCTATATGGTGGTGAAATTGATGAGGTTAGTTTTGGTGACCCTACTATAGTAAAAAAAAATGATAGACATACATAATAAGGTGATTTTTTTGGATTAACCCAAGGGGTTGGTTTAAATTTGAACATGCTACATTTTAAATTTTATTTTTTAGACACATTTGGAATGGTGATAGAACCCTATTCATAGATATTTTCACTGTTATTGGCCCATATTTATATGCCCAAGTAGATTTTGTGGCACTCCAAACAATGGGAGGTCCAAATACGAGTGGTATAATATATCATTTATCCAATCTATAATCAATATCAAGATATTCCTTCTCAGTGAATAATCATTCTCAATAGATTCAAAAAATTTTGATTAATTTTTTTTATTGAACATGGTTTAATTAGTAAAAAATGTCCATAAAAATTATGATTGAATCTATGTTAGCATTGGTTTATACATTCCTGTTTGTGTTGACTTTAGGAAAGATATTTTTTACTATTTTATTCTGAGAACCCCCAAAATTTATGGTTAGAGGAGATTTTTCTTTGAATCCTCTCCAATATAATCAAAGAATGACTTTCCTAATTAGGAAGGTCATTATTTCAACTAATTATCAGTTTCTTCAAAAAGATATCAAAATTTTTCAAAGGGTTACCTAAAGGAAATGTAGAAGGCATAACAAATAAAGCTAACGAGTAAGTAAGATATGGAGATAATAACTAAGTAAATATAGTTTTCATTGGTAGGTAATCCTTCCTATGTGTGTATATATACATAATAGTATAAAAATTTAATATATATTAACCAATTCAATTTTTTTATTGCTACATAAATAATTTTTATACACATAAAATTGAGCCAATACAAAATAGTGTAGGAAATTATTTAATACCACTTAATGAATAATTTGGTAAAATATCTCTCAGATGGGGAATTGCTCCTCTCATGGGTAATAAAATGGTTCTATCTATAGTATTCTTATCTATTGTCTTAGAGATTTATATTTTTTCCATTTTATTGGATGAGAGTCTAATTAGTTGGTCTAGTTAAACTATAAGATCCTTCTAGATCCTTTGCTAGTCTAAAAGGAAAAAAGAACTAAATAATAAAATATTTTTAATAACTTTAGTTTATAGATTATTATAATTTGGTAGTTTGATTGTGTAATTATTTTTATCTAAGTACTCTTGGAATATAGGTGTGTGACTTGTCAAAATTGATATCAAATATAAAATATAAAATTAATGTATTATCTTATTAAGGATGGTCATCCTACTTCATTGGATGGTGATCCAATATTTAATATCCATAACATGAGGTATATAATATATATTTAATAAAACCTCAATTATAGTTTATAAATAGTGTTTAAATCTTGTGACCAGGCTTCTAATTATTTGAAATAATTATGATAAAATTTTGAGGGATCTCTTCTCCTTTTTATGTTGAGTTTGAATAAATAGTAAGATATTAGATCTCATTTATCTTAGTTGGTATAATTCAATGAATGAGTAACAATGAAATTAAAATTTTATAACCCATAAAACCTTTTGGGTATAAAAATAATCATCAAGGTAAAATTAAAATCTAAGGTTTAGATTGATTTATCTATTGAGATCTCAACAAGATAATTCCTATGGATCATCCATACTATTTTTTCTATAGGTGACCAAGAATAGGATAAAAATCATTCAAAATGCATAGAGTTATTCATTCTACATAATAATGAGCCAACTTGAAATTTGATAATTATAAAGTATTTCTTCCTTATTTTAGGGAATCATGGATTATTATTAATCCTCTTATTTTATATCCTTAAATGATGCAGTATCTAGTATTTTCATAATTTATAAATAATATAGTCTTTTCAAAAATATATTTGGGTGTTCTTGTTTAAGTTTTATGAAAGGAAATTATCATGTATATTTTTTAGAGGGAATATTTAAGTTGACCTATCTCAATAAAGTATGTGATTGGTTCAAAGAGTGTCTTGAGATTTAAGATATTGTAGAAGATATCACTAGTAATTATGTTCCTCATGTAAATATATTTTATTTTTTAAGAAGCATCACATTGACTTTTTTATTTAGTACAAGTAGCTAATGCTTGTGTTCTAAATTTTTAATATCATCTCATGATTCTAGAATATTGTCCCTCAATTTAATATATAATGACTAAAGTGAACTTTGGTTGGCTAATCTGATTAGTTTGTTCCTTGTTGGTATGTATGATAAGTATGTATGATAGTTATAGTTATTGTATTGCATATATTACATGTTTATCTCAAAAGTGGATTCCAAAAATATTGAAAATTAACATAGATTATGGGTGTCATTATTTTTTTATTAACAATATCTTTTGGTGTAATTGGTTATTTTTTTCTCTAAAATCAAATTGTTTATTTGGTGCTCAAAATTTTAACTAGTATGCCTAGACCATTCCTTTAATAGTATCTCCTTTATTAGAGTTATTAAGTGGAAGTGTTAGTGTGGTTCAATCTACCTTGAATCATTTTTATAATTTACACACTTTTATATTACCCCTTCTTATTGTTGTATTTATGTTAATGAAATTTACAAAGATCTATAAGTAGGGTATTTTAGGTCTTTTATAAATAGAAAACATACATTTTAAAATGATCATTTAGAACCTATCATTTTTAGTAATGATAAATAATTTATGTGAATATTTATTATTATAAATATGGAAATAATCATCATGTTTTTTAGATTTCTTATTTTAATTATTAAGTATACTTTATCTAATACAAATAATTAAAGTAGATATTGATGTAATAACATTTTAGTGCATGAGAATTTTGAATAAATCCATAAATAAATAGATTATAAATAATTAATTTTCCATAAAATTTGATGTGCAAAATCCTTAACTAGTTGGTTGTTGGTGAGTTTCAACACATCTTTTCCAAAAAAAATAGGAACCTTCAAATTATTTTTGGAGCTCATGGAGTCTAGACATAACACTAAATTTTTATGATATTTAAGATAAAATTCCAATATTTTTGAAATGGTATTATGATCCAAAATCATAGAGAACCTAGAAAAAATAGCCCCATAAAACTTTTGAGTTGTCATAGTTTTGTGCAGACTTTCTTCACAACATGCTTGTGCTACACATTATCCATGTAAAAACATGTCATTTAATGGAATGAATACTTATGTCATTGAATAACTTGGATTAAAATAATTAAATTTTTACATGAGGATTTATAATAAGATTTTTCACAACTGTTTAGTGTTTGAACACATCTCCAAAGTAAAGATGAAGAGTGTCACCCACATGTTAGCTCAAATCATCATAAAATCAGTTGTTGTGGTTATGTCAAAATAATATAATAATGAGAAAAAGGTGAAGAGTCATGGTTATAGGAATGGATTCCTAGAAATGAAAATCATTTAAATTTTGTAATGAATCCATATGCTTAAAAATTAGGTGTTTAAAGACATTGGGGGATTGGTAACCAAGGTAAAGGTTTAGAGAGTTAAATTTGAGAAGAGTACCATGAGTTTATATGACTTGTGAGAGGAGAAATACCATTTTTTGTTTAATAAGAGCCTTGAAAATATTTATATAAGTATATTGTGGGAGCATTTTTTTTGGTATCCCATTTGGGATCATTTTAATCTCTAAGTTTAAAGATTATAATAAACAAATAGTGTTTTATGCCTACATTTTTTACTTTAATTTGTTGTAGTTAAATTATTTAACTATAATTTTAGACACCTTAATTTTGTGTGTTGGTGTGCCAATATTATATTTTTATAGTCTAAGGCATTCCTTCATTATATTTTCTTACCATTATTTCATCATTTGGTATCAAAGCAGACTGAACCTACAAATTAAATTATGTTCTCCACATTTGTGAGTGTGGGTAGAAAATGTTCATCATATTCTAACATAGATTCTTTTTAGTATAAGATGTTTCAAGAGAAATTTTTATTGTATTAATTTATGAAATTAAGTGATGCATAAAGGAGTTATTCTCAAAGGAGGAGGAAGAAACTGAACATGAAGAGAGGTGGATTTGGTGAATTTCATGCGAGAACTCAAAGCGAGCTTGAAAGTCATGGAGATTACTTAGTAAAGGGTAAAATATTAAAAATTTATTAATGATGAGGTACTTGAAGTTTACATGAATGGATTTAATCAATATCCACTAAATGATACATTATTAAGATCCATCTCTAAGATAGGTTGAAATCCATGCATGAACCTTTCAAAATACTCAAGGAGTTTATGTCTAGAAGATTTTATTATTTATATTTTGGAGTTGGATAAGTACTTTGAGAAATATTCCATATAACACCAAAATAAATTATAATCTACATTTAAAAATTTAAAATTTAATGATACTTGTGGTGGGATTAGACCTAAATAGATAAGTAGAGAAAGGGAAAGGATAAAAGTAAATCTTAAAATAAAATAGTTGCCAAGTTGAAAGTAAAGTTTGTGTCTATATACTTGATGAAATAAATAGAATAAATAAAATAAGATGAGATAATTAGTAATAATATAGTTTTTAAGCTAAAAAAATAATAAAATGGAATATATAAAAGATTATACATGTGCAATATTTCACCTAGGAAACCTTTTTGGAAAAAACCTAGGACAATAATCTCCTTGAATATTGTATTAACTTAAACATATTGTAATATAATAATGTAATTCTCATTTTTAATTTCCCCCTACTGTATGTGTGAGTATGTATGGTCACATAAATAGGTAACCATCAAAGTGATATTAAAATACCATGGGTACCAAAACCATGGGATATATAAAACATAGGCTAAAACCACCCAAACACATGTTGACATGGTCCCAAAATTTACAACACATTTATTGGCTCTATAGTCTAATAGAGTGTAAATCATAGAAATATACAACACATTTCCAGAAATATCCTATTTTTTATCACTTTCCATAGCGTCCACAAGGCCATACCTGTAGTAGTTAATGGAAGCTATGGTCATTTTTTATTTTCTACACCAAAAAAATTATCATTAGTCACAAACTTTGTCATCAAATCAACAATGTTATCACCTTTGTCCACCTTATCTAATAATAAATTATTCTCTTCCTCTATTTCTATTACAAAATGGTATTCCACATTAATGTGTTTTGTTATAGATTGATGCTTAGGGTTCCTTGCTAGAAAAATATCACTTTGAGAGTCACGATCTATCCTTATAGGATTTTAAACAAACTAAAAAATGAAAATTAACCTTTGAATCCAAATCACTTCATTATTTTCTTAAGTAGTTGTCTTGTACCCATCCTCTATAGTGGATATTACAACACTAGCTTAACATTTCATCATCCAACTTATAACTCCACTAAAAAATTGAGCACATACTCACTATTAGATATTTTAAAATTAATATATCCATCAAGATTCAATATTTTTATTTCACTAGGATTACCCTAATAGTAGATTCAATAGTCTAACATATTGTACAAATACCAAAAGATATTATTCACTATATTTCAATGTTAATTTCTTGAATTTGACATAAATTTTATCACTAATCCCATTGCATGATAAATTTCAAGTGTGGTAAAAACCATTGCATACATCAAACTATCAAAAACACTATCATGCAAGATTAAAGACATGTCCTAAATTTCTTCTTCTATTTCAAGACATTATTTAGCAGATGAATTTTGACCAATGGGAAAAGGATTATTGATAGTATTAATATCCTACATATTAAACCTTTTTAGTATCATATTAATTTAAATCCTTTTATTTAACTAGAGTTTCTTGTTTACCTAATCTATTTTAATTTTCATTCCCAAAATACTTTTTGTGGTACCAGGATCCTTCATATCAAATTGAGATGATAATTGAGACTTAATTTGGGTGATTATTTCCTTATTATTAAAAATTAACATGTCATCTACATAAAATATTATGATAATATTTTTTCTACCTTCTTGTTTGAAATAAACACAAGGATAATCTTTGATTCTTCCAAGTCCATGTCCCAATGCATACCTTTCAAATTTCTAGCTACACATTCTTGGTGATTAGTACAATTCATAACAATAATTTCATAGCCTACATATAAAATCATCTTTTCCATTTATCTTAAAGATTTATAGATACACATGATGTATTTCCTCTTCAATCTCACCATGTAAAAAAAATGTCATTACATCTACCATTCTATTTCCAGATAAAATGTGACAATAATAACCATAGGAAATATAATTAAATGTAATTTATCAACAAGATAAAACATCTCACTAAAATCAATTCATTAAAACTTGGAAGAATCCTTTTAGATGAGATTTATACTTCTCCATTATTTCTTATGAATTGTACTTATTCTTAAATACCCAATTAAAGCCAACAAGTTTTCTTCCAAGAGGTTTTTTCACTAGGCCCTATGTTTGATTTTTATTTAAAGACTCCATTTTTCCTCTATAGACTTATTTAGAGACTTAGTTTCCTTGGAGGCAAAATCATCTTTTATAGTCTTGGGAATTCTGGCAATATTTTATGTCATCGTGATTTTTTAAATTATGTCATTGACTAGCTCAAGTGGATGTAACATAAAAATTCAACATTGGAGAAATAATTGAGTGATTGGTGGTTTTACTTTTCATTTAATAGGTGAAACTCCCTCATATGATAAGATATTTTATATTTTTATATTATTTTAAATATAAATTATAAAAAATCAATAAAAATAGGAGAAAGGAGAAATATGTAAATGGAGTAAAAATAAGAAGAAATGGAAGGGAGCATCAAAATCCTACATTAGAGTAAATATAAAAAACTGCATAGATAACCTAGTTTAAATGGAGGGATTGGATAGTTCAATAATAAAAACATGTATCTTTAGAAAGGTGAGAAAGACATAATTCAAATAGGATAATAAATTGCATCACCTAAGGTGTTCCAAGACATAAAGTACTAAGGAAATGCCTCTTTATTTCTAGCTAGAAATGAGCACAAAGTCTCCTTTTCCTCCTTTCAAATAGTGTTTTATTTGGCATCAAATAATCCTAGTTTGGAATCTTCCTTTTAAAACATAAATGAAAATATAGAACAATTGATGTGATGGGATTAAAGATTACCTAAAAGTTTAAAGTCTTCCTTCAAATTGGATTATGTCTATATGACACAAAGTTTGTGCTCTAAGATTTTTAACATAAATTTTGCAAAAGCCAATGGTTTAAGCATAGTAAAAAAAAAATTATACATTTTTAATATATTTATTTATTTACAAACTTTAATGTAATTTTTAAAAATAATAAATAATAAAAATCCATGAAACAATCCATTGATCTTACACATTTTATTACATTGTATTCAAAAAACTCCTTGAAAATAAATAGACACACACAAAGTTGAAGTAGCCCTCTCCCATGGTCTATAATGAAGAAAAATATGAACCCCTTACAAATGTCTCTATAAGACTTTTATAGTTTATGCCTTGACAAGTTGGTTACATAAATACCTTCTTGACTTATCCTAATTTAAGACTCAACTTGTCTTTAACTTGAGTTTTCCCTTATTTTTATTTATTTCAAGAAACTTTTACAATACATCATAATTAATTTACTCTATGACTTTTTGAATCTTTAGACCATGTAGGAACTTTGAGGTATGAATCACACCTAAAATTACCATAATGTCTTTGTAAAAAATATGTCAATTTTGGGACATTGAGACCTGAAAAAAAAGGTATCTCCATAAAATTATCTTTTCAAAACTTTAGAATAGGGTCAAAATGGAGTTCAAATGAAAAATATATGGAAAAAAAATACTTTACATATTTTTGTTTGCCTATGATAGATCCTATCAGTTTTATGAGTCTTATTATGAACCTAATTTCACATAAAATATATCAATATTGGGGCATTGAGACATTAAGGATAAGTTATATTCATCAAAATTTATTTCAAATGATTTAAATGAGAGTCAAAATGGAGCTCTAATGAAAGAGATATGCCCAAAATAATATTTTATAGAGTTCAATCTTGTGACAGACTATGTCAAGTTTATGAGTCCTATCATGAACTTAATTCCACAAAAATTATATCAATTTTGGGACCTGGATACGTGAATTATAATTTATCTTCATCAAAATATCTTTTGAATCATTTAGATGAGACTCAAGATAAATTTTGGATACAATAGATATGCCCAAAATAAGATTTTATAGTTTTTGATCTTGTGATAAACCTTGTTGGGTTTACGAGTCCCATCATGAACCTAATTTTATAAAAAATATATAAATTTTAGGGCCTTAATACCTGAAAGTGATTTTTTATTATGTAAAATATATTTCCAACACTTCATATGAGAGTCAAAATGGAGTATCGATGCAAGAGATATGCCCAAAACAAGGTTTTATAGTTTTTGGTCTTAAGATAGACTTTTTGAGTTTGTCAGGTCTTTTCAGTACCCATGGAACTATAGAATTTTTTGGATATTTTCACTTGAATCATACCAAGGTTCTAAGTTACAAGTCTAAATTTTCATTCCAAGTATATATTAAAAATTGATCACATTGACTTTGTCTACGCAATAGAATAAAAATTGAGATATTTTGATGAGATTAAAATGCAAGTGGAACTTAAAAGAGTTTCAAATATTAGCCATTGTCATATGGATTCAACATCCTTATTGTGAAAATTTTAATTTTCTTGTCCTTTATTTACCTCCAATCACCTTTAGAAGTGTAATTTGGATTCTCATCATGAAATGTAAAATTTGATAATAAAAACAAGCTCTAACTATGGGATCACATTCCTTAGAAGAATGTAGGATAACTCTAATTATTTGGTCACCAATGCTTTCATTTATAATAATCCCCATCTGTAATTCATAGTTTCATGTGTTGATCTAGCCAACTAGTATCTAATTTTCTTATCTCAATCATATGAGAAATGAACACATGTTATCTAATATTTTTAACATTTTGAATGGGTGTCAAAATGGATTTTGGGTGTGTTGTCATGAAATTTTAAATTTCATGATATCACCCTTAATTTCACTTGTACAAGCAATTATTTAACTAATTGAATGTAGGATAACTCTAATTAATTAACTAATATTAATTTATCATGTTCAAGTTTTTTTTAATTTTTTCTTTAAAGACACAATGTTTGTGACTTATGTACATCTAGTGATTTTAGTATTTATATATTTAAAATTGATCACATTGACTTTGTCTATGCAATAGAATAAAAATTGAGAGCTTTTGATGAGATTAAAATTTGGGTGGAACTTACAAGAGCTTCAAATTATTTTTACAAGCCTTCTCCATTGGGATATGGAATAAACATCCTTATTGTGAAAATTTTAATTTTCTTGTCCTTTATTTACCTTCAATCACCTTTTAGGAGTGTAATTTGGATTCTTATCATGAAATACAAAATTTGATGATAAAAACAAGATCTAATTATGTGATCACATTCCCTAGTAGAATGTAGGATAGCCCCAATTATTTGGTCACCAATGCCTTCATTTATAATAATCCCCATCCGTAATTCATAGTTTCATGTGTTGATCTAGCCAACTAGTATCTAATTTTCTTATCTCAAGCATATGAGAAATGAACACATGTTACCAGGTTAGATCACTTTCTTTGATAATCCTAAACACTTGCTTATTTTCTTGTTTATTGAGGAATCACACTCAAGAATTTTATAATCCATATTGATGTTTAAGGAGAAAATATTTTATATTGTTCAGTGGCTTATTGAATAATATTTCTAACATTTTTAATGGAAGTCAAAATGGATTTTGGGTGTGTTGTCATGAAATTTTACATTTCATGATAGCACCCTTAATTTCACTCGTACAAGTAATTATTTAACTAACTAATTGAATTTAGGATAACTCTAATTAATTAACTAGTATTAATTTATCATGTTCAAGCATTTTTTTTCTTTAAAGACATAATGTTTGTGACTTATGTACATCTTGTACTTTTAGAAGTTATATATTTAAAATTGATCTCATTGACTTTGCCTATGCAATAGAACAAAAATTGAGAGATTTTGATGAGATTAAAATGTAGGTGGAACTTGCAAGAGCTTCAAATAATTTTTTCAAGCCTTCTCCATTGGGATATGGAGTCAACATCCTTATTGTGAAAATTTTAATTTTATTGTCCTTTATTTACCTACAATCACCTTTTATGAGTGTAATTTGTACTCTTACCATGAAATGCAAAATTTGATGTTAAAAATAAGCTCTAATTATGGGATCACATTCCCTAGTATAATGTAGGATAACTCTAATTATTTGGTCACCAATGCCTTCATTTATAATAATCCCCATTTGTAATTCATAGTTTCATCTATTGATTTAGCCAACTAGTATCTAATTTTCTTATCTCAGTCATATGATAAATAAACACATGTTACCAAGTTAGATCACTTTCTTTGATAAACCTAAACACTTGCTTATTTTCTTATTTATTGAGGAATCACACTCAAGAATTTTATAATCAATATTGATGTTTGAGGAGAAAACATTTTATATTATATGGTGGCTTGTTGAATAATATTTCCAACATTTTGAATGGGAGTCAAAATGAATTTTGGGTGTGTTGTCATGAAATTTTACATTTCATGATAGCACCCTTAATTTCACTCATACAAGCAATTAGAGGTGTTTTAAGGATAGGGATAGTAAAAAATTTTAGAATGGGACATTGAATCTATATCCTAATGAACAAGGCTTGGGTTGCATATTAAAATATGTAGTTGAAACTAAATTTACCTTATCAACACTATAGTAAAAAATTTAAGGTAAAATAAAAATTCTTATAAAGCTCTTGATTTTTGTCCCAATGTAAAGACCAGACTTGAGAGATGAATTTTGACTATAAACATTTGGTATAATAACTTCATCTTGAACTACTAAAATCAATAGGGAGAATTGTAGTTGTGCATGTAGGCCAGGGAACCTACCATGTCTTTAAACATAGGGAAGAATCTTCCATGTGTCTAAACATAATTTGGAACCCCCCATGTGTCCCAGTAGGGTTCGATCTCCCATGGGCCATATATTCCACATCCAAACTCTAATTTTTTTCATTCAATGTGTTGGAAATATAATTTGATGAAGAACATTTTTTATTAGGGACACATGGTATAAAAACTTCATCTTGAATTTTAAAAATCAAGGAGAATCACATGTGCAAAAGTAGGGTGAAGCTCTCACTAGTGCAAAAATAGGGTCGAATCTCCCTTGGGCCATAACTTTTACATCCAAAATTTATTTTAGATCTCATTCAATTCATCAGGAATATAATTTGATGAATAACATTTTATGCTAAATACCCATGGTAAAAAAAACTTCATATTAAACTTCAAAAATGAAAGGGGGGGCAATCATTGGCATAAAATTAGGATAAAGTTCCCACAAGTGCAAAAGTATGGTCCAATATCCCTTGATATATAACTTTCACATCTAAACGCAGATTTGACTCTCACTTGATTTATTAGAAAGGTAATATTTTGAATACTAATTTTCCTTAAGGATACATGGTGTAAAAACTTCATCTTAAACTTAAAAAATCAAAGGGGATAATCAAAATTATATAAACAAGGTGAATTTCATAGTTTTCAAGTTGTGGAAAAAACACCTATGCACTTTTTCAAGTCCTGCAAATTGGTCATTTCACTTTTGCAAGTCATGAAAATTGGTCATTATAATTTTTCAAGTTGTGTGAATATGTCATCACACTTTGAAAGTTGTGAAAAATTATCACTGCACTTTTACAAGTTTTAAGTCATTTATAAACACTAACACACTTTTTTAATTTTCATAAATTTGTCAATACACTTTTGTAATTTGTTTTAATTTCCCAATGTGTTTTTGAAATTTAAGTTGTGTAAATTAGCTATTGTGAATTTACAAGCCCGTGAAAAGGGAAAAAAATGTAGTTACACACTATAACCACCCATTTAAACCTATAAATATGAGTTAGGGGCTCCTTTTTTGGGGTTATATACAATGAAACTTTTAAATATACTTTTTGAAATAGGATATTGTATTTGAAACCAAACAAAGGTCAATACAAGGAGATTATGCAAACTTTATGTTCAATATTTCTCTATGAATTATGTATGTATATGTTGTCTACATGTATTTAGATATTTGATTTCAAAATGTTGTTTTAATTGTTATAAACTAGTTATAATTTGGAAATTATACTGTAGTAGTTATTTTTTAAGCCTACTTCTATTATTTCTATTTTGGTGAAACCTTGGTGGAGTAAAATAGTAATTTTCACTTTTTACAAGGAAATACAAAATGATTGTAATTTCCTTTTATCAGTTATAGATAGTTATTTTGATTCATGTTATGTTTTATTATGAATATATATTTATTTTATATACATTCAATGATAAAGGTTTCTATTTAGAGAGATTACCCATGGCTTTGACATTTACAATAGGTTTTTTAGTTCATCTTATTAGATTTGTTACTCTTTCCAATTTTATAAACTTATGTATTTCTCTTATCTCTCTATATCATGTCCCATTACTGAATTTAATAGATATATATCAGATCTGAAATTAATTTTATATTGGGAATGTTTTTCATAAAATTCGTGCCCTTCTCTACACTAGCTAGTGAAACTCAAATTTTGACATTTTTTATGGAATAACATAGTAAATCAAAACCAAAAAATTTAAAAAATTATATTTCATA
The DNA here is from genome assembly GCA_037957365.1 of Torreya grandis. Classification (NCBI taxonomy): domain Eukaryota; kingdom Viridiplantae; phylum Streptophyta; class Pinopsida; order Cupressales; family Taxaceae; genus Torreya; species Torreya grandis. The sequence continues at coordinate 3,147,443 of JARHVA010000467.1, forward strand.
AAAATGAGTCCAAATAAATTTAAAATAACTCCATAATATTTATCTATTTAAATATAAAGTATGGGAAAAACCCTTACGAGAACTACCGAATAATACTACAAACACTACTCAAAACAAAACATAAATTCACAAAAATAATAGGTTTACTAAAAAATAATAGATAATAATGAAACAAACTAAAAATAACCCCACAAGATACTTTATATTTTCTATAAAAAATTCACAAATCTAAAAAAAACTTCTATAGCTTCTACTCACATCAACTACTTATAAAAAATACTTAAAATTGACTAAATCTACACTCCTTGAAGGTCTATTACAATTCATATGTGAAATTTTACCTATGGATCTTAGGGGTTTCATAAAATAATCATTGGGATCAAATTTTTTCCATCCAAAGACCTCCAACATCCACGATTTTCCATTTTAGGATGGTTTGATGAACATTATTTAACAAGAAAAATTAATTCATTTGGTAAAAGAGCCTCCAAAATGTAATTATGACATATAAATAACCAAGAGGGACCAAATGGGAACCAAAAACCAAATCCTATATTTGTAAATATATAAAATTAATTATAAAAAACATTAATTTTAATATTTCTCTAATTTCTCATAATTTGCTTTTCTTGTTTTCCTACTTTTGTCCTATTCCAAAAATTTCCCAAATTTGGCCAACTTTTCTTGAAGATAATAATGCAAAAATAATTTATTAATTTTATTTAAATCCTAATCAATATACTACTATTTAAAGACACCACACCCCACTCTAACAATAAAGTCTTATTATTTATCTTGATTCCCCATTACTTTTTAAACTTATCAATTCCAAATAAATAAATAATTATTTATTTACTCCAAATTTCTTTCCCTTATTCCTTGTATTTTAAAATCAAATTAATTAATTATTAAATGTAAATTAGCTATAAAGGTACATGACAATTCATCCCTCCTCAAAATTTATTATCCTCAAGAAATTTAAACTTGAATGATTTAAAATCTCTAGACCTACCCAAGTGGCATCAACAATTGGCAAGCTCTTCCAATAAACCCAATATTTAATGATATCTCTTTTACTCAATATCTTAACCCTAGTATCTATCACCTTTTCAATAATTAAGATAAATTTTACCTTCTTATTCAAAGGTGTAAAATCTTTGGAGGGTGTAATCTACTTCCCCAAATATTTATTTAGACAAGAGACTTGGAAATATTATGAATTTTACTATTTTTAAGAAGTTCTAGTTCATATGCTACCTCACCATCTTTCCTTACAATTTTGTAGGGTCCATATAATTTGGACTTAATTTTATCTACTCCACTTCTCTTGATGCATTATTGTATATATGGATACAACCTTAGATATACCATTTCACCTACCTCAAAATATATCTTTGTGAAATTTTTGTCTGCATAATACTTGTGTTAATTTTATGCTTTTTACAAATGATCCTTGAGGGTTTTAAATAACTCTTAGTGATGATTAATGAAATTAATTTCAGATATAACTCTATTATCTATATAATCCATATAAATAAATATCATTTCCTCTTTTCCATATAAAGGTTTGAATGGGGACATACCAATGGATATTTGGTAAGTGGTATTGTAATAAAATTATCCCAAATGTAGCCATTTGACCCATACAAATTACTTACTTGAGGTGTAATCCCTTAAGTAACCCTCTACCCATTTTTTTACTATTTATATTTGGCCATTATTTTTAGAGTGGTAACTAGTGCTAGGAGTGAGTTCAATACCTGTCAATCTGAATAAATCTCTCCCAAAAGAGCTAAGGACCCTACAATCCCTGTCACTAACAATATTATATGCTAATCCATGCAATATAAACACTTATTTAAAAAATAATTCAGTGACTTGAGGGGATTTAAATTATGATTATATAACAAATAAGTGTGTAAAATTAGTTAATGTGTCCTATATTACATATATATAATCTCTACCATTTACCTTGGATAAATCTATTATAAAGTCCATTGATATATTCTCCCATTTTTGAGTAAGAATGGATAAAGGTTGAAGCAATCCTGTTGGCAACCCTTGTTCCCCTTTGTTTTAATAATAAATGGTAAGCTCCATAACATGTTTGAGAACATCAATCTTGATACCATTCCAAGTTAATCATTCCTAAAAAAAATATATGTCTTATAATACCTGGAGTGTCTTGTTATTGGCACATCATGCACTGATCTTAAAATATTTTCATTCATCATAAATTCAGGTACTAAAAGTACCATTTTTATATAAAATTAAATCATCATATATTTTATAGGTCACATAATTTATACCTATCATCCTATAATGCTTCATCGATAATTTTAGTAGTAAAATAATTTTTTGTGATGATTGGTGTTGCCCCTGTATCTAATTTTATTACATGTTGGAAACTTTTATTTAGAGAGAAACCAAGTGGTAAATCGTTGAAAATGTTACTATGTGATTCTAATATTTTTTTATGATATCAACATGATAATAATTATAATTACCTTTATATTAATCAAATGAATTTATCAAATAATTTGTTTCCCATGTTGCTTGGCCTATTTAGATAATCCTCTCCATTATTTTTATTGTGACCATTTGTGGTGATCCATTGGACAAGCCCATAAAAACTATCTCCTTCTCATTAGAATTAAATGTGAATTCCATAGTCTGGTAATTATGGTGAAAATATCCCAAAGAATGCAACCATTACACTCCTAAGACCATATTTATTCCACTCAAACTCATTACATAAAATTTATCACATACCTTATAGTTTCTCACAATAACATTGAGTTGTTTCATCACATTGTTACATGGTATTGTAAATCCATCTAAAACAACATTAAATCCTTCAAAATATTCTATATATAACCCTATTTTTACCACCAATCTTTCATAAATAAATTTATTTGTGTCTCCAATATAAATGAGTATTGTCATCATTTGTCCATTGAGTAGTCCATGAACTCAAAAAGGGTGATATTTAGGTGCTCCTAATAGGGATGCTAGAGTATCTCCCATTGTAGTTTCATTTACATCCTCTTCTATTTATATTTTTTTCACTTCAAAAGTTTCAACTTCTTTGAGACCTTGTTCATCATCTAATATAGCTTCAATATAGTTCACTTTCCCTTTACCTAGGCACCTGTGACCTAGCCCCCACGAATTGTTACATATGAAATAAAGCTTCTTCCTTCATAATTCATTCCTAGAATCCTCATCTATCATTTTTGTGTTAGATGGAGGCATGGATTTCTTAAGAGGATTAGGAATTTTTCTCTTCTAAAATTTTTCATTATTATAACCATGAGAAAATGGTTTGGAAGGACAAGACAACTTGCTCTTTTATGTCAACGGTTCAAGAGTTAAAGTTATTCTTATAACATCATGTAAGGTGACTGGTGAAAAAGCCCTAAAAACCTTTAAGGGGATCAAAAATTCCATCAATAAAAATAAAAATAACTATTTTTTTGAAATATCACTTACCATTACAACCACATTTTGAAATTATTAAACATAGGCAATAATTAGAGTTATTTGAATTACTCTTTTTCATCCCTTAAATCGAATCTATCAAGACGTCTCTGGTTAAATTATTTAAAAGTGTTTATTTTATCATGACCTTGTGTTATTAGGCCATGATGTCACCAATCATACACAACACCCTCCAAATACAAAGTATCAAATTGAATAACTTCATTTTCCTCTATAGGGTTAAGATTAAGGTAGGTTTGTAATTTTTACAACCAATCCCATACTAAAATTATATCATGACCATCATATGTAGGAGATGATAGTTTGATCAATTTATTTTTTTATATTATTTCATCCACCACCTTATTTATTTTTCATATTTGGCATGTGACTCCTTTTGACATTTATGTAAACTTATTGTAAGAAAAGAAAACTTTGAGACCTTCATCTAAATTCTTGTATGCATTATATATATATATATATATATATATATAACTACTATAATATATTGAGGGGGTGCAATTATGGTTTCTTCCTCTTGAAAGAGTTAACAAAACTCTTCATCCAAGATCTCTCCAAGAGATAATTAATATATCCATGAAATTTTCAATATTTCACACAAATAATAAACCAACTATTATTCCATTCTATTATATATCAAATAGTTTACAATATAGATGTAAAAATAGGTAGAATATAGGAGAATCCTAACCATCCCATGAATTTGAGACTAACTTCCCCAATATAGGTGAAAGTAAGGCATAAACCCATCATCCTCATGAATGTGGGATAAACATCTCCAATGAAATAACACCTAAGTAAGCTAAAGAGTAGGAGAGTAATATACTACACCAACACCCCCCCCCCACTTAAGCATATATTAGGTGGGTAAAACAAAGGATGCATTATGAGGCCACATGTTCCTACGGACACTAATCCATCTTGCTAGAGTACATGGATGTTGATTCACTATAACTACCAAGTGAAAGTAGGAATAGTTCTAAATACAATGATCATTGAATATGAACACTCCACTCCAAAATACTAGGTAGAGTGATAAACCCAAAGAAGTATTTATTAAACACCCTCAAACAAGATGGTGATAAATTACCATAAATATTGGTGGGGCTACCACATGGTGTCACTGGTGGGTATAACATTAGTGTTTCTACAAGAATCAATAAGAAGTCAATGAAGACAAGTAAAAAATCCTCATATCGCTTTTGATAAATAAAGTGCCTAAATATGATACCCATGGATAAAGAATCAATCTAAAAACACTAAAAAAAGTGTAAAATATACATATAACTCTCATAAAGTAGATAAAAAAAGAGAAACCCCATAGAAAAAACTCCCCCCTCAAAAAAAGAGAAAAGAATAAGAGAGAACTAGAAATCCCCCCAAATATGATGCTAAATAAGTTTGCATTTCAAGTAATCAAAAGACACAAAGGAACTCAATCTGCATGAGTCATCCAAATCTACTACTCGATCATAAAAAATAACTAACACTGGGTTTCACTAGAATATCTTTGATCAAGAAGACTATCAATGGTGTCAAAAGTGCAAAAGAGTACTGCTAGGTGCAAAGAACACTCAACACCTAAGAAGGAAGATCTACACCACACCCCCCATACTACTAACTAGGTAGAGTGACAATAAAACATTTATATGTACACCACCCCCCCTAATGCTAAATGGGTAAAGTGGATGAAAAAACTCTACATGAGGGGTCTAAATCCACTACTCAAACACCAAATCATTTGACATTGTATGCACCATAATAGATCCATATGATGTGGGAGACTATCAAAAAATTAGTGTTAAACAAATAGATATAATCTCTCAAATAAGATTGCTTTGGTGGTGATGAAAGAATTAAGAAACTAAAGAAGTGAAAAGGTGCCTAGAATAGATCACACAAATACATAAAGGTAGATAAGGTTGAATCATCAAACCCCCCATGGCACTTTATAACTTAGTTCAAGTACAATATATCCTAATAAACACCAAATGAAACTAAGGAAGACATTGGGCTTCACCAAAATAACATCAAATAAGGAGACCATCAACCTATCAAAAAAACCATCACCAATCATGAGATATGCTCCAAAAATAAGGGAGCAGATAAGTGTCTCCATAGAAGAAGGCAAGGTGCTAAGAAAGGGTCCTTGATGGAGACATGACACAAACTACAAGTGTTTCAAAGTGTTAATGCACAAATTAGAATAGAGCATGTTGTGGACTGATAGAAAAGTGTGTCAAATGGAAAAAATATCTATCATGTATGCAAAAACACACCTAAAATGATCAACTACAAAAAATGACAACCTATAAAATCACATTCAAAGGACATCAAACTCAACTGAAAATGTGTCTAAGATAATGCAAAGTGTAATAGTGGAGTAAGTAGTACAATTTGGGCTAATAAATAACATGAGTAGTTTAAAGCCACTACTTGATCACAAAAATAACTTACATTAGGCTTCACTAGAATAGCTTCAATCAAGAAGACTATTGATGGTTTAAAAAGTGCAAAAGAGTACTACTAGGTTTAAGGGACACTCAACACCTAAGAAGTAGGATCTACACCACACTCCCATAGTATTCACTAGATGGAGTAATGACAAAAAATCTATATGTACACCCCCCCCCCCATAATGCTAAATGGCTAGAATGGATGAAGAAGTTATACACAAGTGGCCTAAATCCACTACTCGAATAGTGAAAAATTTGACACTATATGTACCAAAATAAATCCATATGATGTGGGAGACTATCAAATGTAAAAAAGTGGTGTAAAAATATAGATATAATATCTTAAATAGGATGGATCTAGCAGTGATGGAAGAGACAAACAACTGAAGAAGTGAAGAGTTACCTAGAATAGAGCAAGGCACTAATAAAGGGGCCTTGATGGAGACATGACACAAACTATAAGTGTGTCAAAGTTCTAATGTGTAAACTAGAATAGAGAATGTCATGGGCTAATGGAGGAGTGTGGAAAATGGAAAAAAATCCATCATGTATGCAAAAACACACCTAAAATGATCAACTACCAAAAATGATAACCTATAAAAGCACATGCAAAAGACATCAAACATGATTAAAAATTCATATGAGATAATGTGAAGTGAAATAGTGGCATAAATAGTACAATGTGGGCCAAATCTGATGCCAATAGGATGTTGATCATAAAATGTATCTAAGATTATAATGAGAGATTATAATCAAATAAAGACAAAAAAGGGTTTTGTTTTTCATGTGAGGGGGTTTGGAATCCTACCAAACTAGACCTCACCCACTAGTCTTTGGCAAGTTAAATGGAATAAATATGATAAAATAATAATCAATTAACTCCTTTTTTAAAAAATCACTTTATGATTTGTCCCACTTTAAAATACACCACATAAAAGTGATGTATGCCTAAATCCCCTCTTAAATTATATTTTTTTATTTAAAAATAATAATTAAAAAATATTCCTTTAAAATTCATGTTCAAGATTTATCAAGGACTTTTCATTTTAATAATATAAATCATAGAAATATGTTTGACATTTAAAATATATATAAATTAATCCCTTTTTAAAAAAACTTGAAAAACTATGTCAAAACCACTTTCTTTTTTCATAAACCACCAACAAAAAAGACATATTGAAGGGTTCAAACTGATCTTTATCTTTTGTCATGGTCGTAGGAGGAAAGTAGACCATATGGAGGATTAAACTAGTCAAGCCATGAGTGGTGGATCTAAGAGGTTGTTGACCAGATGAAGGAGGCTCTGTGTCTGAGTGTAGGCCTCTGATCATTTATTCATGATAAATTTATACCTATCTCTAGATATAATCCCATGCATGTACAATGAATGGTAGATGAAGGACTTGGTAGCATAATTGAAGTATTTCCTTTGTAATAATTTTACTTTGAACTCAAATATTATTCTCTATCTTGGAAAATAAGTTGTATAAAACTAGGTTTCTACCTTAAGTTTAATCACTATTGGAATGGCTATCTATTTAATGTAGCAAAATTCTAACAATCCCAGAGACTACACACATTAGAGAATAAACCCTCTAGATGATATCAATCCTCAAGGTTGCCATAAATCCAAGGGGCAAATAACTAATCAAATATATTGGAGCCACATTAGATATTTCGGCCAATGAAATATTTTAATATTGAATTTTTAAAGAATTGGATCTACAATATTCAAGGCACAGAGAATGGTACATAAAATTCCATAGCTATATAGAGAGAATAATTATGGAGTCTTGATGTGCCTAGAAGGAAAGAGAAAGCTCAATCTGACTAATAGACATAAAGATCAAAACTTGGATCTGCCTTGCATCAAAGATCCAACCCACACCACAAGACCCATAAGGGCTAGGTTATCACAAAAATTAATAAAATAGGGTAGGTCATGGAAGATAGATCAAGATAAAAACACACTGCACTACATATAAGATATGGGCAACTGATAGAATCCATTTTAAGTTTTCATGCAAGTTGTGACTAAATTAAATTCACAAGCTCAATGTTAAATAAAATAGAAAACTTACCCAACCTAAAATCCTATGAAATATTGGTGTGTGTGGAGTAACAAATGTTAAGATATCAAATCAAGGGTCAAAATACATAGGCCATCCAATGAAATTCCAATACAAATCATCCTCAATACTACCAATATAAACACCAATAATAATATTGTTCTATAAATCCATTGCACTCATATGAAAAAATCAATCAAACTCTGATCTTATTAGACAAAGGTAGAAATGCTAGCCTCACAAAACTATATAGGAGTATGCAAACAAACAACCACATAAAAACATAGGCTAAAAAGGAGTGCAACCATTACAAATGATTATACATATTGAGAAATTGTTATTGGAGGGTGGCTTTGATACCATGAAAGAGTTAACAAAATCTTCAACCAATATCTCTCCAAGAGATCATTACTACAACCATGAAAGCTTTAGCATTGCACACAAAGAATAAACCAACTATTATTAAATTATATTCAAATAGTTTACAATAGATATGTGTAAATAGGTATAAAATAGGAGAATCCTAACCATCCCATGCATGTGGACTAACTTCCCCAACATAGGTAGAAGTAAGGCATAAACCCATCATCCTCATCAATTTGGGATAAACATCTTTAATGAAATACCACCTAAGTAAGTTAAATTGTAGGAAAGTAATATCCTACACCAACACCTTTTATAAAATGACTTCAGGTTTTTGGGTTTTTTAAATGGAATGAATTGAAGGTCTATTGCTTATAGGTGAGCCTTCCCTTCTAGGAATAGCCCTAAGACTAAGTTGACCCACTAGTTTCCCCATCACCTCTCTCAACTCTCTTTGACCAAAATTTATATTTTATAAGGTGTTTTATAATTGATTTTCCCTTTATTCATATTTTAATATTTTTTTTCTTCTTTCACATTCAGCTATAGATTCTTCTATAGAGATTAATTTCTTTTCTTGTAACTTTTTCTATTCCCATCTAAAATACCTTAATTCTCTCTCACTAAGAAACACCAACTCTTAAAACCCTTTAGGATGGAAATATTATGGATATGATACCAATATAATTTCTCCTTACTAAATTTTAAATATAAATATCAGATCTAAAATAAATTTTATATTGGGAATAATTTTCATAAAATTCATGCCCTTCTCTACACTAACTAGTGAAACTGAAATTTTGACAATTTTTATGGAATAATATAGTAACTCCAAAAAATCACACATGGAATATTATATTTCATAAAATTTATTAAAAAAATAATAAAAATCACTATAATAATCATTCCAAAATAGTTTTGGATCAAAATATAAAGTTTGGTAAAAACCCTTAGCAAAACTACAGAGTAACACTACAAACACTACTCAAAATAGAACATAAATTCATAAAAATAATAAGATTATTTAAAAATATTAAATAATACTAAAATAACCTAAAAATAACCCCAAAATACACTTTATATCTGATGTAACAAACCCGAAAATCTGAAGAAAAAAAATTGTAACCTCTACTCACACCAACTACCTATATAAAACACGAAAAACTAGTTGAATTTACACTCAAATATTTATTACAATTATTTTATAAAATTTTAACTATGGATCATAGGGGTTCATTATAAAATACTCGGTATAAATGGGTTTCCATCTAAATATATCCAACATCCAAGATTTTATGTTCCAGGATGGTTTGATGATCATTGTTCAATAAGAAAAGTTAATTAATTTGGTAGAAGGGCTCAAGAATGAAATTATGGCATATAAATAACCAAGAAATTCTAAAGGGGTGAAAAAAATAAAATAATTATTTTTTAAAGATATAAAATTAATTATAAAAATTCATTAGTTGTTAGCTTTCTCCAATTTCTCATAATTTATTTAAATCCTGCTTTTGTCCTATTCTAAAAAAAATTAAAATTTGGCCAAATTTTATTGAGGATAATAATGAAAAAATATTTTATTAATTTATTATAAATACTAATAATTATATTACCCTTAAAAACACCATTCCCCACTTTGTTAATAAAGTATTGTTATTTATCTTGATTCCCTATTATTGTTTAAACTTGGCAATTCCAAATAAAAAATAATTAAATATTTATTCCAGTTATCTTTTCCTTATTCCATGTAATTGAAAATTATATTTATTTATTATTTAATTTAAATTAATTATAAATTTTACATGACACTCTCTTTCATATTTTTCTTTCTATAACTTTTTCATACATTATGGTTAAAAGTACTACCCAAACACCATTTTTGCGAAGAATAACTTCCTTTTTAGTTTTCAATAAATGTAACTCTACCTGATACTAGGAGAGTTAATTATTCCCCACATTTTTTAATATAATAATGACTTTGTTCCAACATTTTTGATTGAAATTCTTACATTTGTCCCCCTGATACATTTTATAACCAACATTTTTTTGGCAACTATGTTAGGAATTGAGGTGCCTTGTGCATGTGATGTTTCCCTTTACCACACTTGTTTTGGTTTTAAATAAGGGTAGCTTTACCTTATAATATGAGAGGGACTCGGTCCCTATGTATTTGACCAATTTAAGGACTTTGTCCTCATGATGTTGACTGAAAGTCCTAATTTTTTCCCCTTAAAATATTTTTCAACGAAAAGGATGTACAAGATACAAAAAAATAATGTCCATAACTTGAAAAACACTTTCATATAAAATTTTATAGAGATATAAATTTTTTCAAGCATATGTTTTGGAATTGGGTGATTTTTTCAAGGTAGGATTCATGGGCATGATCAAAGGTTATTAAATGATATATCTAAAGTTTCCAACTTGGTAGGGATTTTGACTTGATTATATCATTATAGTTCATAATCATAACACTTTATTCTATGACATCAATACCTATGCATGCTTTGGCCAAACAAAATCTTCTCCAACTTTATTTGTCTGCTTAATCACTCTTTTTGTTCAAGCTCTATCAAAACACTAAAGCTGAGTTTATTTCCTTTCAAATTCCAATTCTATATTTTCAACACTTTCCTTGGTATTTAATTATTATTTTATGTTTAAATTTTCCTTTGCATGGTAGTCATCCAAAGTTTATTTGACTATTTCTTTAAGTACAAAGTGGATCTCCTAAGGTTCTTTAATAGATCAACTTTTGAAAATTTCAAATCTTTACTCATTTTTGTCTTAGTATTAGAATAGGTCCTAACTCCTCATTTAAATTTTTAAAGATTTTACAAAATGTATTATTTGTATATTTACTTTAAACATTTAATATTACATGGATCTTTCATTTCTCTTATGTTTCACTAGACCTATAAGCTTCACTTTCCTTGGTTGATTAGGTTTATTGGTTGTTTGGAGCTTCATTGTACTTAAATGATTTTGAAATGAATTATTATTACCTCATCAAGCCTATCAACCCTATATGTACCTTGGTTACCCATATCACCTACTGAACTTAGACCCAATTTGGTCTATTGGGTCTTTATGTCACATCTTTAACTTGGTAAACAAATACCCTATTGGTTCCAGTATGATTTCTTGACACCTAGTGAAATTTATTAAAGTGCCTCAAATATTTTATAGACCCATTGAAAAGTTTAATTTTAATTTAATTTTTTGTTTTCTTTTGGAAAAAGAAGTTAAGATGAGCATAAATTATACTAAGTGGGAAGGAGATAAAATAAAACACACTTTACTAACTATCTCTTGTCAAATTCTAGAGCCAATAAATAATATAACTTGGAATGTAATCAATAGGGTTAAAAATCACCAAAATAGGGGAGGCATGAGTTTATTAAACATGCAAAAGTTTATGCTAATATATTGATTGAAAAATATTAATACACAAACTGATATAAATGTTGATTTACTACAACTATAACTGTTATAAACACACTTATAAAAATTCTTCCTTTGCTATTTTAAATTATTATTTTGATTGTTGATATGTACACTACTGTAGTCAATATTTTCTTCTTGTATGAATATTGTTTCTCTCATAGAAGCTGATGATCTATAAACACTATGTATTTTCCCTCTATTAGTTGAATATTCTATTATCTGGCTTCTATCACTAAAACATTCTTCTTGATGATGTTATGTTCCTTCTATTCTACCTTCTCTCTATTATGTTTATTATTTTATAGTCTATTATTGCATTGTTTTTCTAACCCTTGAAATCTGTGTTCTTTTCTCATTCTATTTTTTCAATATGTTGACAACATACTTCTCCACCTACCAAAACATTTCCCTCCATTCCAAATGGCTTCCCAAGAATTCAAAATGCAAAAAAAAATCATATTAAACACCGATGTAGTAGATATCTAGAACTATTAGTTGGTAGGTGGAAGAAGGTAAGAATAAAATATTTTAACAATCAACCTTATTCTTAACTTTATTTGCATGTTCTTATAGACCTTTTTCAATCCATAAAATGTCTTGAAATCTTCCTTTTAACTTAGTTGACTAGCTCTTGAAACCTTTGGATTCAAATTGTGCATATTTGAAGATAGATTGGTGATATTTGGATCCAACCTATGCATCTTTGGAACTATCTTGTGGATCTTCAAAGTGAGTATAGGTATCTATGGAGCCATCTTGTCAATATTTAGAACCAACATATAAAACTATAGATCTAGTGTTGCTACATCTATGACCCCTAATCTCTTTCTTAAATGCACAAAATGATCATTTTAGAAAGTCTTAGTAAATATGTTAAACTTGTAAAATTTAATCTCTATCTCACATTTTCAACTAATTATTTAATAAAATGATACTTCATTGTAATATGTTTGCTTCTACCATGAAAAACTATATTATTTGACAATGCAATGGAGGATATAATATCACAAAAGATATTTGAAGCTCTTTGCTTCTCCTCATAAAATTTTGATAGTATTCTTTTAATCCATATGGCCTGAAATGCTATTGAATTATCTACTATATACTTGGATTTAACCATGGGAAGTGAAACTATCTGTTGTTTATTTTAATTCCATGAAATGGCTCCTAACCCAATGTGAAACACATATCTAGATGTGCTCTTTTTATCATCATAATTACCAACCCAATCACCATCTATGTATCCTTTTAACTTAAATTTATCTATTAATGCATAAAAAACTTCATATCCTCTTATTTTATTAACATAACTCAAGATATTTTTTCCTACTTGCCAATGTGTCTCTTTTAGTGTTTCCATGAATATAGATATGAGGCTAATTGCATACATGATATCTAGTCTAGTTATAATCAAATACATAAGGATTCTCACTAAAATATTATACTTTGTGGGATCCACGTTAATGCTTCAATCTTCCTTATGAAATCCAATCTTGTTTTAGTTGGTGTTGATACTAGTTTATTGTCCAACATCCAAAATCTCTCCAAAATATCTTTTATGTACTTGGATTGGGATATAAATATACCTTCATTAATTTTCTTATCATATATTACAATAAAATACTTAAATAAACCTAAATTAGTTATCATAAACTCTATCTTCATGGATGATTTAAACTCTTACATGAACTAATTTGCATTTCTAGTGAAGAGTAGAACATCCACATATAAAAAGTGATTAAAATACCTTTATTTCATATCTTGACGTATATATTGGGCTCACTAACACTTTCAATAAATACATTTCTCATCAAATAAAATTCTATTCGGATGTACCATGCCCTTGGTGCTTTTTTGAGCCAATACAACACACTTTTTAGCTTATATACCTTGTTTTCATGCCCTAGAATCTCATAATCAGGTGGTTTCCCCATATAAACCTCTTATTCTAGGATTACATTCAATAATTTTTACTTGACATCCATTTGACTAACCTTCCATTTGTGTTTAACAACTATAGATATTATTGTTCTCACTATTTATAGTCTTTCTATGGGAGAAAATGTCTCATTGTAATCATGTCCAGGCCTTTGATTCTATACTTTGACAAATAGCCTTACCTTATGTCTCTCAATATTTCCTTCTATATTATTTTTGGTTTTGTAAACCCACTTCACACCTATGACCTCTTTTCCTATTGGATGGTCTATTAGCTCCCATGTATTATTTTTTCTCCATTGAATGAGTTTATTCATCCATTGATTCACACCACTTGTTGTCCTTAATTGCATCCTCAAAATATATAAGATTAGTTACTAAAAATAAATCAAAATTCATTATTTCATCTCATTATATTCATACCTTGAATACTGATATATATCTTTAAAAATCCTTATTATTTATAAGTGTTAATTTAAGTTGGAAGATGATGAGGTTAACTCATGAGCTTCTCCTTGACCTCCTTGTTGGTTTTTTCCACTATTTAAATCAACCCTTTGTGAGATAAGTCTCCAACTCAATGTTTGATTGGTTTTATCACTTTTTGGTTTAGTTTTAATAAAGGATCCATTATCCCTTATTTGCACTATGTTTCTCTTCTTGTTTATCTTCCCATGTTACATCCTCAATGAACTAAACATCCAAGATGATTATTAGCTACTTGGTGACTAGATTTTACAACCTATAAGCCTTTGATTTCTCACTATATCCAAAGAAAATACCTTTATTCCATTTTTCATCCCACTTTGATCTTCTTTGCTTGGGCACATGTGCATATGTCATAAATTCAAGAAATCTAAGATGTGAAACACTTGGATTCTAGTTCTCCATGGTTTTTGAGGGATAATATTCCTAAAACTTTTAGTTGGATAAATATTTATAAAATATATTACTATTTATACAACATCAACCTAAAACTCTAGACAATTCTTTGGCCTTCAGAATACTCCTTGCCATCTCTTTAATGGTATGGTTCTTCATCTCAACTACAACATATTGATGCATTATATACATCACTATAAATTGATTCTTTATTCCATTTTCCTTTAAAATTTTAATAAATTGATTTGATATGTATTCTCCTCCTCTGTTAGTTCTCAAAATATTTATGTAATGACCACTTTGGATTTGAACCATGGCCTTGAACCACTTGATTGTTTCAAATTCCTTTGATTCATTATTTTAAAAAATACACCCATGTATTTATGTTTAAGTCATATATGAATGTCATGAAATACACATTATTATATATAGAGGGAGTCTTCATAAGACCACATAAATATAAATGTATCAATTGAAGGGGAAATCTTGCTCTCCATGACTTACCCATGGGAAATACACTCCTATGTTGCCTCCCTAATATGGAAAATTCACACACTTTATTTGGTTGTTATATTAGGGTAAACCATCTCACCATTTTATTCTTTTGAATAATGTTCAACCCACCAATACTTAAATTCCCATATCTAATGTCCCAAAGGGTATATTTATCCACCACAACTATTTTAAATGTTGTTTCTAGGTTACTTTTCATCTTCAAAGGAAACATCCTATTGATTTTCATCTTAACTATTGAAATCTGCCTATTACAACCACTTATATCATAAATAATTCACTCTCAATATTCAAAACTCACCCTATACCCCTTTTGGACAAGCTACCTAGTGTTGAGGAGGTTGTGTTTCAACCTTGAGAAATAGTGTAATCATGAATTTGTCTCTTATCACCTTTCTTGGTGTGGATATAAATGTTGCCTTTGCACATGACAGGGACCTTCTCATTATTTCCCATCTTCACTTATGATTTGATTGTCTGATAAATGTTATTGAATATGTACTTATTTATACTCATATGGTTGATATAACCACTGTCCAAATACCATATCTCTATATTACTTTGCTCATTTATATTGCATATTATGAGTAAGTTTCCACTTTTTTCATTCCTATCAGGTTTAGCCTCTTTTTTCTTAGATAAATTTGAAATTTTCCTATCCAAATCATATTCTTTTTTTCTAAATTCACTAGCTTGGTGTCAATATTTATGTCAATAATAACATTGCATATGTTATTTATCATAAATTTATGTAGAACGACCTCTTGGAGTGTTGTTTATCCTTCTTCTTCCTCTTCCATGTGATTCTTGATGGTTATGTCTTCCATATTCTTGGTTGTTGAAATTTATTCCTCTACCTCTATTGTTTACTCCTCTCCCCCTGTCCCTTACATTCACATTTTTATTGAAGTCTTGTTTATGGGGAGAGGTGTCTAACCTATTCAACCTTTTTTCATGGGTTTGCAAGGAACCCATTATCTCATCAATTATAATTTGTATAAAATATTTACACTCTTTAGTTTAAACCATTATAGGGTTAAATTTGATTGGAAATCACCTAAACACATTCTCAATGATTTTATGATCTTCAAGAGTGCATCCATTTGTATTTTTTGATTTACTATGCTCATTGTCCTTATGAATAATTCATTGATTGACTCATTTTATCTCATTTATAGGGTCTCCAAGTCCCTCATCAACATTTTAATTTTAAAAGCTTCACCTTATCACTACATTGATAATTATTTTGTAAAATGTCCCAAGAT
The DNA here is from genome assembly GCA_037957365.1 of Torreya grandis. Taxonomy (NCBI): domain Eukaryota; kingdom Viridiplantae; phylum Streptophyta; class Pinopsida; order Cupressales; family Taxaceae; genus Torreya; species Torreya grandis. The sequence goes on from JARHVA010000467.1 coordinate 3,163,877, forward strand.
TTCTTGGAATTGGTAGCTATTGTTATCCTTAGAAACATTGAATCAGATAATTCCATATGAATATATATTAGAGCCTTGGAATCCTCATTTATATTCTCTTCCAACAAATTTATTTGTACCTAAGTGAGGGCATTGAATTTTTATTAGTCTATAACCTTAGTATAAACACTTTATACAAGTTCTCATAGTTTTTAAGAGCATGAAATAGTCTTCATCTTGATGCACCATATATCATAGTTCTTTCCTTAAAATTTTAGAATTCATTACCATGAAATACTACTTCTCATTTCCATACTTAACATTCCCTAAAAACCATTTGTATATAATAATAAATTTTGGAAAAAGAGGCTAATTTTGGAAAATTTTATACCAAGAGGGAAGGAGATAAAACAAAATACACTTGAGTAGATGTCTCCTGATAAATTCCAAAGCCAACAAATAAGATAGCTTGGAATGTAAATAACAAGATTAAAACTCATTAAAATAGGGGAGTTAAAATTTTATCAAAATCAAATAAATATATTTTAATATATAAATTTAAAAAAATAATACATAAAATTATTACAAATGGTGATTTACTACAACTACAACTGCTACAAACATACTTACAAAACTTCATCCTCTATTATTTTAAAATATTGTTATGATTGTTAATTTATATGCTAATGTATTTAGTGTTTTATTCTTGTTTAAATATTTGTGTATTTCACATAGCTTGTTTCTATGTAAACATTATATATTCTCCCTATAATATTTGAATATTATATGCTCTAATTGTTTTCACCAAAATGTTTTTATAGAATTTTTAGCAAGCTTTTAATAAAATTAGAATCTTGGCTAAAATAGAATGAATCCATTAATATATTTACTTTTATAAGTATCCCTAATATCAATAATAATTAATTAAAATAAATAAATCAATTGGAATCATTACAAAAACATACCACATTTTTCTTGTCACAATAAAATTTGCACAAGACACATAGTAATATTATTGGATCAGATAGTTTTAATATTTTCCATATGTAAAATTTTGTATAAACATTAGGGAGGAAGAACACTAAGATGGAATATATTTTTTAATATACCCAATATAATTATTAAAATATTATTATAATCTATTCTTCTTGAAATCAAAGGATCAAAACCTTCAACTTCCCAAAATGGATTTATAGGTATTTTTCTAGTCAGTCCATAAGGATCAAACACTCATATTCCAAGGCTATACAAAACCATTACATGAAATGATTAGAATTTAAAATAATTTATTTATAATAAGAATAAATGTATTAAAAAAATATTAATAAAATATAAATAAGTTTTTCACGTATAATCATCACAAAATACACCTAGATCCCAATATACCCAATGCCAGATAGCTACTAAAAAGCACAAGCCATAAAACATAATATGTGCCCCAGACACACATTCATAACTCCAAATACATAGATTAGATACACTTTATCTCATTATACTCCATTAAAACCATTAATCCTTTAATCTAAATGAGTCATAAAAGGTATAACAAGCATACCTTATCTCCATATTGGATCAAGAACAAGATCAGATAGGTCAAAAACTACTAATTCATAAAAAGCCATTGAACCAACCTAACTAACAACTAAATTTTATACATTATATTTATAATTATTAACAAACAAATATCATTTAATACAATAGTGTGGACATAATACTAAGGCCAACCCATGAAAATACCCATTTATAAGAAAAAGTAGACACTGTAATTTATCACATTAAATAATATTATGATATGAAGTTAGAGCCTTATCTCAAAGGTGAACAATTATTCAATAATATTAATTTAAAATTTAAAATATTTTAAATATTTAAATGATAAAGAGAAATATTTTAACATTTATATGTACCAATATACAATGGGTAAATCTGTCCCACTTCTATCAAACAAGTAAAATAAAGTACTTTACAAAAATAGATATTTTATGAAGAAAGGGAAAGTTTTTTGATTTGGATTTATTTCAGATTTGGAATTATAATCTATCTTTGTTAATAGAGATAAATATTTGAGATATTTTTTAATGATAAATCTAACTTACCATTGGTAGGCTTGTTTTTTCTAATAATTATAAATTTTTTTATTTATTTTTATATCCAAAATGATAAGATCTTATGAATATAATCCAATCAGATCTCATATTTTAATATATAAATCATAGGATAAATATATTTGTTTTACATATTATAAAATAAAAATATTTTGAACATAAACTACATATATCTAAATATATATTCATCTTTATTTATATCTATACATATATGAAGAATATATGGAGATATACACTATGGTTTGTACATCATGGATATAATATATATGTATATTATATGTATGTAATATATTTTAAATATACATATCATGTATATTAGTGCACGAATTAATGTCTTTCATACTTATTATAATGTTTACATATAATTTGAATATGTAAATTGGTAGTTATACTCAAAATTTTCAATGAAATATGTATTGTTTTTTAATAGATAAATTAAGGACTAGTTCACCTCCCAAAAAAATCATGGGAAAAGAATAAGCAAGAAATCCAATAGATATTTGATATTTCATGTTATACTGATAAGCTTATATATATATATGCTTAATTTAATTTATAGTTAATTTATGAGAGTGATTTTGGGAGTCAAAATAATAAGATTTTAGCCACCCCATAAACTTAAATAGGATGAAATTTATTATGAATCATTTATCCAAATGGCTCTATATATAACTCATAATAGGGTCATGAAATCTTATATATTTTATTTTTTTATTTCTTATTTTTTAATTCACTAGGATTTTTATTGCTCATAATTTCAAGTTACTTTTTAGGAACCTAATACTTTTATTGTCATTTTATAAAATATTAATTGTTCTTTAAGAAATTATAATGTTTTTATGTTATTATAGGTCCATTTATTAATTCTTAATTTTAGTGCATAATTTTTTATAATATGGGTAGTGGCTACAATAAATTTGATGAAAAATAAAGAATCTTATATAATTTTCAATGAGGATTTACCAAAAAAAGACATATTTTCCTTTAATTTATTATGAAATATATTTATGCATTAAAAATTAAAGTTCAAGAAGGTATTTCACTTCATCATGTTCTTTATATGTAAAAAATAGGCCACCAAGTTATCCCATTTAACTCTTAATCATTAAAATTTGACCTTGCATGAAATGAAATAAAAAAACAATTAGATTAGATCCTTTTTTTCATGTATCCATAAAATGTTTTTTAAATGTGTGTCCTATTCAACATACAAATGGATAAATCTATAACATAGATATATGAGAATATTTTTTTATAAAACATTTTTATGGGGGGAGATATCATATAGTCAACTGATATACACCAACATGAAATGGTTTTCATGGAAGCATATTGACATTCTTAGTAAGTTTGTAAAACACTCCATATTATTATTTATATTTATAAATGTTAGATAGATATAATAAATACATATGGTCTCAAAAATATATAATAAAATTGTATAATTCTTATATAAAAAACATGATTTTACATAAGTGTATGAAATTAAATTATAAAATTTAATATCCTTGTAGTAATTAAAATTTATCCAAGGATACTTGATAATTTATGATTTAGTCCCTTTAATCTTTAATTAATTTGTGCATTCAATCAATACTAATTTTGATACCACACTCTATCCTTAGCACAAGTAAAGACTTATTTTGTATCAAAGACCATCATCCATTGCATATAAACAAAATTTATTTCTAAAAACACATTTGTATATTTGTATGACTTATTTTGAACCTAAAACTTAACATCTACCCTTAGGGATAGGAACACCAAGTAGGGTTAAATCCACCATGTGGTCTTGTCCTCATCCTTATTTGGTGTCCACATCACATAAAAGGTCATATTTTCAAATGAAACCATCTCTTAGGTAGGCCTTTGTATGATTAGTCTTCCTATCATGTGGTCACCCCCTTGGAATCATTATAAATTCACATTCAATTCACTTTTTACATAATTTAGCATAACTCCATTTAGAGGCTTATTACACAAGTGCACATTGAATAAAATTACCATATTCTTTCAAATAAGGTTTTAAACACCTCAAATAGTCCTCATCCAAGTCTCAATTCATTTTTATGCATCCCTAACTTATCATGATCAAGTATTCAGTCTAATTGTAGATGTATCCAACTGTTAACCCATTTTTACTCCTTCATATCATCTATATCCTTATGTCACACAAGTTAGGGTTTTTAACATCAAGGATATATCTATTAATTTCTTGTAAACACAAAAGATAAAATTTTCACAAACAGGTATATTTTACATAGTCACATAGGACTATGCCCCAATTTTTAACATTTTACAAAAAATAGGAATGTCAACCTAGGGCATTATTGTTCATCACTATTGACATTATTGGGTGTATTTTTCATACAATGTCTTAGGATTATCTTCTGGGAGTATTTTTAGTTTTCATCCTTATCAATATTTATGCATTTTTCTAGCTAACACAGTCGACCAAATGCATCAAAAAGTTGAGTATATCTCTCTTTTACATAGTTTAGTCTTATTCACATTCATTATTTTTCATCAATTCTAATTACTTACTTTTGATTTCTTATTTTCAAGTGTGTTTACATAACCCTAGTATATTCTAACTATTTACCAAAATTAGTATTAATCTACCATAGTTACTTTAACACAATATAAAACACTCCAATACTTGCCAATGCCTTCTGGAGTGCAGATTTGAATATCATTAGACATAATTTATTGAATTAATATATGGCTACTATCCTATAATATAGTTTTATCTCTTATGATAATAAACATTGATCCATTTAATTCAAAAAAGTCTTGTATTGTAAAGACTTATTCCATTGCTTCTTATTTCAAGAAAAGAGTTAAATAAGAAAAGAAATAATATAAGAAAATAAATTATAACTTAGTCTAGATCAAAGCACTTTTCAATGGTTGATCTAGCTGAGATAACTTTCCTTTTTATTCTACTTCTCATTTAGATAAAACCTTCCCTTATCTGAAATATATTTTCTCTCACAGTCAAATAATTATGTATTATATCATTCTATGGATCCCATATCTCATTTTATTGTTCATACTTTAAATCATATTTTAGATAGAGCTAATGAGCTAATTGAATTATTAGTGGTTCATGAATTGGAAGTGGCCAAATATAAAGTATTATATTATCTACAATATCTTATACGTTTATTAGTAATTCCTTGGGGAATTTCAATTTTGTTATAGAAAATTTTTGAGTCCTAGGTTACAATTTGGTGGAATACTAGTCAATATAAAAAAATGAATATCTTTGAGAGGGAAATTTTCTATAAAAAAATTCATAAAATATACGAGTTATTATTATTATAAATAAAGAACGAAGATTATTCAAAAATGCATTCACAATATATTTTTATAGAGATGAAAAATTGATCCAATTTGTAAAAAAAAATATAGTCAATATTATATCCAGATCATCTTGTATTTATTAACAAATCTAATATTTTTTCTATTCTAAGTGTTTATCTCATTATAAGTAAGATGCATTCTTAATTCATAGATATAAGAAGTATGTTATAGCCTAAGCAATATGATGAAATATTTTAATATTTTACTATTCAACTAATCTATGTATTAGGTCTCATTCACCCCATGGCTTGGAATTGATGATCAATTTGACATTTGAAAATTATGTATTTGGCCATAACAAATGAATAATATTTGGTTTGGTTTCAAATTTTATAGTCATATTAGACACAATTTTCAAATATTGGATCTTCAAAATTTTCAATCACACATCTCTTTCACTTGTAGTAATTTATCATTAATGAATGAATAACAGTTTATTTTATCACAAAATTAATTTTAAAAAACATATTCATATAGAAAAATTATTTTCTCCTCTATTTTACATTTTTAGTGAAATACTTCTTATTTTTTATATTTGGATTTATAATAATAGTATAATTTCAAACATGTAATTATGATAACTAATTTCTCCCACTTGTTATTTAAATAAAATATTTTAAGCCAAAAAAGTACATGAAAAATATAAATATTTATGATATATGGGTGAAAAAGTGAATAACTCAATCAATTTCCATCCTAATCATGATATATATAATTACTCCAACATCTATTACAAATAGATATCCCATTTTTTCATAATAAGTTAATTAAAATCATTTATAATCAAATAGATGTATTTTATGTGCCAATTATCATTTGACTAAAATATATAGAGATAAAGGTTCCAAAGCATGTGGTTCTTGATATTATATTTGAAGAATTCATTAAGATGACCTATGATAAGAAACTAAAATAAGTTTTTGATAATGGTGAGAAATGAAATTTAAATGTAGGATTTTTTATTATTTTACATAAACCATTTTTTATTAAGGATTTGAATTAGTTCCTCCAAATCATATTTTTCTCTAATATTAGGGGAAATAGGTAATATTTATTTTCATAACTATAAATCCAATCAAAAACTATTATCATAATAGTCATGTTCCTCATCAAAAATAGTGTCAAATCATGTTTTGCATCCTTTCACCAAATCCTACTACTAATAGATCATTTAACATCCAAAATATCACATATTTGGGTGCTAATAAAGGAAAATTAAAAATTAATTCTAATGGGATCAAAATTAAAAATAAATAATATAATGCTTCAGCAACAGGTAATATAAGTAAAATCACATGTAAACAAAAGGATGGATATCATATAGATATGTATAATCCATCAAACAATTGATAAATGGTTGAATTTTTACCTTTGGGACTTGAAATTATTATCTCAAAGATGAATTCATCATGGCAAATCAGTCATTCATGAATAATCCCAATGTAGGTGGATTTGATCATGAAGCTGCATAAATAGTACTTTAAGATCCTTTACGTGTTCAAAGTCTTTTATTATTTTTAGCATTTATCATTTTGACACAAATATTTTTGGTTCTTAATAAGAAACAATTTTATAAATTTCAATTAATTTTTATTAATTTAAGTTACATAAATTTATGTGTGAACCCTTGGGTTAAATAAAATATTTGAATTTTTATCTTATCAACAACTAATGTAATCATATAAAAATTGAAAAACTAAGTCATGCCCCTTTAGAGATGGAGATATTTTCATTCACACACTCCCTATGTTTGAATATATATTATATATGGATATATATAGATATATGTGCCTAACTAATAAAGAGTGAGACTTGTCAAATAGTTCCTTAGTCATATGGGACATGATGTATTTATATACATGTCATATTTTATCATATTAATCCATCAAATCCAAGCCAAGTGATCAAAAATGAAATATAATGAGGGACAAAATTAAATAGTCTTGGCTTAATATTCTCCTTTGTATTTTACTCCTAGAAAAGGTTTAAAATATATATCATTTTTGTGTTATCTCCTCAAGGTAAGAAGATCTCATTCATTTTTTAATTTCATTCCTCTATGTTGTACTAATACTTCAAAGAAAAATAACAACAAAGGAAATATTTATCATTAAACAAATGCATCCCTACATATTTATTAAATAAAATATTTGAATGAAATAATTTTCTTATTTTCTAATCATAATAGTTCTCAATATTTTTTAAGAATGAAAAATAATATTTTTTTATTCTTGAATTTTTTACAAACTTGAAAAAAAAGCTGTGAAATCTCCTAAAAATGAACAAATATTGAGAATATTGTGAATAATATATCATCAATTTAGTTTTTTGTTTGTAAAAAAATTATAATTGGATCGATCTAATTCTATTTATAAGAAAAAATAGTCATGGGATTTGTATGTATTATCCAGATGTGAATCTACAAATAAATTCAATTTATTTTAAAAATAAAGAAAGATAATACCTTGTCCTTCTTTGAATTATATTTATAATAAAAAAATAGTCATAGTATTTTTACTTATCATCCAAATATGAATCTACTAATAAATTTAATTTATTTAAAAAATAAATAAAGATTAAACCTTACCCTTCTTTGAATTTAAATTTTAGATTTCACTTTCACATGTACAATATTGGCCATAGATATTAAATACATTTTATTACAATAGAGATGATCTTAATTTTTAATAAGAAATGTATAAAAATATACTCATTAAACCAATCACAAGAATACCAATTAAAGTATCTATCAATCAAATAGGGATCCTTCCAATGGTATTGGCCATTTATCTTAATCCCTTTCAAATTTTATTAATTGGTCATGCTCAAGACATAAATAATCCCATATATGAGTATTAAATCTTTTTAAATTGGGTGAGAAATAATATTTTCATTGTTCCTAATTGAAAAAATAGTTAGATAATACAACAAGTACAAAATTATTAACAACCTTGAACAAAGGAAGATATGATCAAAACCAATAATTTTTTCTTTTCTAGATTGATTATGTCATAAACAAATTCATTATTTATTTTATATATTTTTTATCATTATATGAATTTCATTGATGATATTGATCCCAAGGCAAAATCTGTAAGTATAACTAGTCCATGAATAACCAACCATCTCACTATAAAAATTGGATAGGTTTTATCTATATTCATTATTACCTCCTAAAAATATCTATATCTGGTAAATTCATCAAATTCATCTAATTAATCAAAATGGCCAATTATTAATGGAACCTCTTATTTTTTTTCTATGAAATAATAATTTGATTTAAGGCTCCTAAAAACATCATACGCTAAACCCATATTAAAAAATAACCAACTTGAAATTAATAAGGAAATTATAATAATGCTATCAATAACCTTATTTTGAATAGTGGTAATAATTTCAAAAAAAAATTGCATTATCATATGTTCCTATACATGCTAAGCTCCATATACTATTATAAAGTTAGGGGGAAATTGATCTTATGAAAGAGAGAGATTAGGATATGTAAAACTAATGATATCTTCTACAATCCTTTTTTTAATATCAATATTATACCCAAGGTATATTATAAGTATAATGATCCAATATAAATATCATTCTCCTAACATAAAAATACAATTATGGTTAATATTAAAATGGAATGGGATAAAAGGATCTCATTACTACCAGTTATTATAGCTATGTTTGTTCAATTAAATCCATTTTTTTACTTTCTTTTCCCTATATATAAATGATTGAATCTTATATGTTTTATGATAGGTCTAAAATTAAAATATCCCTATATTTTAACAACTACATATATTTCATGTAATCATTCTATAACTAAAATCATGGTGAAATGAATTATATGTCAATAATAATCATTGTAATGTATTTCATGTAATCATTATATAACTAGAATACATTCATATCACTTCAAATAAGTTAATCATTGGTGATAATATATGGTGTATTTACAAGAGTATCATAGGTGAAATTATTCCATGAAATTAATTACTTGAAATAACATAGCACTCTAGATATGTAAGATAAAGTAGCATCCATCTTATGAATAAATATAAATTGTTGAATAGTGGAATATTATTTTGATCTAATTGTAGATATGTTAAATATAAAAGATAGTCATATTTTAGTTTCCAAAATTGATAAGATGTAATATCAATATTTTTATTTCATTACTTAATAAATAATATGGAAAAATAGGATCCATTAGTAGATAAGGTGTATATTAATGAGTGAATTTTTACTAGGTTATAAAAGAGGTTTCTTTTGTTTCAATATTTTAAACAGACCATTAGAAAAATGTCAAACGATCTAATCAAAATTATTTCATCTCAAATTTATTAAAATATTATCATGTTAGATCATTTTTTGAGTTCTTACATATTTTTTATTTGTTTTATTCATGGGTTTCTTAATCAATTACGGGATTGGATTTTTGATTATTTAAGAAAATAAACATAACATATTTTATGGTATATTCTTTATGATTTATTTATAACATTCATACATATAATTACATATAAAATTATGAATTGGTATCAATTCATAATGTACCATTAAATATTTTAACTCTGACATTGGTCTTGTATCACAAAAGAAGAAAATTTTATATAATTACCTCATAAAGATACATATTAATCATATTTTTTCCATTGAATCCTTCCATCTTAATATAATTAGTTATTTCAAGTTTTCATTCATTTTACTTATTTTCACCTTAGTCATAGTCATCAGTTAAATTAATATACAACTTAATTGAAAATAAATTAACAAAACATGTTCATTTACTTCAAATTTTCTGAACTTCCCTAAATATAAATTTATGTATATTCCTAGTAAATTTGAGGTACTATATAAAGTAGCTATTAATATTAATTTTTTGAACATATATGATTAAATTATTGTTATCTAGAATTAGTTCAATTTTAATTCATATAAATTTGGTTGGATTATCAGTAATTGCATATTTACAATACTAGTATAGTGATCAATTGGGTATAGTGATCAATTGGATATTTGAGAACATTTTTATCTTAAATGGACAAATATTAATTATAAGAATCATAACCCTTTTAACATTATAGTTTAAGTGAATGGAAAATCAAGAATATTATACCAATTAAAAATAAGGATCGTGCTCCATACTATTTGAACCTGCAACATCAATTTTTGGAGACCTATATTCTATCGAATTGAATTAGGTGTGTTGTCTTTATAAAAAAAGTAAAGGAGAAAGTAAAATATTTTTTACTCTTCAAAAAAATTTAATTACATGTGGCTTGATCCAATCAATTAATTTTGATATTCTAATGGATTGATATCACTGAAGATCCATTATATTTATTTTCTTAAATGGTAAAAGGACTGCGTAGGGATAATCATATCTGAACTTGTGACATTTTTTAACCCAAAACAAACATACTACCAAAGTTAATTATATTTGAACTTGTGACATTTTTTTATATCCATTTGAATTGTTAATATTTAATAATAATTTAAATAATTCATATTTTTTCCACATTTTCATTTGATCTCATAAATAGACTTTATACATGAAATAAATCTATAAGATGTCTATTCATTGACAATATTTGATAATACAAAATATCATGTTCTAAAATAAATAAACATTATCCCATTGTATATGTATGTATGTATATATATATATATATATATATATATATATATATACAAATTAGTCATCAACAACATATGTAGTTGACCATATACATATAGGTATCACTATTGATAAGTATAGTTTACAAATAATTCAATATATAAAGACATAAATTTTCACAACACTTATGCTAACTACTTTATGGTTGGGATTTCTATCCTATTTATTGTTTATTGATTGAGATAAATCATTTTTTAATAATACTCTCTTTTTCCTTTTATTATTCTAATTCTCGTGTGAAACCATACTAAAAAAATGCTAGATCAATTCACATATTTTATATTTATTGGATAAATAAAGTGGATCAATTCCAATCTAAGTTAAAAACTCAAGGGGAGTTTATAATAAAACGAAATATAAATATAGATCAAAAATTTCCTCCCACAAACTAATAATAATTATTAAAAATGATTAATTAAGTATTTTATAACTTGATTCATTTTTGTAATAAAAATAATATAATAAATTCTCCAACAATTTTTATCTTTTTATATTTATTCTCTAAATTACTAAAAATTATTAATTAAATATTTTATAACTTGATTCATTCTTGTAATAAAAATTATAATAATCAATTATCCAACAAGTGCTATCCTTTTATATTTCTTCTCTCTTCATAGAAAAGGCAAACCAAATCTAATATCTAGATTAAGTTTATGACAATGATGGAAATATAAGAGTAAAAATTACTTTGGAATGTATTATTTGTACCCAATATAGTGTTGATAATTTTTTTTTGGGTATTTCCCAATATACAAATCATAAAATATTGTTGCAATATTCCTTTCTAGTTAAAATTCAAGAAAATTTATCCTTCTTGTTACAATTATATTGTTCACTGCGAATAAAAATATAATATATTTAATATGTTGCTCCTATCTAAGAATGAATATAAATAGATCAAAAATATAGAAATATATTGTATTTTTACCAAATCTATCACAATAAATATTTATTTTTCAAATATTTTGAATAAATATTATTTGAAATGTTCATGAAATGAACTATGAATAAATTAAAACCAACATTTCTTAGTACTTAAAAAAAAAATTATTGGAATATTTTTACATCTAAAATAATTTATATGAATACATCTACATCTTAAAAAAAAAAGGAATACATATAAACCATATTTTAGGAAGATATATATGTAACTTTATCAGATTCAAATTTTTTTTTTTTGCATTTTTCATCGATTAGACCTAGAGAGAAAATACATTATAAAAATATTAGCCTACTTATTCAATTTATTAGTGAGCATAGAAAAATACTATTTACTTAGTGAGTTTATTAAATTCAAAAAAACAATGCCTAATAGTTAAGGTTATTAAACAAGTTTTTATTATATCTTTGATACCTTTTCTTATTAATGAAATTTTTGATTGGGGCCTAAGAAATGAACTTAATCTTAAATCAAATTAGATTTGAGATATTTTATAAAGATAAATTAAATCAAAATTATATAATTTAAAAGGATTAAATCCTTCAAAAACATTCAATTATCCAAATTGAATTATTCATTCTGAACATGAATTTTTCATTGTCTCTAATTTCTTAGAGAAAATTCTTCAATAGATTCAGTTTGATTGTTTCATAATATGAGAATATTTTCCAAAACTATATAAAATAAATATTATATAATTAAATAATTGAACAAGTGTTTTAAAATTTATAAGTAACTAATTTTTTTATAAAAATTATATGAATTTGTTATAAGAGACTCCATTAGCACAAGATGATGCATTAATCTAAGTAACCTACAAAGAATGAAAAACTCTTTTTCATTTAACTCTATCTTGGTGAGAAAAAATTAAGGCTCTCATTTTTTTTTGTTGTTTATAAGTTTAAAAAAAAATTGAATGGATCCCCATGAAGCCTAATAAAAATACAAGAATATTATTTTTTATGTTTTTGAGCTATATATCCAAGTTTCACTAGGATCACTAAAGTTTTTCTTCATGAATCACTAATTTATTATTTGATTAGCTATATTTATACTTATTAATAATCTAACTAATTATTTGATGTAGGAAACATATAATATAATGTATTTTACTAATATAACCTTCCTAACTATAACTCCATTCAATTATGCACCTTCTAAGTAGTAAATGGATCAGACCTTGCACTAAGTAAGAAAAAAATATCATGGGCTTCATTGTTTCTATGGTTATTTATCTAATAGTAAGATTATCTCTATATGCTAAATTACTAAAATAAACATGAGATGATTATTTAGTAACTTATATAATTTACATCTCAAACTCTACTCTCCTTAAATTATTAAGTAATAAATATTCTCATGATATTATATATCCATATAGTGACAACATGTAATTATGAGAGTCGGTAAGGTAGCTAACCTTGTGTTTATTTTCACAACAATACAAGTATATTATTTATCATTTTTAAATTTGAATTATATTCCTATTCAATGGATTTATGACCATTCACTACAAATGACAAATTTATTTTCATCACACATCGAAGTGATTGGATTTGTACCAATGAAAATCATAAATTTCATCCCTGATAAGAATAAATTATATATTTGTAGTGTTCGATACTAATAAATTTTGTATAGAATAATCCCCTAATATATTTCAACTTAAGATAAAAATAGTCACACATACACCCTAACACATAATATTTTATGTTGATGACATCCTCAAAGAGCAAGATATTTTTTCAATTTTGTATTGGATGTCTCACATTCCTAATAAGATGATGATCATTTCTAATTGATATGTTAATCTTATATTATATATCTAAATTCTATACTAAATTGAATGGCTTAGATATATTCTAACTATATATATGTAAATTTTATATATATATATATATATATATATATATATATATATATATATAATTTATTATAAAATAAATTTATATAATTATTCTATAAATAATTTCAATTTTGTAGAGTAATTCTATATAATTTCAATAACATAAATGATGAGATAACATAAATTATTCCAATTAATGATTAATTAATTTACTAAATTACTTCAATTATAAGCCAAATAATAAACTTTATTTTTTTAAATCCTAAACTTAATTTTTGTAGAACAATCACTATACCTTTATAAAGTTTGAGATCGAGATAAATTGATTACCATATGAATATATGGCATATAAATTACCAAGAAATAAACTTAGATATATCTTTAAAACAAACCATGTGTGTTCAATTCAGATGATAAATTATTAAATCATTTAAAGATATGACATATGTGCTTGTATATTTTTTAGAAAAAAGAATTAAGGTTTTAAATTTTTTTATTTTGTTATCTATTTAATGAAATTATACCTTAGATATTCTAAATTATAATATAAATTAATTTAATTTTAGAGAATTATTGATTACTAATTATATTTTTTTATTTTGGGGAAAAACATGAATATTTTTAAAAATCAATCTATATATGAAGAATTATTTGCATCATCATATGGATTAACATTTAAATGTTTTATCTATTGAAAATGAGGCCTTCTACACTCATTTGGTCAAAAAAAGACAAATTATATGGAATCATTTTGTTCCATATAAATATCTCTCTAATAACTAATAAATTATCTATTTTTTTTATTTCATTATTTTAACATAAATTATTATAATATATTACATCAAGTTATGTATAAAAAATGCATCACAATCAAATAATAGTGTCTCAAATGGATGTTATAAAGAGACATATAATGTTGGTGGATCATAATTCTAGCTTTTTTTTTATTGTCAGCTTACTAAGAATCATTCCACATAGGAGGAAATCTCTCATTGAATCATTTAAACCAATGCCTATCATAGATACCTTTCTTGTCACGTATTTCATAATATCATAAATAACTAATCTCAATGTCATTCTTTCACATGGGCATTTAAGAAAGAATAAAAATAATCTATTTTATTCTATTTATTTAAATATATGATACTTTTAATTATTTTATGGATTCCCTAAAAAATACCTTATTTAAAATAATCGATGGTATAGTTTGATCCAATTTGGGTCTTCATCTCTAGGTCCTTAAAATGACATTTTTAGAACACTTTATATGTCCATATTTTTACCTGGATAAATCTATTTAATCTATCTATTTATGTTTTAGTTAAAATCTTCTTTTTTATTATTTATTTATATATATATTTGTTTTAGTGAAATCCTTCCTTTTTTGAATATTACTTTGATCTAATTTGCATCTTCATCCTCAAGTCTTTGAAATCATGATTTTGGAACACTTGTTATATCCATATTTTTCCATATTATATTAAACTTTCTTTTTCTGCATATCCAAAAAATTCCCATATAATGTAAATAAAAACTCTATAGTTTTATATGACTTATATAATAGGATAATTACATAGAATTATGTATTAGTCAATTAACTCTTTAATAACTAGAGTTTGATATGAGTTATGTGACTACATACACATAATAACTATATATTTTTCATAGTAATTTGTATTCATTTCCCAAAAAAGTCCACATATTTTGTATTCTTTAAAATAATTTGTGTAATTTTCTTAAAAACATACATATTTTGTATTCTTCATAATAATTTCTGTTTTCCAAAAAAATCTACATATTTTATATTTTTCATAATAATTTGTGTTCTTTTCCCATATATATATATATATATATATATATATATATATATATATATATATATATATATATAATTTTATTCATATTAATGTGTGTTTTTCCTGATCAAAATCTACATTTTTTGTATTCTTCACAATAATTTTTTGTTTTTTTTCCATCAAAATATTTTTTCATGACTCCCAAAAAAAATAAAAAATAATTTATTATTGAATCCATAATATTATTCTAATTTAAATATGGATGGAGGTAGCACCCAATCATATAAATATACTTTTATATATACAATAACACTTGTAGATATTGAAAAACTTGATCAAATTTGAATCCCCAAAAAAATATTAAAAGATCAAGACTTGTTTTGGGGGATCTTAAAACCAAATGAAAATTTAAAAATTTAAATTTTAAATAATTGTAAATTTTCATTATCTCACTCAAACATATTTTAAAATACCCTATGTAACCATGGCATCAAACATTCTAAAATCAAATAAAAAAATCAAATGTTTGATAATAATCCTTTATTATGTATTTTAATGTCTTTTCAATTACTCTTTTACTTGAAAATACAAATTATGCATTGGGTTCAATAATCATGACATTATCCAACATCCCAAAATTTAATTATAGCTCCACCATTTTTTAGAGATGTAAGAATTAAAATATATAATTTTTTTAATTTTGATGAGTATTTAATGTAATATTTATTTTATTCATTTGTATTAAATTTAAGCTTCATTATTGTATACATGATATACCAGAATCATATACAATGATTAATGGATGATAATGGAAGATAATTATCAGTAGAATTTTGGATTAGATGGGTTATATGTCCACCTACTTTTGAGCCCATATTATCTCCCATGAACTAAAATTTCCATAAATTTGAGTATGAGAATAATACCATTTACTCAACTTATCATTTTTTAAATAGTGTCAATCAAACATGTTTCACTTTTATAGGAAGTGTTATAATATTCATAATATTTTTCTTCTATATCTTCTATTTTTTTTTTTTTTAATTATTTCATCTTATCTTTTAACCCTAGGTTTTTATAAGGATATTATGGGATTAGGGTTGAGAAATATAGAAATGAATAATCACAAGGATGATAAATAAATATATAGTAGGTTAATTATAAAACTCAAATCAAATATATATTGAATTTATTATACTGAGATGTGATAAAAATAGAAAGTATAGTATGCTAGATATTTTAATGATAATGAAAATAAGATACTTAGATAGTTATAATGTTAATACTATCTAAATTAGAATAGGTAGGAAGAAAACTCAAAAAGTATTATGAATCAATCATCAGATTCTATAAAAATGCTCTCTATAGTTGTATACACTTGCATCAACCTGGGATGGTTACATTGACACTATTAGCTAACGTAGATGTAAGTGTATAGTACATAATACCTAATAAAAATATATGTGACCATCTATAATATTTTGCATTATGTGTCACCTTTGTTCTAGTGCATTCAAATCTAGGTCATAGATTGTTGCTACTTATCAAATAGAAAAACCCTAGTTCTTCATCTTTATATAAGTTGTGAGAAAATGGATTATTGATAACATGGTGTTGATCTACCCCAAATACCCCTCTATAAATGAGGAATACATACGTAACCAACACTCTAAATAATTCCTTATAATTATGTAGTTATCCCTTATGTGTTGGCTTGTGTGTGAGTCATGCAATGTGTGATAAGAAAGTACAATAGTGACCTATCTTGTAACTTGGAAAATGTGGCTCATGAAATTCTTCTTTAGTAATTTAAACCTATAGATGTGTTTTCCCTATGATTGATATGGGAATAGGAATAAATTAGGAATCTTTGCTCACTTGAGTATTTTATTGAATGCCTTTGTAAATTTCCTTGTGAGTTGTTTGGTCTATGCTAAGTGAGGAATGAATGAGGATTGATCTTGTATATATCAGTCCCTTTGGATAATATATCACATTAAATAACTTAGGTTGATCATAATAATATGTTTTGTATATAAATTTATGACTTTAGGGTATTGGACACTTGCATCAACATAAGAATCTAAATGGGATGTATATGTCTGGGAAACAAAAAAATAGGTATAGGTCTAAAACTTGTAGAGATGGAAGATAAGTAGGTTTACAATATTATGGGAAAGATATAAGGCATGGGTCATGATAATGACACTATTTGGACTAAGAGATTAGTAATAATCACATAGAGATAGTCTATACAAGCCTTTTGGTAGAAATAAAAGTCTATAAGTAGAAGGTAAATTCATGATATGTATTTTCAAAATATAGAATATTGAGGCACTATATAATTTATAAATAGTGTCTATATTTTCCCCCTTTCATCTAGTAATGAAATTGCTAATTTAAAGGAAAATAAATATGTACCTTGATATGTATAGCATACATTACCTTTGTTTGGTCTAACTTGGATGATTTATTATTGACTAACCTACAACTAAGAGCATTTTATAGTATATAATCATTTCATATAATCTAAAATTGAAAGCATTCAAATGATTTAAATTTAAAGATAAAAATTCTTACGAGTACATCTATGTGCTTGATGCAACTATCATGCCTTTTAGGAATTTGATTTGAAGAGATGTATCATTATGAATCATTATATCTATGATTAGGAAAAATATAAAATCGATAAAGTGCATATATAAAGAGATAGAGGGATATTATAGGATAAATGCCCTAAACTTTGGATAAAAGGTGAGTTACCACTTAGAAGTTGAGATTAGCTAAACCATGCAACCCAATCATACTTATAACATGGTGAGTGTGAGTGAACCAATTCAACTCACACTATAAAACTTGTGAGGTTTGTATGATGTAATTATTTCTAGATTATAAACATGGAAATATTGGGTTATTTAATCACCTCAAGCATACCAAAAATGAACCAACTACTGTCGTAGATTAGCTCATATAGTCCATAAAATTCTAATCTGGTAGATGAATGATAGTCTATAGAAGTGTATGAAATTTGAAATTGATTTTAATTTTTAATAGTAAGTACACATTTCATATCATATGCACCTTAGATATGTATCATGTTGAAACTATGTATACAAATGGTAATAATGTATAGAATTCTACCAAAAATGTGTAGCTAAATCATATAACTATGAATTTGGTCAATTTTAAAATTATGTATGTGTGGAAAACATGTTTCCAAAACATGCACCCACTTTACATCTTAATTTGTGAATAATTTGGAATTCATGTCTCTATGGCGTGCCCTCACTAATATATTCCCCTTTTGAGGTGAGGGGAAGTAAGAACTGGAATTCACCTTGCCTCAAAAGGATAAGATAATTGTATAGTTTGTTTATGAACCATGTAACATATAAAAGGAATGTGTCTATGTATATATGTCATTGAAGCAGGCAAAGTGGGATCACATAAAGTCCTTAGATACATGATGTAAATCATAAAAACATCTATATAATAATAATAATAATAATAATAATAATAATAATAATCAAGCACACACACAAGATCACTAAAAATCAAATCAAAAGATAGTGGTCCAAAGAGACTGCAAACAAGTAGCATGTTCAAATACCACACAATCGGAGGTGCATGACTTAATCAAATGTCCATAAAATCAAGAATGACATATTCTTATGTAAAATACAAGGTATTCCATATTCAAATATTAAATAGGAAAGGAAGGCACATGGACTACAAATAATGGATCATATTCAAATGCTCAAACAAGCCAAACAAGACACTTAAAGAAGTGCATAAAGGAAAAGTATAAGCAACCAGCATAAACACATCATAACAGTCTTTGGATACATATGTTAACAAAAAAAATAAAGTGCATAGCATATCAAGAACAGTGTAAAATATATAAGAATGGATAAAGACATGTGTAAGGACATAAAATCAAACATTATAATGTAAAATTATCATAGAATGATATAACTTGAATATAGCATGATCAAGGAAGTGGATTCCGCCAATATCCATATAACATGAGTAGAGGAAAGGCCCAACATCTCAAAGTGCCTATATCATATATCTGTGTATGCTTGTATTACACTCAAAATATGTGTGAAATACATGTGTATATAGAAATAAATGATATGCTCTCTACCAACATAGAACCAACAACACATGCCAAGCAACTAATATAACATGTTAATGTTATATATATATTTTTTTTTGAAGTTTTTTTTTTTTTTGTATTTTTAAAATATTTGAATATTTTATAAGTTACCAAATGATCTTAATGTGTTTTATATTTTCCATGATTTACACTCTAGTATATTATATATCTAAAATGGGATTGTATAGGCTTGTATTTGGGTGATTTTAGCCCTTATTTTATATAAACCATGATTTTAGTACCCAAGGTATTATAATACCAATTTTATGGTTACCTATTTATGTGCCTCTATATACTCACACACACATTTAGAGAAAATCATAACTGAGAAGTAAATTATTGTATTTCAAAATGGTTAATTTAATATAATAATAAAGGAGGTTATTATGCTAAGATTTTTCTTTTAAAAATTTCCTAGGTGAAATCTCATGTAATATGTAATCTTGTGTTTATAATTTGTGTTATTATGTTGGCTTAAAGATTCTATAAGTAATGTTTCTCTCAATTTAGTTTATTGGGTTTGTTTTTCTCTTCATTCTATATCAGAACTAGGTTTTAGCTTTATCTAAAGAGTTAGGGTTTCTTTAACCTATGATAAACTATTGTTTAAGTGGGGTATTTTCATGTGAGTGTTTATTAGAGTAAATGAGAATGATGGTAATAATAAGGATAGATAATGAAAAACTCAATGGTCAAAATTTTAAGTTTAGGAAGCTCGAGATGGAAGATCTTCTTGTGGATGGATATCAGTGGGTTGTTGTATCTACAGTTCAACCTACGGGTATGAAGTTCTAAAATTGGGAAAATATTAATAAGAAGATAGAGATTTTAATTAGATTGGGTCAGTCAAATTTGATTTTGTTGAATGTCTCAATGGATAAAAATTATAAATATATAGATGAGAATTTTGGGATTTTATATTAGATAAAGTCTCTAGTGAATAAAATGTTTCTTTGAAAGAAGCTATAATAATTGAGAGTGAATGAACTTGAATATGTAGTTGAACATCTAAATCTTTTAAATACTATGGTAAGTCAATTATATTATATTTAAATTAAAATGGACAAAGAATAAAAAATGCATTACTTTAATTTTTTCTTTGCCTAACTATTGGGATAATTTATTTATGGCAATAAATACTACTACATCGATATTAAAAATTAAAAACACAGTGGGAGCCTTATTATAAGAAGAATACGATGAAAATGTGATGATAATTATAAAAAAAATAATGTCTTATTTGTAAGAATTCATTCTCAATAAATAACTAAACTAAATTTATAACAATCAAAGTTTAGAGGTAAATTTAAATCAGCAGCAAAATATAAGAGAATTTTTTTCAACTTTAGTAAAATGGGACTTTTTAAGAAAGACTATAAATATTAAAATGTTGAAAATGATTAGTCATCTGAAGATAGATAGTTTAATTAGATTGTGTCAGTCATATTTAGTTTTATTGAATGTCTTAATGGAGAAAATTTCTAAACATATATGGAAGAATTTGGGGATTTTATATCAGATAAAATCTCTAGTGAAAAAAATGTTTCCCTAAAAGAAGCTATAATAATTGAGATTGAATGAATGTGAATTTGTAGTTGAAAATTTAAATCCTTTAAATACTATGGTAAGTTAGTTAATTTGTATTGAAATTAAAAGGGATAAATAATAAAAAATGTATTACTTTACTTTTTTCTTTGCCCAACTCTTGGGATAGTTTAATTGTGCTAATAAATGCTACTACATTGATATTAAAAATTAAAGACATAGTGGGAGCCTTATTATGAGAAGAATAAGATGAAAATGTGATGATAATTATCAAATAGAGAATTCCTTATTTGTAAGACTTCATTCTCAATAAATATGGAAGATAAGTAGGTTTACAATATTATGGGAAAGATATAAGGCATGGGTCATTAGAATGACATTGTTTGGACTAAGAGTAAGTAATAAGCACATAGAGATAATCTATGCGAGCCTTTTGGTAAAAGGAAATGTTTATAAGTAGAAGGTAAATTCATGATATGTATTTTCAAAATATAAAATATTGAGGACTATATAATTTATAAATAGTGTCTACATTTTCTCCCCTTTAATCTAATAATGAAATTTATAGTTTAAAGGAAAATAAATTCATACCTGGATATATATAACATGCATTACCTTTGTTTGAGTCTAACTTGGGTGTTTTGATTTTGAATAACCTATAAATAAGAAAATTTTATAGTATATAATCATTTCATATAATTTAAAATTAAAAGCATTGCAAATTATTGAAATTGAAAGAGAAATCATTTAGGAGTACACCTATGTGCTTGATGTAACTATCTTTCCTTTTAGTAATTTGATTTGAAGAGATGTATCAATATGAATCATTAGATATATTATTATGAAAAATATTAAATATATAAAGTGAATATATAAATAGATAGAGAGAAATTGGAAGATAAATGCCCTAAACTTTGGAAATAAGTGATTTACCACTCAGCAGTTGAGATTAACTCAATCATGCAACCCAATCATACCTATAACATGGTGAGTGTGAGTGAACCAATTCAACTCACATAATAAAACTAGTGAGTGTTAGATTATGTAATTAATTATATCTTATAAAATTGTAAAGATTGAGTGATTTAATGACCTCAATCATACTAAAAGTGAAACAACTACTATAGTAGATTGGCTCATACATCTCGTAAAAGCCTAATCTAGTTGGTAAATGACAGTCTATAGAAGTGTATGAAATTTTAAATTAATTTTAATTCTCAATATTATGTGCACATTGCATATCGTATGCACCTTAGACATGTATTGTGATAAAAATATGTATAAAAATGGTACTAATGTATAAAATTATGCCAAAAATATGTATCTGAATCATATAACTATGAGTTTGGCCAATTTGAAATTTATGTAAGTGTGGAGAACATGTTTCCAAAACATGCACCCACTTTGTATCTTAATCTATTAATAATGTGTAATTCATTCCTCTATGGCATGCCCTCACTAATATAGCCCCCTTTTGAGGTGAGGGGAAGTAATAACTAGTAGTCACCTTACCTCAAAAGGATAAGATAATTGTATAGTTTATGTATGAATCATGTAACATATAGAAGGAATGTGTCTAGGTAGATACATCATTGAATCATGTAATGTGTGATCACATAAAGTCTTTAGATACATGATGTAAATCATAAAAACATCTATATAATAATAAAATATCAATAAGCAATCAAGCACACACAAAAGAGCACTCAAAATCAAATCAAAAGATAGTGGTCCAAGAAGACTATAAACAAGGGGCATGTTCAAATGCCACACAATAAAAGGGGAATGACTTAATAAAATGTCCAAAAAATAAATAATGACATATTATAATGTCAACTACAATAAAGGATGACATATTCAAATGTCAAAGAGGAAATGAAGGCATGGGGACTGCAAATAATGAAGCATATTCAAATGCTCAAACAAGCCAAACAAGTCACTCAAGGAAGTACATAAAGGAAAAGTATAAAAACCAGCATAAACACATCATATTAGTCCTTGGATATATGTGTTAACAAAAAATATAAGTACATAGCATATCAATTATAGTGTAAAAGATATAAGAACAGATAAAGACATGTGTAAGGACATAAGCTCAAACATAATAATGTAAAATGATCATAGAATGATATAACTTGGATGTATCATGATCAAGTAAGTCTATTCCCCCAATGTCCATATGACATTAGTAGAGGAAATCCCCAACATCTCAAAGTGCATATATCATGTGTGTGTGTGTGTGTGTGTGTGTGTGTGTGTGTGTGTGTGTGTGTGTGTGTGTGTGTGTGTGTGTGTGTGTGTGTGTGTGTGTATCACACTCAAAAGATGCGTGAAATTCATGTGTATATAGAATTAAATGATATGCTCTCTACCAACATAGAAACCAAAAACACATGCTAAGGAGCTAATAGAACATGTAAATGTTGTAAATATGTTTTTGGTTTTTTGAAGTTTTTTTATTTTTTATTTTATATTTTTAAAATATTTGAATATTGTATAAGTTACCAAATGATCTCAATATGAGTATGAAGATATTTAAGTGATAAATGAATAACATTTTTTGAATGAAATGTGTCATATGTATGCATAACATAATCATAAAGTGTATCATTCTCTTGTGGTAAGTTTTTAATTTGTATATTTGGTTTGATTTTATCAACATTTTGTTTCTCATTTATTGGTGATGGATTCAATCAATAGGTACTATGTCATGTAGGTATGAATAAATTATGTGGTATGTTACAAAGTGGATCATAACGTAATTTGTTGAATTATTCATTTACAAAATTTTTTTTATTAAAAAATTTTAAAAAAGGGTCCTGGGCCCAATACAAATCTACCCCCCAAGAAAAAGTTTCAAATGCGATAGGAATTGTGCATTAACAACACATGCACAACACTAAAATAATAGATGAAACAAAAAACAAAGTAGCATCAACATAGGAAAGTAGGGACTATCAGATGTCCCATACTTAGCCAAGAATTTGACAATTCCTTTGTAGTCACCAAGACTTTCAATACTGACATTTTTGACCTTACTATCAAAGTCTTGTACTATAGAAAAAACTATAGCTGCATGGTTGAGAGCCTTGGCCATGTATTCAACCATGGTCCTCCATTTCTTGTTCATCTTTTCCATTTTAGTTTTGATCACCTTGATCTCTTTCACTGTCTAAATACATAGAGAGTAGTTCTTTCCCATTTCTTGGTCACTATCATCCTCGATATCCTCTTCCAACTCCTTTAAATAGGGCTCATTCATTTTTAAGAAGTAGCTAGTACCTTCCACCTCATGTTTCAATTTAGAAAGGGTTTCATAAATTTCCTTTTCAACATCATCTTCAAAGGATTTAGAATCATCAAAAATAAAAATACCTTTAGGGTTAATAGAAGAGGCCTCATCAATTCTATTAGATCTATGAACACCAAAACTACCTCCCCTACTATCCATAAATAGTTTATGGTCCTGGGTCAACTCATTTCCTTCTTCCATGGTGCCACCAATATTCTCAAGACTAGTTTTAGTCTTCCTGGGGTAAACATAAACTTCTTCCTTAGAATTCTTTTGGATTCTTTTACTAGGTACCTTCCTCAACTCTCAGCTAGGGGGGATGGGCTTGCCACTAAGAGACAAAGGGGAATGGGTAAGATAATTAGCCAGAGGGGTAACTCTTGGAATATCATAATCAATAGAACTACCCCCAATCAAATTTTGGGAGTTTTGGGGGTCCCCTTAAAATCTTTTGTCTTACTTTTCTAGGTAGGAGATAGGTTAGTTGGAAAATCATCTAGTAGTCTCACTTTAATTAGCTTAAGGGGACATAAATCTAGATGGAAGTGATAGAGCCTCAACATAAGGCCTTGATGAATAGGGATGGGGTAATTGTTCAAGTTTTTGGCCCAATGGTTCTTAGCTAATTTGATCAAAATTTATAAAGAAGATAGAAGAAAGAAAGGAAAATTGATAACCACTCTATGTCTAAAATGATTAAGCAGTGCAAAGTGATAGTAATAAAAAACCTTATACCTACCCTCAAGGGTGAAATATTTCATTATCATGAGGTAGACTTGTCCCCATCGAATTGGCAATTTCTCATGCTCGAAACCCCCATGAAGTTTAGAAACTACTTCCCCTTCCTTGAAAAAGATTGCCATATTTTCTAGGTTTGACACCTTACTGTGGTGGTATATTTTCTTACCTTTTGTGGGAAGCCTAGTAGACTATCCAATCACCTCCTCTGAAACCTCAAAGTTAATTCCTCCCATGCACACCCTTTTAGATTGCTCCTCCCAACATTTAGTGACTTTTTAAGATAAATTTTCATCATGTCTAATCATCCCTTCAAGAAAGGCAACCACTACCCCCTCTTGAATGTTATGCTAGAAAGTGGGGTCCTAGTAGAATTCTTTCAAAGAAGATGGATAAATCTTAACAATATCACCTCCCATATTGAAATAATAAAGCTCCTAAAAATTCTCAATACAAGTGATAACATAGACAATATAACTGATACATCATCAAGCCTTTCAAATAATAAAAGGGACAAAATTGGCCCCATCCCCTCACCTTGTAATAATTGTAGGGATTAACCAAACCTTTACCACACTCATACTTCACCTTCGAGTTGTCCCTCAATCACCAATTCATGCCAATCTGAGAATCATAATAGTCAAGGCAAGTAAGGAAATGATTTACCTCATTCCAACTCTCTATGTAGACATCACTCCCTTTCATCATTTTATAATTTGTCCTCTTTTTATCTAGCTAGCTATCTCGACATTCTGTCTATTGACCATGTGCCCCTCCCTTTTCACTTTAGGCCAAATGAGCATCCAGTCAGCATGACCCACTTTGATTTATTTCCTTGACTTCTGACTAATCCAAGAGTTCAACCAAAGTTTTTCCATTTTTTTCCACATGCCATTTAGGGAGATTTATGTGTATAATAAATGCATTCTTATGAATAAGAGGAAAAGGCCCCATCCAATTATGATCCAATAAAGTCTTCTTGGAAGTATAGTCTTGATTTTTAGAATAACCCATATCAAATTCATTTAAAGTCCTTCTCTTCAAAGTATAGCAGCCTCCTCCTATTAAACCAAGATAGGAAGTGACTACAATCCCACAGATATTAAACCATGTGGTTATTTCCATCTTTTTTTCAAAGAGTTTGAATTACCTCAGGTAAAGTTGGTAATGTGCTCCAGCATCACCACCTATCACTATTACTTCCTAAATTGGCCATTGCATCCACAACTGTATTACCTTCCCTATAGATATGAGTAACTCTATGCTCCTCCAAGGTGTTTAGAAGCATTTAAACATCTCCTATTAAGTCTACTAGTTTCCATCCTATGTCTATTGTTCTAATCATGGCATTGACTATTAATTTAGAGTCCCCTTCAATATGACATTTTTGAATGTTGAGATAAATTGCAAGTCTGATGCTCCACAACATTGCTTGGGCTTCTACCTCATTGTTACTTTTGATACCAATTCCCCTTGATTAGGCTACCACTAAAGTGCCTAAATTAATTTTGATAATACCTTTACCACTAGCCACTCCTAGGTTTCCTTTGGTAGCCCCATCAAATTTGATCTTATGCCAGCCTTCCTGAGTTACTAACCATTTGGTATTAGCCCTTTCCATATTTTTAGTATTATCAATTTGGAAGGTGTTTAGTTTAATATTCCATTGATCCAATAATTTTTGGGCTTCCGGTCCTAGGGGTTCTCCACAATTTTGAATTTTTAGGCATTGATATTTTCCACGAGAATCTTTGAGAAAGATAGAAACACCTCCATAGGGGTTTTATATTTATCTCTAAATATTCTATTATTGTGTTCTTTCTATAAACTCTAGGCAAGATGAGGGGGGATTTGTGACCATAGTTCCTTCAAAATAGGAAAATAAGATTTGGATGGGGGTCTCCAATTTTCAACCAAATCTTCCACCTTCTCATTAAGCACCTGACTCAAGTTAAGTCTCTATATAGTGAGAATCCAAACCTCCCAAGAAAATTTTCATTGAATAATAATGTGAGTTAATGTTTCCTCTTCCTCTTTAAAAATAATGCATATGTTAGGTATTTGAATACCTCTCTTCTTCAAATTATCAATGGTCAGTATTTTGTTCTACATTAGAATCCATTAGAAGAAATTAATTATAGGAATTATTTTAGGAAGTTAGGTTTCCCCCATAGGTTCTCCTTTCTTGTGTCTATAATTAGTATAAAATAACTATTCATAGTGAATAAACCTTTATCATCTTTATCCCATATTAGTTGATCTTGTTTAGGAAAAGTGGGTAACCTAAACTCAAACAGTTCCCCTTGTAGTTATATAGCTAGGTCTATATTCTCCTCTTGATCTTGGACACAATATATAATGATCTTCCATTTCTTGACACTCCCATCTCTATTGATGTAATTTTTCACTTTAGCACCAAAAAAATTGTTGGTTGCTCTTGATAATCTACCATAATCTAAGTCTTTGAGAGGTTGATCTTTCAACCATCTATCTTCTTAGAAGCTTACTTTCCCACCATCTCTAATCTTCCATCTGATGCCTCTTCAAATAAGATCTTAATCTTTTAGAGTTCCATTCCATATAACTAATCCTTTAGGGAGACTATGTTTAGTTAATATCCTGTAGCTATTTCCATTGAGGTATTTGGCCTCCATGATACCACTCCATTCCTTATTGCCTTGTATCAAGTTCAAGCCAATGTTTGACATGAGGGATTTATTCATTATGTGGATTCTTCTCAATCCAGACCCCCTTGGTACTTAGGGGTTAAAACCTTCTCCCATCCTACTAGTGCAAATCTTCTCTTTTCCTCTACCCCCAACTAGAGGAACTTCTTTTGAATTGGTTATATCTTATTAGCCACAAATCTAGGGATTTTAAAGAGACTAAGGAAATAATATGGGATACCTTATAAAGATGATTTTAGGAGTTAAAATTTTCTTGCCTAACTCAATACTACCCCTTCTCATCTAGTTAGTTTCCTCTAAATTATTTTTATGATCATATTACAATAATTATTTGTGATCTTGGATATAGTGAGTGGGAGTCCAAGGTATATAGCAGGTAATTTTTCACTAGAGCATCCCAAGATTCTAATAATTTTCCCTTGTAGGTCATCCTAGGTGTTAAAGAAATAGATGTGGCTTTTCTCAAAGTTAATGCTCTATCCAGAATCCCTTTCATAAGTGTTGAGAAGGTTTTTCCACCTTCTCTCTTCCATAATCAAGTCATTTCTAAATAGTATAGTATCATCTACAAATTATTGGATGATAGAAGGTTGGACTATGGAAGTAGGCTTGATACCTCTAAGGTCTCCTTGCCCCAAAAGGTTGTAAGTGGTTATACCCATTACCTCTGCCAAGAGGATGAATAGGTAAGGGGAGAGGGGATCTCCCTCCCTAAGACCTCTGCTAGATTTAAAGTGTCCTTTAGGAGATCCATTAACTAAAATAGAAAAATTTACCATGGAGATACACTCTTTAACCATATTAATGAAATGATCTTGGAACCCAAATTTCTTAGGACCTTGACCAAAAAGTCCTAGTTGACTCTATCATAGGCTTTGGAAATGTCCAATTTGAATATCATACCTAGAGATTTGCACTTGGAGATTGAGTGGATGATTTCATGCATGGTGATAGCAGCATCTAGAATTTGCCTACCTAAAATAAAACCTTTTTGACATGGGGCAATGAGTTTGATCAGCAATAGTTGTAATCTAAGAACCAAGGTCTTAGTAAATATTATGTAAATCATGTTACATAGAATAATAGGTCTAAATTCCATCATAGAGGAGGCATCAATATTATTTATCACTAAGACTATATAAGTGATGTTTAGCTACCATAGGAGCCTACCTATCCAAAAAAAATCTTTAGCAGCATTGGTGATGTCCTTCCCTAATATGTCCCAAAATGTTTGAAAAATTGCTAGGGGAAATCCATCTAGTCTAAGGGCTTTGAGAGCTTCCATTGAAAATATAGTAGTCCTAACTTCCTCTTCTATGATTGGTTTGGTTAGGAGGCTATTATACTCTTTATTTAAAATAGAAGGGATGGAGTTCAGGAAGAACTTAGTATCTTTAGGTAAGGAGTTGGTCTGATGAGTGGCTAAAAGTGATTCAAAGTAGATAGTGGCTAGTTTTTTTATTTCCTCCACTTCCTCAAATATTAGGCCATTTTCATCCACAAGTCTGTTAATGGGTTTCTTCTTCCTGTGCTTCAAAGTGGAATAGTAAAAGAAGGATGTATGCCTATCTCCCTCTTTAAGCCATTGTACCCTAGATTTTTGTTTCCATAACATTTCCTCCTCCTTTAGGGTTTGAATCCAAAATTTTGAGAGAGAGTTTTCTAGAGATAGTAGATATTTTGATGAGTCCCCCTACTCCATTTTAGTTTAAATATATGATAGTTGGTCCATGATGTTCTTCTTTTGAATCAAGATATTTCTAAAAGTATACGTGTTCCATCCCTTGACTTTGCTTTTGACATTGGCCAGTTTTTTAGATAGCCTATACATAGCCATCCCTTAGATAGGAATGTTCAACCACTCAATTAGATGATCCCTAAATTTTAGATGGAGCATCCACACCATTTAAAATCTAAAAGGGAAAGGGCCTCTAGGCTTGTTTTCTTGCCAATTAAGTAATAACATATTGTAGTCAGAACCCACCCTAGGGAGGGAAATCAAGAAAATAAGGTTGGTTATGTTTCCATTATAGGATATTAATAATATATCAATTTTAACCTATATAATATTTTCCCCTTGTCTTTTATTAGATGAGGTGAAGGATTGACCCTCTAGGTCAATATCCGTTAGGCCCATATTGCTTATGAAATCTGCTAGGCCTGCCATGCTATCAGAGTAGTGTGTCAGGCCTCCCCTTTTTTTCATGGGTATAGAAGGGAGTTTAGATTCCCTACTATCATCCAATTGGTATTCCCAGAGTTTTTAATCTTGGATGAGAGATTATCCCAAACCTCCTTTCTCCCAAGGTGGGTATTCGGGGCATAAACATTAATCAACGTCCATTGTTAAGAATTATTATGGAATAATATTTTGATATAATGCCTAGAATAAGTCACCACCCTTTCCTTAAAGTTATGATTCCATAGCATGATAATTCCTCATGAAGATCCCTAAGCTCTACTGATAGCATAATTAGCATTAGGCCAAATGTTTTTAATCATCAATTTGAAAATTTCCTTAGTCATCTTGAATTCTTGAAGTAGAAATATATATATATATATATATTATTGTCTATTATATAATTACTAACAAGCAACTAATTTTCAGGGTTTTTAAGCCCTCATATATTCTAGGAGACTATCTTCATTTTTTAATCCTTTTAGGGGGGACCAACAGGGTAGAATATCTACCCTTAGCAATTTCTTTTTCCATCTCTTTTTGCATTATCTACATGTGTGTAGGTATACCTTTACCATCCACCCCACATCCATAGTCTTTTTGATGTTTCCTTTGCCTTTCTTCTTCATTGTAGACCAACCCTCTTCCTCCTTTGCACTCTTACTAGTTCCCACACTTGGGGACTGAGAAAAGCTTCTCTGCAAGGGGCTCAAGACTAACTTGAGGATTTTTTTTAGTTACTAATCTAAGTGTATCTTGGACATTAATTTTTTGGGTCCTCTTTACCATTGATGATCTAGGGGACTGGACTAGTTCTCCCTCCTCCCTTTCTTTAGTTCTATCATCCATATCATCCACCTAATTATTGGTGTTTTCTTTTGCTACCTTTTCCTTTGGGCATAGATCTCCCCCCATGGAGGTCGATATCAAGGTTATAATAGGAGGTTCTTGATATGATTATTTTTCTAAACCAACCATCCTAGTTTTCTTTGTTGGTGAAGCCCTAAAAAGCCTTAGGTCCTCTGATTGATTATTAAAGCTTACCCTAGACTCCTTTTCCTCTAGATTTTGAATTTTTCCTTCTAATATCATCCCCTAGGAAAACCAAAGGGGTGTCTCATTTATTATTCTAGGTGGTCCCTAAGATTCATTCATCATCCCAAGTGCCTCAACATTATTCTAGGTGAGATAATAGGGGAGTAAATAAGGTTGAATTGTCTCCCTTAAAGGAATAATCCTTTGTAGACTCCACTTGGTCCCTATGCACCTCTTCTTAGGGAGGGGAGCATTTAAGACCTTACATTAGGTAAAAACATGTCCTAGTTTCATGTATTTTTGATAGAAAACCCTAGAGTTTTCATACTAAATGCTTTGATTTCATTTCCTAAACTTGCACTCCAGAATGATGGAGGTGGGAAGTGTTTTAAGAATATCAACATTAATGTAAAAATGAGAATAAAATAACCTTGTTTTTTCCTTTGTGACTTTGTTGACAGTCACATAATCATGAAAATATTTACCAATCCATCTAAATATTTCCTCATCCCAAAATTCCAAGGGAAGACTTGGGAGTCTAACCTAGATAGGAGTCAACTGGTTGAGGTCCACATTAAGATCAAAACTAGGTTTCCATTTACATAGAGAACATGGGACTCCAGATAAAATCAATAGCATATCCTCATGAGAAGTAAATTTTAATATGAATAGTACTCCTACCATAACACTGACTAAGACACTTCCCTTAAGAGTCCACTTGGTGGACACCCATTTCCTAACCAGATCAATGTTGGGTCTAAATGTAAAGAATCTTCCCACAAGTGTATTAGCCATGGAATATATAACCCTTAACATAGATTGGTCTAGAATTTTGATGTTTTTATCACCTTCACTCTTTAAATATAGAGGATTATTCACCTAAAAATAATTTTCACTAATCGAAATAGAAGATTCATTAAGAGATTTACCTAACAGAACTTATTTCCATCCCTTTGAAATATGATTCACAAATGGGCTCACATGCTCAAAGCTCAGGCCTTTTTTAGATGAAGATTATAATTCCCCAATACTAGGGGAAGAGGTTAGGTTATGGCCCCCCTTGAACAGTCACCATCCATTCCTACCCAAAAAACTAGGAGCAAAATTCAAAATCACTTACCATTGACAATAGCTTTCTCTCATTCAAGCCACTCTTTGCACTTTCTTACCTTGTTTCCTTAGCTACATAGTAGTGAAAAATTATCCAAAGTATGTTTACCAACTATATAAGTAGAAAATTTGGCCTAATTTGACAAAGAGTTTTGATTTTCCTCTTTTATATCCACATTTGGAACATTAGAATTGAAAATTGTCTCTTTATTTTTGCCTTCCTTTGTTATAAATTATGGTTTAAATATTTGATGTGCCCATTACTCTTTTTATGATGTTACCTTTTTTATCTATGTTTTATTCTTTGGCTTGTTCTCATTTTTATGTTTTTGTTCTTTAGAAAAATGTATATTTGAATGATTTACATTAGTATTTCCAATATATCCCAAGCCTTGAAGGTCATTTTGATCAAATGTGTAAATAGGATGAGTGATGCCTTGGGAATGTTTTTCCAATCCTTGACCATGATAACCAAATTTTTTTAAATATTTCTTTCCAAGACCATATTGTTTGTAAAAATGAATATCATTATTAAGAGGAAAAATTTATATCCTTTTCTTTATATGATTTTTATTTTATAACCTTTTATTATTCTAAGTTTTATATTTACAACTATTTTTGCTCTAAATTATTCTTTTTTAACCACATTTGTTGTTTTGGTACTTGTGATTTATGAGAGGTACTCATAATGTGAGTGGTCTTATTGGTTAATGTATCAATGATATGATCACCACCACCTTTATGACTTTGTATTTTGTTCTTAAATAAAAATCAATAGTCTATATGATGCCTATCCATTTTATGATATGCACAATAGTATTTACATCTCCTGATAAGATGTGGAGGAGGTAACTTTATCACTTTATCTTGAATAATTTCTCTTAGGATTTTGTTTGGTATATTAATAACCTTTGGTATAATATTTGGATCATTTGTTTTAGATGTATTTTTTGTAGCATTAAAGCTAGATAATAAACCTTATTTGGCACAACATTGGTAGATGAGGATGCAAACACATGATTAACACTACCATGTGTTAGATTTTGTACGTGTGTAATCTCATTTTTTAATTCTATTATTTTATTTATCATACTGGTGATTTGATCTTCTAAAGATTAATAATCACAAACCCTAGGTACCTTTGATGGAATATGCATACATACACCATATAACTTACTCCTTGAAGGAGTGATAAGATGTACCTAGTTAAAGGGATGGTAGCTATCACCCTCCTTAGGTTTAGGAGGAAGAGGTCTAATACTATTACAATAAGAATTATAGATAGGGCTTAAATTTTGATTTTGTTTTGAAACCATCTCATTAGATTGATCATGTTGATTACTACTTTTAATTGATTTCATCATATGTGAAACATAACAAGTGACAACTATCATGATGTACTATAAAATGAAGTATCTAAGAGATATATCCATACTAAACATGTTTTTAGAAAAGGGTAAGTTCTGATTTTAGATTTTAGAATACTTTGAAATTAGAATTAAGAAAAGAGTAAATTAGGAAACCCTAGGTCAACTAGGGTTTTGAGACTAAAGGTTTGGGCCACTACAATATGCCAAATGATGAGAAATAAATATAAAGTGATATAATAATATTTTTTATAATATAAAATTGGTTTTTCTATAACAAAAGGAAATAAGATGAACCCAAAAAATAGGTAAATAAAAGTATAGTGTACATCCTTTAGGTATAAGGTTATTAAAAATAGTAAAATGCTAAATTCATAAAATATGTACAATATTTTGTAAAAAAATAAGATTTTATTTTATATATATAAATAATTATTTAAAACCTTTGATTAATTATAAACTTGATATATTATGAATCATAAAGAGGCCAAACAATGTGGAATGCTTCACAAGTAAAACCCTAGAATATTTCAAATAAAGAATCCTAAATTTTGATAAAACAAGAATTTATTTTAGACATATAAGATATGTTTTTAGATAAAATATTATTTTTTATGAAATATATAAATTAATTTAAAAATAAGTACACCATTTGCATTGTATGTCAATATTTACTAAAACTAGTAAATTGTAAAAATTGAAAAAATTGTATCAAATTTTAGAAAACAAAGAGGTTTTTTAGTATATCAACTTGAGTATAAAATAACTCTAAGTAGTTTTAAAATGGAACTATTCATATGTAAAAATATTACAAAGGGAATAATTGACTTTCAAATGTATCAACACCAATCTTGTAATCTAAGGGAGGGTAAAACCCTAGGGTAAAGTTTTCAATTTGAAAATTAGTCATAACAAGATAAAACCTTAAAAGGTTTGAAACCCTCGATCATAATTTTTTTTTCATTCACTAGAGGTTGATTTCACTAAATTTTTAACCCTAGGCTTTGATAATGATCATATAGGGTTAGGGTTAATAAATATAGAAATGAATAAGCACAAGGGTGATAAATAGATCTATAGCAGGTTAATTAATTAAAAAACTTAGATAAAATATATACTAAATTTATTGTGTTGAGATATGATAATAATAGAAAGCGAAAATATTCTATATATTGTAAAGATAATGAAAATAAGATACTTAACTAGTTCTGATGCTAATATAGATCTAGATTTGGAACAAATAAGAAGTAAACTAGGAAAATGATTTTGGATCAATCCTCAGATTCTATAAAAATTCCCTTTATATCTTTAGATAATTTCATCAACTTGTGATGGTTACATCAATATTACTATCTAACTTAGAAATAGGTTTATATTATGTAATACCTACAAAAACTAGATGTGACCACCTGTAATATTCTAGGTTCAATGTCACCTTCCCTTTGATGCATTCAAATCTAGGTCATGGACTATCACTCCTTGTCAAATTAAAACCCTAGTTCTTCATATTCATATTATCTATGGAAAAAATGGGTTAGTGACCACACAATTTTCAACTACCCAAAATATCCCTTTGTCAATGAGCATTGCCTAGATAGTGAATAATCTAAAGAGGGCTTCAAACTTATGTATTTTGCCCCTATGTCTTGGTTTATATGTGAATCATAAAATGTGTGATAATCAATCACAATAGTAACCTACTTTATAACTTAGAAAATATGGCTCATGGAATGATTCTTTGGTGCTTCATACCTATATATGTGTTGTTCCTATGACTGATATGTAAATAGGGAGAAATAGGGAAGCTTTGCTCACATGAGTGCTTGATTGAATGCATTTTGTAAGTTTCCTTGTGAGTTATTTGGTATGTGTTAGGGGAGGAATAAAAGAGGGTTGATCTTGTGTGTGTGAATATCTTTGGATAATAACTCATATTAAATCACTTAATTTGACCATAAGAATATATTTTATTTGTAAATTAAATGACTTTTAGGGAACTAGACACTTGTGTCGGGTCAAAACACTTACATCAACATAAGCATATGATGGGGATGTAAGTGTTTAGGAAGTAAAAAAATAATTACATTCCCATAACTTACAAATATAAAAGATAAGTAAGTTTGTAGAATTTTGGAAAAGATAGAAGGCCTAGGTCATTAGAATGGCATTGGTAAGACTAAGAGATAAGTAATAAGCAAATAAAGATAGTTGATACAAGTCTTTCAACAGTGAAAAAGTTATAAAATCTGAAAGCACATTCATGATATGTATTTTTCAAGTTTACAAGAATGAGGTAATATATAATTCATAAATAGTGTCTACACTTATAAATATTTTCTTAATCTATCTATTACTAGTGTACAAAACTCTTTCACTATCTTTTTTAAATAGGTTTAAATTTAATTTATGTCCTAAAATCCAAATAAAGTATTCTCACAATATTTTAAATTTTCATTAAAATATTCATACTCTTTATGCTTTACCATAGGTTTTATGAGTATGAAAAGATTAAAATTTAATATTATCATTCTTGGCTTCCAAATGGTGTACTCCCTCACTGATAAATTATTAGACTTAATTATTTCATCTAATTTTCTTACTCCTTGTAAAATGAATAACATAAATTCTTAGAATACAAAATAATTTTTATTGTCATCAATGTAGAGTTTCTCCATTTTGTGAAATAAATCCTCACCATATGTGTTATACAATGGATCATCATCCATGTTTTTTTAAAACTTGTGAGGATATTGTTTTCTCACATGTTCCACCAAATCATCAAAACTAAAATAATGATCCTCTCCTTTCAAAAAACCATGAAAGTTTTGGAACCAATATTGAAATTGGTTAGGGATAATGTATACATAATTATCTCAAATAGATCACCATATCCTCTTTTATCTAGATAATGTAATCTTTATGTTGATAATTTACACAATATTCTAGAAAATAATTATATATTTGTTGTATTTAGTCTAGAAAAATATTTTATTTTTCAATAAATTTATCATCCCTACTTTCACCAACTTATCTTATACCTATAATTTATCCCAAGTTGGCTATTTTTTTACATAATTTGTAAAGGATGTCTAGAGTTTTATTTTTGAACTGTATTTTTACATGTATATTTTTTAATCAACTTCTTCTCTTTATCTTTCAAATAAGTTGAGAGTTGTTTCTCTTAAGAATATTAAAAAATAGAAAAATTAGAGATTTTGTTTTTTTATTTGTTTTCCAAAAAAAATATAACTTTCAATAAATTTATCATCACTAATTTCATAAATTATCTTATACTTATAATTCATCCCAAATTGACTCTTTTTTATGTAATTTGTAAATGATGTATAGATTTTTCTTTTCAAAATATATTTTCACATGTATATTTTTTAAGTGACTTTTTCTCCAAATCTTGAAATTAAGTTGAGAATTATTTATATTAAGCATCTACAAAATAGATAAATTTGAGTTTTTACTTTTTTTAAAAAGGAAAATAAATAAAGTTCAAATGATATTTTGTGCATATTTCAAATAGAATAAATTTAACTATATTCAAAGTTGTACTAATAATGTCTCGTAGTATCTTAAAGGTTTATTTTGAATCTAAATTTAAATATTTTATGAAATTATTACTTATAAAACCCTTAAAGATATCAACAATAGTATTTATAGAATTTTAATATTCTTAATATAATTTGATAAAGATTCATTATATGTGAACAATTCTTTGTGAAAATATTTATGATAGATAACTTTTTCAAATAAAATTTAGACCTTTCAAACCATTA
Organism: Torreya grandis; assembly: GCA_037957365.1. NCBI lineage: Eukaryota > Viridiplantae > Streptophyta > Pinopsida > Cupressales > Taxaceae > Torreya > Torreya grandis. The sequence continues at coordinate 3,201,486 of JARHVA010000467.1, forward strand.
TGATTTCAAGTAAATATTTCATATTGTTTTTTATATAATATCTATATTATAAAAATTTATATCCATAGGTAACTAAGTACCATCATCAATTAAAAGTTAAATTAATTCTAAACTAGTCATTTGCAAAGTTGTTCCACATGTTGTCCAAACAATTCTGTCTTTTTTTTTTTTTTTTAAATATGAAGTGTATCACAATTGTTTTTACCACAATTTTTATTAAGTTTTATATTCTTAGCTTGTTTGATTTCTTATTCGATTTCTTCTTCACTTTTTTGTTTTAAACTAGTCATTTTCAGAGTTGTTCCATAGTTTATACAAACAATTATGTTTTCTTCTAGTAATTTTTATTAAATTAAAAGATATACCACTTTTTGAAGTGAATCCAAAACTATTTATAATCAATATTTTTATCTTCGTCGATTTCTTGTTAGATTTCTTTGTCAATTTTAGTCGATTATTCAATTTCTAGTTTGATTGTTTAATTTATTCTATAAAATGTTCATGATCCTTAGCTTATTCAAACATTTTCAAGTTTTTTCATATATATTTATAATTTAAAACTCTTTTTATTCAAAAATATAATTTTTCCAAGAAAAAAATACAAATATTTTTGATTCATTAGATTCTCTATCATAACCTTGTGAATCAAGTGATATCATTTGTACATACTTCTCATTTAAATATATTTATTACAAATAGTTTTGGAAATGTTTGAATTACTCTTTATTTACATTAAGATAACAATGTTTCATGTTCTACTCCTCATTCCTACCAATAAATAAAAATTAGATAATATTTGAAGACTTCAGATATTTGATTGAATTCAAAGAAAATAAATGATGAAATAACCTATTCCAAAATTTATTAATTATTTTCATATTGGAATTTTTTTAGTGTTTATAATATGAATATTGGAAACTTTATTTAAAAAAATGGATATTTAGATATATCTCAAACATGGAGATATATTTTCTATTCTTTGAATAAATTAAACTTTCTCCATTTACTCGACTTAATCGCATGTTGATTTGATCTTATTTCAAAACTCATTCATTTGTTATATTTTCATATATTATAATACATGTATAGAATATAATTTATATATAAATTTTATTCTTTACATAAAATACTCTTATGATAAAATAATATAAAGTAAAATAAAATCTCATTGAGTCAAAATTATTAGAATGACACATTTTTCCATTTATTTCATTTTCAGGATTAGTTAGTCATAGTCTTAATATCTTTATCGATAGTATGGATGAAATTTTTAATTCATATGAATGTGTAAAATAACTTAGTCACACTTAAAATTTTAGTACTCCATTTTTGAGTTGCAACACTTATTTGGTATTTGGAAAGATGAAACTGAAGTGGCATACAAAGTTATTTTGTATGAAATAACTTGTATGAGATTTGAAACAATAATAAATAGAATCTATGGAAAAATAAAACATCAAGGATCTATAATTTATATCTACCATTTTTAATAAAATATAAAATACCTATGGATCATGGTATTTTTATATCAAACGAATTCATGGTGATTCAAAAAAATCATAAATAGTGGATCTAATAAAAAATATCTATTTATTATGAAATGTATTGACACAGTGCACCATTTTCAATCCCTTATTGTTGGATTGAAACTTTTTGTTTACATAAATATAAAATTTTATTTTATTATATATCCCTTCCTTATGGAAAAAGTTGATTAAGAATTATCTATCATCTAGCTAGTTTAGAGAAGATTTACTAATGTTTTTCAATCATGAGGATTTAATATGTCCAAGATAACATTTATTTATCCCACTATGATTGTAGGTGAGAAAATATTTTAGCTTAAGATTAGAACCAACCCTAATTAATGATTCATATAGATTTATATCTAGATGAAAATACTTCTAGTCAAGATATATATTCTCATCCATTTGGTATTCAGCTCAATATTAAGATATTGGGTTGAGTTTGACTTGATGAAGGTATCAAATAGATTAAATTAAATTAATTAAAATTAATTAATAATATCAAATTAAAATTTTGTTTCTTCCCATACTTCATAAGATGAAACTAGTTACTAACTCCATTTAATAGCTTTACCAACCTTCACTAGCAAGATTGTGTCATACATTATGCATTTGTACACAAGCATATAAAGTGACTCAACTAGCTACTGCACCAAGTTCATTTCCCAAAGGGTGAAAAAATTACATCTACCTAATTATAATATTAAATAATCCCTAAATATCTCTTTAGAGTAAGTATATTATAAACTTGAATTCTTCCTTAAGCTACAAGTATGACACCTGGCATAGAGACCCAATGCTGAATGAAATGAATACCACAAATTCAGTATTTATTAATAAAATCATCATAAAATATATCAAAAAAACATTAATAATTTTTTTATGATTCATTCTTACCTATTATAATAATATATTGAATATTATCTCCACCAAACATATGTAGTGATTTATCCAGCACATGGAAGTGTTTACCATGATTTATTTATATGTCAATAACTACATGCATTATGCATTGAATGTGAAAAAGTAAGTTTGTGTCTTCAAAATAATGATCCAAAAGTTATTTTCATAAAACCTATATTAAAATAGTAATGCATGATTATAATAACTTCCAATTCTCTGGCGAATATTTCAATTTTTATGATTTTTTTGCATGTACCTTCAATAGCATTCAAGTAATGTTCCTTAATTTCTCTTGTCAATACATAATATTTATTTATTTATTATACACAAAATAAAAAACAATAAATATATATATATATATATATACACTTTATGGTGGACTTAATTTTACCAAGGATGAAGCAAATGTGAATTCAAAACCATTCATGATATATATATATATATAGCATGAATGGTTTTGAATTCACATTTGCTTCATCCTTGGTAAAATTAAGTCCACCATAAAGACATTCATAAAATGATCTACCATAATTCCTAGTAGATAGTCCCAATTTTTGTTTTATGGTACATCCCAACAAAGGATGAACATATTTATTTAATTTATCTTTCCACTTGGACACCAGTGTTGGGCCTTAGAATTTTTTTGAATAAGCATGAATAATTTGAAGATATTCTAGATGTAGAGCTTGTAGGGATTTAAATCCAAATAAATTACTCATAATGCAAGTGAACAAGGTAGTAATAAAATCTTATTAAAAAATATATAAATGGTAAATTATATGGAGAATAATTTATTTTCATCTCTAGGAATAGGCTAAATAACATATAATCATCCCTTTTAATGATCAATACTAGTAAGTCTATTGATCCAAATATTGGTCCATGTACTAGTGGAATATTAGGCAACTAGTGTTACTCTCACTTTATAGGGGCACTATAGGTTGAGGAATGACTCAGAATGCTAGCAAGATATCAATATCTTTGGTATAATATTATAGAGTATGGTAAGATAATATATAATCTTTAACACTAGCTTTGAATCCAAATTTACTTTAGTATTTGTTTTTTGTTGATATAAATAAGTCCCTCCGTATGATTTATTAGTTAATATATTGTTAGTAACCTAGATAGCACCCAATAGAGATTAGGTTACTCAAGTTTGACTCATATATGGACTAATATTTTAATGATCTAAGGCTTTGGGATACCTGTGTTTAGATCAAACTTATAGTTGTGAGGATAGCTCATCTGAAATATGAATTTTAGAATTAATTACTAAACCTACTTGATGTTAGGGTGAAAATTTTTAAGAACAAACTGAAAATGAAACCTATATATGATGGTGATGCACCTGAATAATGATTGATCCTTTGTAAAATATGAAACTTAGGCACACAGAGATCAAGATTGAATGATTTGTCAACAAATATCTCTCATATTAGTCCTAAACATTAGTAATTCAATTGGAGGTTTGAAATAATATTTCAAATTGAAGGTGTGTGAATAGAGGTCTTTATAGACACTGCATACTAACATTCTCCAACTCAATTTCTATTTTAACTCTTTAAGTGACCTATAAAATATGAAATAATAGTAGAATGTGAGGTAAGGACATACAAAAGGAGATATAAATCACACTTATATTCAAATAAACAATCATAATTACACACTAAAACCATGAATGATTTGAAAACAAACTTGTCTGTATTGATTTCTTGTGCAAGTTACAATTTTTGTATAGTTTTCTTATACCAACCTAAGGGATGTTTAAATTGGCTTCAAAAGCCTACATATATAGTCAAACTAGAAAGAATCTAGCCAATGTGGCATAGAGGAGAGAGGGATTAGTCTTCCTTGAGTACTCAAGACTAAAGTCCTTCTACAATAATAACAAAGTCTTCAAAAATCTTCAAAGTCTTCAAAATCTTGCATGGCCTTCACTTTAGCATTTAATGGAAGTGGTGGGCCCCTCTTGAGTTGTCAAATATTATTTTATTTGAAATATATCCATATAATTGGATTTTAACTCCATCTTGAAGTGATTTAAAACTTAAGTGAGGTCCTTTCTTGCATGAAAATCATGAAGATGCATGAAACTAGTCAACAAGTTCACTGAAGTGATGTGGCCTTAAGGACTAGTCAACTCCCTTTGAACTCAACTTGATTGAATTAAATTTGTAGATTGAGTTGATAATGCTAATTTAATTTTACCAATAGGATATGTGGTGTGGAAACTTGTTATGAATTGCTTGATTAACCTCTTCAATGCCAAACTCTTCTTTGATGTTTGATTAAATAAGCCTATTAGGCCAATTAGGTCTAGTAGCTTACTCTTTGAATTTAAAAATCCATATAAATAGAAAAAAACCCTTAAAATATGAAAAAAATATGAAATTAGACTTTAATTAACTCTTCCCATCATGAGATAGATGATTTTGATGAATGAACTCCTGTCATTCAGTCAACAGGGTTGACTAGGTAGATTTTGCCCTATTTTCCTGCATAGTGGTTATTTTGGAGGAGCTGGCAGGGGTACTTACAATAATATTTTTGACCATATAAATACTTTATGATGAATAAAAATTCTTAGGATTCAACATCCATGAGTTGGATTTCATGTAAACTGCCTTGTACCTCATTGTGCATGTTTTTTCTCTAAAAAACATGATTTATACCCTGATCCATATAGATCCATACATAAAATTAGAATTTATGTAATCCTGTCTTAGTTTAATTTATGTTTTAAAATGTTTCAGGTTTATTTATGGTGTTTTGATGGCAATAAAAACCACTTTTTTCAAAACTAGTCACTATGAGGGTTTTGAAGGGTTTTAGAGTTGAATCTTCTTAATGATGATTCATGAAGCCTAAAACTCCAAATATAAACTTATTGAAATTAATTTATATTATCTTACCCTCTAAAAATCCCTTAAAATATTAGTTTCCCATGAAAAATATATGAGAATATATCATGTGGAGGAAACCTACCTGTAGGGTTTTGCTTGCATTCTAGACTACCTATGCTCTTAGAAATTGTTTATAAAGCATTACCCCTCAACCAACATAAATTATTCATGAATATATTTCCTTAAATTATTCTAAGATCGTTCATCCAAACTCCTCATGTGGTGAAAGATATGAACATCTGATTAGGTGGCTTGGAAGGGTGTCTACAACTATAGAATTTGAATTTCTCTGCTTGCATAAAAATGACTCTTCCTTTGATTCTCCCTAAATTAAATAATAATCATGAGGCGTAAACCATGCCATAAAAATATTCTTAAAGTATCTTCTTTCTTTAAAATTCAAAAAATGCCTTTTCGCATATATACCTGCTTGCTTGATTTAGCCTATATGGGCATGGTTTGCATATGAGTTAGAGTTTTGACACTCTATTAAGGTATTATGAAGATGGAATAACATAATCACATTATTTATAAAATATAAATTGGAATTAAAAACCTTTTTATCACTTAAAAACCCACCTAGACCTCCTCTTGCACCATTGTGATTATTTTTTGACTAGTGAGGGACTGTGTAAAAATAGTGAACACTTACATTTGTGCAATGGACTTGAAAAATATATGGAATATTCCTCAAGTCCTAATGATGATATGTAACAAATTCAAGTCATAATTCCACCTATAGCTACCAAAAATCTCAATTTTCCTTCAAATTGTCCCTTTTGCATGGTCTGAGCATGTATTTGACTATGTTTTATGCTTGTTGGAGATGATTTCATGAGAAATAGAGGCTTTAAATATCAAATTCATCTTCAATGGTATTCTCAAAATTCTTGAAACCATCTTCCACCCCTCTTCAAGCATTTTTTGGCCTTGAAACAAGGAATTTAGGCCTCTGTACTATCAAAAATCCAAATAATAGTTGTGTACTACACCCTGATGTTATGATCATGAGTGTTTCAGGTCACTTCACAAGCTTTGAATATGTATGTAGTTCACTTGACTAAAATGTTCTTGACCTTTCATATTGCAAGCATATGACTGTGTTAAGGATTTTGATCCTTGTATGGTTATATGTATGCATCTTAAGGTGAATTTGATTGTGTAAGGGATTGGAAACCTCAACTTACCCTTGTCCTCATTCAATTATAATGCTTATCTTTGATGCCCTTTCTCATACTAAATAAAACAAACATGTATCACAATGAACCTTTCTTCTCATCCTTCATGTCTTTGATATGACTGTTTGATCTCATGGTCATAGGTAACTTGCAAGGTCTTAATGTATGACTATGTCATTAGGTGTCTTAGATTCTTTTCTTAACATGGTCTTGATGAGTTCATAATAGTCTAACTTCATTGTAACACTTTAAAAGCATTAATTACCCTAGATCACTCTTTTTTCAACCTCTTGCCAATCTGAATCCATGACTATGTTATAACATAGCTGTAGGTGTAAAATGCAACTTAGTCACTATAGGATGGTACATATAGCCAACATAAGAGTGTACTCTATAATGATTTCATTGATTATTCATGACCCATACATGGCCAAGAGGTCTCTATGCACCACTGTAATCCTATATTCCTCATGCTCCAAAGCTAGGTATCCGCTTTCGTAGGGCTTTAGGTGTAGGTTTGACAATAACTTTGATTATACTTCTTAAGGAATTGAAATATTTGACTATGTTTACATAATTATTAGCCCTTGACTATGTTTACATACTTATTAGCCCTTATACAGATAGAAAATAGGGTCTAAAGTACCTGGAGAGAATTTTAAAACCAAAATGGTGATAAGAGTTGTGAGGATAATCTTGACTTGCTAAAGACCTTAAAACAACCTCATATCCACTTTGAGAGTCATATCCTTGAAAAATTCATGGTACTATTCACCTAATTGGTTGTAGGTGAACCTTAATTGGTTGCAGGGTTGTATTTTGTCCATCTTAAACCTTATTTGATCCTCTTGATATACTTTTACATCTTTTTCCTTCATATACTAGATTTTAATACTAAATTTCAACCTTGAAAGATCAAAATAGCCTCCTTTGAAATTAAAGATCCCTCTTATGACCAATTAGGCCTCCTCACAAGGCACATGATTGTAGGTGTTTTTAAGGCTATAGGTTATCATTTGGAAATGGAACTTATCATTTTGTTTCTCTCTTGGCACTTGAATGAGGTAATAATTTCCAATATAAACCATTCATTATAGTGTTTTAGGCATTCTCAAACTCCTAATGACCAAACCCTCATCATTGTGGATTGTGGCTTAAAGAGCATCCTATAGGTGCTCTCCATGGTGATTGTAGGTATAGGTGATATTCTTCAAACGTTATTTTATCCTGACAATTTTTTTTTTATGCTCCCTCTCTCACTTAAAAACTCCTTTTTTAAATTTTGCATCCTTTAGGTATCTTCAAGACATGGTTCACTTGCTCAGTTGATGACTCTCCTTAGGGTTAGTTGTAATATTTATTTATTTATCTTAAGGTATATTGAAACCTAAAAAGTGTCATTGGTTTAGCCTTCTGAGGAGATTTCACACCTTTCACTATTCATTCTTGTATTATGCATCTAGTGCTTGATCAAGGTTTATTTATGCATTAAAAAATTTCATTAAAAATTCATTGTAGGTTTTAGCTTAAGATTAGGTCTATATATGCCTAAAAAAACACTTGATTCTTTGCCTGCCACCTATGTTAGTGATTTATCAATCATGAATTAGGACTTGTGTATCAATCATTTCTACCATAGACCATTCATTGTAAAACTAATTATCAACCTTGGGAAGAGGACTATATCCTTTAAAAACTTTAGGTTACTTTTCATGATGTCACCCTATATGGATGATGTTTGTGTGTACCCTTAAAGAAGGTCTAACACCTGGCAAGGTTATATTTTCTCCTTGATTTTACTTGATGAGGTCAATTGCACAGACCATCATATAAATATCCTTGTCCTTTTGATATTAATGTCTTCATTATATTTCCTTGACTATGTTGGTCTTGTTATATGTCCTTCTTTCATGGTTGTATATACCCCTAATTGGCCTACAATCTCTCTCTATCATGATTTTGATGTCTCTTTAATCAACTTGGCTTGAGCCATGAATTCCTTGATCATACGAGACCTTTAAGAAGGTCTTCTCTTACCCTAAATCTTCATTGTTTGTTCATATCCACATTTGAATATATAACCTTATTGTAGACCTAATTTAGTGACTGTACATGATGCTACATTAGCCTATACCCTATTTATCATGCTTATAGTTCCCTTTTATCAACATTTGGATATATTTGACAATGGAACTATGGAATGGAGTTGGGGTGAGGTTGGAAGATGATGAAAGATGTTTGAAACTCATGAAAGGAGAGTGAAGAGACACAAAACATAGTGGAAAATGGTAGAGTATGATAGTGGTATAGGGTGAATGGGATGGAGGTGAGAAATAAGTGTGAAATAGCATGACTAAGGCTACCATATGGGTCATACATAAACATAGGAATACCCTCAACCTCTTACATTATTTTAGGGGATGTTAGAGGAGATTAAGAAGCTGAATTTGAAACCTAGTTTTCTACAAAAACCTTAAAATATGTAAACTTTCCTTAAACTATGATAAATTGGCCTTTTGATGAATTTTGAGAGCATAGAGGTGCAACAAGATATGAATCTTTGGATACTTTTTTAGGAGAATTTCTTGAAAACCATGAAAACATGAAGGAAATCTAAGTCAAGAATCAAAATAAGAAAACATTAATTTACACTCTCTCTCCAAAACTATACTTCTCCTTGAAAGCATGCTCAATTATAGATTAGACTAGCTATCTTTGATTAATCTATTTATCATTGAAATTTGTGAATAATATATTAAAGAGGATATGAAAAGGAATATTTGGTCCCCAAAATTCTATAAAAACTTGAATTTTCTTGAAATATTACCTAGGTGAGGAGAAATTGAGAAAAGTTAGTTGCCTTTTAGGTTACAAGATTACAAAAATTAACCTATCTTTAAATTAATGGTTTATGAGGGTGGAGAATCCAATTAAATAACCACTTACTCCATGAGTAATCACTATGATTCTAGTTTCTTGACCCCAAAATTTAGACTTGTATTTTCTTCCTATAAATTGTACCATCACCAAACCTACACGCAGGTCTCTTTGTGCAAACATGGAAATTAATTGTAGTGGACTAATTTTCAACTTGTATGGCATAAAAACACCATGAAAATATTTTTGAAGCTTGGTCATGTCTTCCTCTTCATATTTCCTACCCCTGTTATATGGAATATTTTATGGATATGTACCTTGCTTTGTGAAATGAAGTGAAAAAGTCTATTTTTGGACTCTTAAAGCCAAACTCTCACTTCCACCACTACAATTAGAAGTATAGAGAAGCATTACATGACATAACATGAAAAATAAAAAATTTTAAACTTTTTTCATGCTTTATTTAGCCCAAATAGCAAGTGTGGGTTAGAAAAGGCCCTTTTCATACTTAAAAACATATCAAAACACCTTTTTAGCATTTGAAATTTTTGAATAAGGTAAATTTGATGTTTTTGAACATGTTTAAGGAATTTTTTGGATAACTAATGACCTTATTTACCTAAAAATTGACTTTTAAGACCAAAAATTGCTCTTTTAGACCAAAAATAAGCATGTTTAACTAGTTTGGTAAGGCTACTGATAGGATACTGGAAAGTTTTGGATTGTAGGGGTTGGTATTTGGCCTTGATATGACAAATTACCAACATTTATGGTAACTATAAAGGGTTGACCAGCTTGTTGATCAAGAAAATATAGAATCTTTGGACTATATTAGGCTTGAACTACATACAAAAATTGGGAAAACTTGTAGACACTAACACAAACTGACAAACTAACACAAACACAAACTTAAAACAATAAAAACTACTGAAAGATAATAACAACTAAAAAAGCATGTGCACTTAGAAAAATGAAACTATGATTATTTACAAAGGAGTGACTCTCCTAATAATAGTACTTGAGGAACATCCTATTCATATTAATGGGAAGCTCCTCTCCACTCAAATTGGATAATTAAACAGCATTGCTTGCCTTACAATCAATGATAATATAAGGTCCACTCTAATGGCTATCAAATTTAGATTGCTTACTTGGTTTTGCATGTTTTTCCTCCTATTTGAGTACTATGTCTCCTTGCTAAAATGTTTTTGATGAAGATATTTTATCAAAAAATTTATTGAATTTCTATTGGTTTAACCACATCATATGCATGGAATCATCTCTTATCTCCTCTAATTATATTATTTCATTTATCCTTACCTCTATTGCATTATTTTTTAGAAGCTCTTACTGGTATGTAAGCTCCAAAACTAGAATCTTCAATAAGATAGGAAACCTTGTTTCTCTTACATAAACAAATAGATAAGGTGAATGAGTAATGGAATTTTCAAGAGTTTTCCTATCATCCCATAAAGTAGTATTTAATTTTGTATGCCATGATCTCTGATTATCTTCCATTATTCTCTTAATGATCTAAATCAGGTTCTTGTTAGTGGACTCTACAAGTCTATTACCGTGTGGATAGTAATTTGATGAAGATGTCAAATAAATAGCTTCCTCAAGATCCCATTCACTTAAATTTTCACTATTGAATGCCAAATCATTATCTAATATGATAGTGGAGGGTACTCCAAAATGGGTGACTGGACTCTCATAGAACTCAAGCACAGATTTCTCATTTGCCTCCTTCAAAGGCACTACTTTCACCCACCTAGTGAAATAATATGTGGTTTTCAACATCTACTTATGGTCATCAATGGATGGAGGATGAATCATGCCAATGAAGTCTAAACCCCATTGCATGAAAGGTTGCTCAACATGAATAGGCTCCAATAGCATATCAGCTAGTCTTTGTTTTCTTGAAAACATTGCACACATTCTAACCTATGTATGTGCATCCTTAAATAAATTAGGCAAAAAGTAACTAGATTTAATGATTTTTTTAGCTATAGTCCTATTTTAAAAATGGCCTCCAAATAGGCTATCATGAAATTGCTCAAAAATCTTGTCAAATTGACTAGTTTCAACACACCTTTAATGTATACCTGTGATGTCTTTTTTTAAAAAAAATCCATCAATAATAATGTATGGTATTGATTGTAGCCTTAATTATCTTCTCTTTGATGTATTTAAATCTATTATACACTTTCATAATTGGAGGAATATAGAAATATCCTGTGTCTAGCTTAAAGGAGTATTTTCAACTTCATACTGAGTGTCCTAAATTATCTAAATTATCCTTTTATTCTTTCACATCTTCTACAAGATTTTCACATAATACTTTATCTCGGACCAGATTTGTGACCTTGAATTCAATTTCATATTCTATGCACTTAGTGACCCATCTAGCTCTCTTTTCACTTAAGTCTCTGTTGAGGATGAAATCATTCACAATAGGATGAGCTACCATTTAAAAAAATCTTATTATTTGAAACCAAATGTCAGAATTTTTTCAAACCTCTTATAATATAAAGTAAATGTTTTTATACAAAAGAATACCTCTCTTCATAACCCTTCAAAACTTGACTGAATTTTAATAAATATTAATAAATATTATTTTATTTTAAAATGAATTTTAATATAATAAGTCAATTTCTAGAATTTATTTAATTAAAATTGATTTTTTAATTCAAATGTAATTTAACTGAATAATTTTAATTATGGGTTATTATGTAAACTCATCTAATTTTGTTATTAAAATAAAACATTCAATTCACATTTTTTTATCTTCTACAAATAATCCAAGTTCATAAAAACTTTACAGTCTATTTGGATTAAAAATGGATTTTAATTTTCCAACTTCCCTTTAAGTAAATCTAAAAGTTGTTTTATAAAACTTTTGTAATTTAATTAAGGAAATAGAAAAAAATTTAGATCACAAAGAAGAAATTAAAAAACATGGCATAGAAGATTTATTTACAGGGTTCACCAAATGGCTGTCCCTAGGTTCATTCAAACTATTGCATTTAAATAAGATGTAAATACAATGATTAAAAATTACATCCCTAAATAACTTACAATTGGTTGATCAACTTATAAAGAACTCTGATATTAGATCACAAACATCCTTCATTTCCAAAATGATCATCTCCAAATCTCTAAAATGGTAATTTTTCTCTCTTCAAGGAGGCAAAACACTCTCAGAAGGTTTATAAACTACCTTCTAGTTTTTCATAAATCCCTCTCTATAATTTACATAGATTTAAAAAGATTTTTCAATAGGTAAAATGGCCTCAATTAGGCTATTCAAAATTCTTCCCCTATACAAAAATATACATCTTCTATAAAATTGTGTATGTACCCATGTCTCAAAATAATTCTCATATACTGTACTATGAGAAATCTCCTTTCTACCTCTATAAAATAAATCGCAGTTATATATATCTCAATGCTACTTAGTTTTGGTTGGACATTTACAAATTTCCCTTCACGGGCACCAATAATTTTCTCAAATTGGATTTTTCCTATTTTGACAACATGGCTTTCTGGTATTTCCTCTACCTTCACATATTGGCTAAGAATAATTATTGTTTTCCTATAATAATGAGTTTTCCCCATTTTTGGTTTGACGTTCCATTAAAAATGGGCCATATATAATTATGGTGCTAAAAACAATTCTATAATTAAAGCAAGCTTTGAATAGGATTTGCCAACTATAAACCCTTTGTCATCAATGTTTCTGCATACAATACCTATCAAGAATCTTCAAGAATATTTAAAGAATAAATTACCATGCAAATATGATAACTACATTTAAAGATCAAGATTGGAATTAAAAAATAATCAATGCCACATATTTTCTAACGTAGTAATAATAATTAGAATTCCCACTTTGAATGTAGAAATAATATGTTGCATGTTATTTAAAAAGATTACCATGCCAAGACTCTAGTTCTTTAAGCCATATATTGGCACCAAAAATATACCAATGCCATAAAACAATAATCAATATTTTCATTTTCTTGATAAATAAAGATTACCATGCAAAACAAAAACCATCATAAAAATTCCAACTTTCTACGCCATGCAAAGACCTTTGGAATTTTAAGTGGGAATGGTAAAAATATTTACCATTTAAAATTCCAACCACCAAAATGAATCTCCACATGGGTACTTGGACTTGGGTTCTTTAAAAACATATCCATGTAAGTTAAAAACCAAAACTGCCCCATACATGTCTTAAATAAGACTACGACTTCCCATCACGTGGGAGTAAAGGTGGGGATTAAAGTTTATTTGGTTTAATAAACTCTTCCATGCCCCCCATAAAATAGTATGATCCATGTGGGAATGATAAAAGTGGGAAAAAATCTTATTAAAATGGGATAAAGGTATTTAAATAATATCCCATGTAAAACAAAAACCATGCATATCCATTCTTGTGGGAGTGGGGATAGTTTAATTTTGGGATTTAGGTTTATAATTAAAATATCCAATGGTAGATATTAAACCATATTAAATAGGATATTTAATTGGTTTTGTATTTAATTAAATAAACATATTTTATAGTAAAATAAAAAACCATTAAATAAAATATTTAATTAATATTTTGAAAATGGAGGAATTAAGGTGGGAATTAAATCAGGATGAAGGCTTAAATAAAAATATCTAATGGTAAAATAAAATCATATGAAAATATGATATTAAATAAAAGATTATCCTGAACCATAAAAATCCTTTGGATTAGCTACATAAGCATGACTAAAATTGTACTAGATGTAGAAAAAGCATGCATAAAGAAATCCTTATTGAAATATGGATTAATCAAATTAGGAGCTTGACTAATAGTTTCTCTAATGGATTCAAAGCTCATTTTACCCTATTTACTCCAAATGAATTCTTGGTGTTTCTTTGGCATTTGAGTGAGTGGCCTTATCAATTCTACAAAATTAGAAATGAATTTTCTGATGAAATTGATCTTGCCCAAGAAGATCTACAATCCATTTTATGTTTAGGCAATGATAGAGAAAGGATTGCTTATATTCTATTTATATCAATGTAAAAACCATCTTTGGACACAACATTCCCAAGAATTCTTCCCTCATGGACTAAAAATATGTGCTTCTTTGGATTCAAGGAGACTCCAAATTATCTACATCTATCATAAACAATTCTCAAGTGTGTTAGTTGATCATTAGGATCCTTTGAAAATACATTAATTTCATCAAGATAAACTAAATCTATTTCACTCAAAAGACCCTAAAATCAACATCCATTGCCCTTTGGAAAGTGGCTCTAACACTAGAGAGTCCAAAGGGTATCTTCTTGTAGGCATAAGTACCCCATTTGGTGGTGAATGTTATTTTATACTAGTATTGCTCTTTCACCAATATTTGGTTGTAACTTGACTACCCATCTAGTAAAGAGAATCTTTGTGAACCTGATACTCTCTACAATATTTAATCCATGGAAGGAAGAGGATAGTGGTATTTCAATGACACTTTATTCAGATCTCTAAAATCCAAACATAGTCTTAGCTCTTCATTTTTCTTTATCAATGGTACAAGGTTTTCTACCTATGTTGAATGCTTGATAGGAAATATTATACTTGACTCAATTATCTTTTTAATCTCCTTTCTCATGAAGATTTCAACCTTGAGGTTGATGGACCTTTGCTTCTATCTTACTAGTTTTGTATGCTATTCAAGCTCAATAGTATGATGTGCTAATTTAGGATCAAAACTTTTCAAATCATGTTATTCCCAAGAAAATGCATTCATAAACTCTTTACATAATAAATTAAATATAATCTCTCAATATTAGTGTTCACTTTACCCAACTTGATTTGCTTACCTTCAGCTATGCTAATTTGCTCATAATGCTCTTTCTTTGAAGAAATGCTCACCTTATCCTTTATTAGCTAGTCATATTCCTTTAAAATGATTTATAAAGTCACAAAACATTTAGACATCTTTTTTTATCTCAATTTTACAATCTAATTTTCATATTGATCCTACAATTTATCATGATTTCTTGGGTAAAATTATACCTCATTCTGTAAGAAATAAGATATTTGTTTATCAGAGTCAAAGACTTTCCAACTTGCACCATTGTTTAGAACTGAAGGCCTACAACTGATCCACATATCATATTATGCTCCTATGGCAGCAATTATATACAATTGTGCTCCTATGGTGGCATATTTTTATCTAATTTTTATTATCCTTGAGTTGATCCACATATCATATTGTGCTCCTATGGCAGCAATTCTATATGCATGTTGATTAGCTCCTTTAGGAATAGAGAAAATATCAAATGCCAAGAAATATTCATGAGGTCCCAAACTCTATGTTTATAGGCCTTAAAAAGAGGGTTATTTTCTACAATTAAACCTATGACTTTCTACACTACCAAATCACTATCACCTTTCACCTATAAAAGCTTAACACCCCTCTTTCTAGCCCACTAAAGGCCATAAATAAGAGCTTCATCCTCTGTAGTATTTGATGTAAAACTAAACTAAAATATAATAGAAGAAAAATACATTTTATTTTGAGGTGAAACTAACATTACACCAAACCCACTTACATTATTTTATTTGGATCCATCAAAGTATAGATTCCACACTCCTTGATCCTGCATTAAACTAGTGAGACTAAACAATAAGTCACCTTCTTCATGCATACAATAGACACTAAAACTAGCATCTTCAATACCTTTTTAGGGTTCATCTCCATAGTTATCAGTATCCCACTCAACCAAGAGTACATCTAGTATGCCTTTAAGTAACTTTTAAGGCTCTTGATGACTGGAATTCTCATCCTCTTCTGAAATACAGCAATTCACATTTGACATATTTGGCATATATGGTTCAAGGTGAAATCTAGAAATAGGCTCAGATGTTATAGTGAATTTGGTTCCATACCTAGCTATAAAGACCATGTATGACTAATCTGAAGAAAGGTGACCTCCTATCTTAGTAGTGAAATCTCTGGATAGGCATAGTGCAAAATATGGAGGTAAATCAATATTAATTAAATCGTGTGTAATGGTGAAATTTGGACAAGAAGCAAGTATAACTTTGAGATCTCTCAACAAACTTATAGTATTTATAGGAGACCCATATAATTCAAGACTCATTTCTCATGTGTTTCATACTATAGTCCTAGTTTATCATCTACTGACTTGAGCATGACAGAGGTACTAGCCCCACTATCAATCATACAATTGTGAACCAAACAATCTCCTATGACAACAAAAAGATAAAATGGAGGAGTATTAATCACCTTAGGAGTTTGAGGCTCAACAACTTGATTTTAATTGGTTATAATAACACTTACTCTTTCCCTTTTAGGTTATTTATTCAAGATATTGAAATTTAAAATTCCCTCTTGTAGATACTCTTTTTATCTTGGAATTATCAATGTATCCCACATTGAGATTAATACTAAAGCTTTCTTCATTTTATCCACTATAATAAGTGGAGAAGTGGATATCCTTATATATAATTTAGGATTAGAAGGGGCTCATAAATGTTGTGTGAATTGAGGAATTTAAAGCCCTTTCAAATTCTACCCATTTATATCTTGAGCTTGATGATTTGATGTATTCTATGACACATCATGAGTGGTGGTCTTTTGTAGTGGCTGAGAAGGAAGAGAAGCTACCTTATCAAGACTTGAACCTTCACCAATTACCCTTTCTTGGATCTAGTATGGGCTATAATTAAATTATCAACATTAGACATATTTTGGCTTTGATTTATAGCCATGTGCTCAAAATAATTCTCACCTTCCTGGAAGTTAACAAATGTGGTTTTAGTAGGTGTTTTACCACTGACCTCTCCTTATTTATTTAGCACTTATTCTTAAGTTAATGAAGGAATGTCTCCATGTGGTAGAGAGGCTTTCTTATTTTGTTTTTTATGTGAAGGAGGAGATGAACTCTACTCAATATAAGATTGTTGTGAGATCTCACCACTTAGAGCCATTTCCATGTTATTTACTTAATCCCATTAATTATTCTAGTGCCCTTCTTGAGCATAGTTACTTTGAGTTGGCACTATAGCTCTAGAATCACTTGGAGAATTGGGATTATACTACCTAGATTGATAATTTGTACTTGATTATTAGACTGATATGGTGGTAAATTATACTAGTAATTCTAATTAGTATTCTGATATGGCTTGTATGGTGGAGCTTCTTGCTTTTCATTGCAACCAACTTATTATTCTAAGCTTTGAGAAGACTCTCTATCTTCCCCAATCTATCAATTTGATTGCCTTCTATTTGATATAGACCTACTGAAACTAGAAAAAGAGTAACAGTAGGATTTTGAGGATGGATATCTATAAAGAGAGGCATAGGTGGCCTTGGAGATAGCTTTATTTCTTGTATAAGGAAATTTTTAGCCTTTATTATCACTTCAAAAGCTTTAGTTAGAGTGTTCCCTCCCATGGATTGGATCATCATAGCTACATCTAAATTGATAATCTTTAGATAGTACAAAAATTTATAATTTGGAGTGGTCTTCATCACTATAGATATTCTATTCCAAGTCTTTTGGAACCAATAATTTAAATCCACCATGAATTCATGAAGAAATTTGTTGATTGTTGTAAGTTTCTCCACAAGTGAAATATGATCACTTTAATCCTCAAATTGCTTACACAAGACCTCTCCAAATTCATCCCAATTATTGATTGATGTAAGATCCAATCCTCTATACCACCAAAGTGTTTTGAATTTGAATGAAGTTGCTAACAACCTCATTGCTACATTTTCCTATGTCACATGATGCACTGAACAAAGGTTAGTAATATCTACAATATGTTTTATAGGAGTAAATATATTTTCTCTTATAAAGTAAGGAAAAGACTTCAGAGTAAAAGTTGGAATGTAATCCCATTGATTGATATTAATAGGGATACCACCATTAAATGGCACAAAGTCTTGTCTCTTGGGAATATCCATTTGAGGTATGGGATTTACAATAATGTTTGGCTAAACAATATTGGACTAAATAGGAGGATTTTGAAAAATAATAAGGGAAACAAGAGGTGTAGGATTTGGTTTTCCCTGAGAGGATTTTTTATTTTTTGTTGATTGGAAAGATAACTCAGTAAAATCTATCTCTTTCCTTTTTATAGAGGATCTTATGATCAATCTTGGTGGCATGAAATGTATACAAATTTGTAAATGATACTTTAGAATTTGCTACTATACTAGATATATAGATATATGATTCAATTTGTTTAAATAAATAGTCCCATTAGGCATGTCAAAATTATTAAAAACCTAGATAACACCCAATAGAGATTAGGTTGCTCAAATTTGACTCATATATGGACTAACATTGGAATGATTTAAGGATGTGAGATACCTATGTTTAGATCAGACCTCTAGTTGTGAGGCTAGCTCCTCTGAAATGTGACTTTTAGGATCAATTACTAAACTAATTAATGTTGGGGTGAAAAAAGTAAGGAATAAACTAAAAATGAAACCTATTTATGATGGTGATACACCTATATAGTGATTGATCCTTTGTAAATAATGAAACTTAGGCACACACACATATCAAGATTGAATAATTTGTTAACAAAACTCTCTTAGATCAGTCCTAAACATTAGTAATTCAAATGGAGGTTTGAAATAAGCTTACAGATTGAAGGTGTGTGAATGGAGGTATCTAAAGACACTAAATAATAACATTCTCCAACTCAATCTCTTTTCTAACTCTTCAAGTGATCTATAAAGGATGAAATCATAGTGGTAGGTGAGGAAAGGACCTATAAAAGGAGATATACATCACACTTTTATGCAAATCAACAATCAAAATTACACATTACATCTATGAATGATATAAAAACAAACTTATCTTTATTTATTTATGGTGAAAGTTATAATTTCTATATAGTTTTCCTATACCATCCTGAGGGATGTGAAAAATGGCTTCAAAATCCTACATATATTATCAGATTGGGAGGTATGTGAAAAATGATTCAAAATCCTACATATATAGTCAAATTAGAAAGACTTTAGCCAATGTGGAGTAGAGGATAGAATGATTAGTATTCCTTGATTTAACTCAAGACTAAAGTCCTTTTACAATAATAACAAATTCTTTGAAAATATTCAAAGTCTTTAAAATCTTGCATGGCCTTCACTTTGGTGTTGAATGGAAGTGGTGGGCCCCTATTAAGTTGTCAAACATATTTTGCTTGAAAATATATGCCAATAATTGTATGTTAAATCCATATTTAATTTAT
Source organism: Torreya grandis (assembly GCA_037957365.1). NCBI lineage: Eukaryota > Viridiplantae > Streptophyta > Pinopsida > Cupressales > Taxaceae > Torreya > Torreya grandis. Next base: position 3,221,143 of record JARHVA010000467.1, read on the forward strand.
TTGAAGTTGAAGTGAGGTCCTCTCTTGTATGAAAAGCTTGAAGATGAATGAAACTAGCCAACTAGTTCACTGAAGTGATATAGCCTTAAGGACTAGTCAACTCCCTTTAAACTCAACTTTATTGAAGTGGAAATTGTATATTGAGTTTATAATGATAATTTAATTTTAATAATAGGATATGTGGTATGGAAACCTATTATGAACTATTTGATTAGCCTCTTTAACACCAAAATCTTGTTTTATGTTTTATTAAATAAGCTTATTAGGCCAATTAGGCCTAGTAGCTTACTCTTTGCATTTGAAACTCCATATAACCTTAAAAAAACCTTGAAAAAATTAAAAAAATATTAAATTAGACCTGAATCAACTCCTCCCATCATGAGATAGATGATTTTGATGAACAAACTCTTGCCATTCAATCAACAAGGTTGACTAGGTCCATTTTGCCCCATTTTCCTATAAAGTGGCGATTTTGGAGGAGATGGTATGGGAACTTATAAGAATTTTTTTTACCATATGAATATTTGAGGATGAATAATAATTCTTTGGATTCAACATCTATGATTTGTATTTTATGTAAACTTCCTTGTACCTCATGTTTCATTCTTTTTTATCCAAAAAACATGATTTCTACCATGATCCATATAACTCCATACATAAAATTGTCATTTATGGAATCATATATTATTTTAATTTATGTTTGAATTTTTTTTTTTTGATTCATGATGTTTTAATGGCAATAAAAATGACTTTTCTCAAAACTAGTCACTATGAAGGTTTTAGAGGGTTTTAGAGTTAAATCTTCTTAATGATGATTCATCAAGCCCAAAAATCCAAATATAAAATTATTTAAATGAATTTTTATTATAATTACCCCCTAAAAATCCATTAAAATATTTTATTCCCATGAAAAATATATGAGAAGATATCATGTGGAGGAAATCTGTATGTAGTGTTTTACTTGAATTCTGAACTGCCTACGCTCTTAGTGATTATTCATAAAGAAAAACCCATAAACCAACCTAAATTTTTAATTAATTTTAATTTAATATTTTTATTAAATTAATTGTAATATCTTTCATCCAAACTCCTCACGTGGTGAAAGATATGAGCATCTGATTAGGTGGCTTGGAAGGGTGTCTGGAACTGCAAAATTTAAATTTCTCCACTTGGATGAAAATGACTCTTTATTTGCTTCTCCCTGATTTAAATCATCATCATGGGGCCTTTACCATTATATAAAAACACTTTTAAATTATCTTCTTTCTTGAAAATTCAAAAAATGCCTTTTGGCCTATATGCCTACTTACTTGATTTAGCCTGTATGGGCATGGTTTGCATATAAGTTGGAGTTTTGACACTCTCTTAAGGTCTTATTAATATGAAATAACATAATACCATGATTTTTAAAATTTAAATTTTACTTATAAACCTTTGTATCACTTCAAAACCAACTTGGACCTCCTCTTGCATCATTGTTATTATTTTTTTACTAGTGAGGGACTGTGTAAAAATAATGAATACTTTCACCTATGAAATGGTCTTGAAAATTATATTTAATATTCCTCAAGTTATTATTATTTTATGTACCAAATTTCAAGTCATAATTCCACCTGTAGATGCACCAAAAATCTCGATTTTCCTTCAAAATTACCCCTTTTGTATGTTTGAGCATGTATTTGACTATGTTTTATGCTTGTTGGAGATGATTTCATGGGAAATTAAGGATTTAAATATAAAATTTATCTTAAATCACCTCAATGGTCTTCTCAAAATTCTTTAAACCGTATTCCACCCCTCTTCAAGCATGTTTTAGCCTTGAAACAAGGTAGTTAGGCCTCTATACTTTCAAAAACCTATGCAGTTATTTACTAAACCTTCATGTTATGATCAAAAGTTTTTTTATCTAAATTGAAAATATTTTAATATTTATATTGTTCACTTGAATTTAATATTCCTAACCTTTCATCTTGCAATCATATGATTGTGTTAAGGATCTTGATCCTTGTATGGCTGTATGTATGCATCTTAGGGTAAATTTGATTGTGTAAGGGCTTAGAAACCTCAAATTACACTTGTAATCATTAAAATATAATTCTTATATCTGATTCCCTTGTTCATGATCAAGAAAACAAACATGTATCATAATTAACCTTTCTCCCCATCCTTCATGCCTTTGAGATGAATGTTTGATCTCATGGATGTAAGTAACTTGCAAGGTCTTTATGGATGATTATGTCATTAGGTGTCTTATAATATTTATTAACATGGTATTTATCATTTAATAATAGTTTTAATTAATTTTATCAATTCAAAATCATGAATTACCCTATATCACTATGTTTCCAACCTCTTGCCAACCTAAATCCATGACTATGTTATAGCACAATTATAGGTGTAAAATGTAACTCAATCATTATAGGATCATACATATATCCAACATAAGAGTGTAATATATCATTATTTCATTGATTATTCATGACCGATACATGGCCAAGAGGTCTCTATGCACTATTTTACTCCTATCTTCTTCGTGCTCCAAATCTAGGTATCCCCTTTAGTAGGGTTGTAGGTGTAGGTTTGACAATGACATTGACTATGCTTCTTAGGGAATTTAAATCCTTCGATACCTATTGATGACCCTAGTCATAATTTTATTATTGAAACCTCTCTCTACATTGGATATGAAATACCTCAATAGCCCACTACTTACCCTTATTTATTAGTTCAAAGAAAGGCTTTTACCCTTATGGTGGATGTAAGTGTCCATTGAGGCTCCTTTTTTATTGTACTTATGCTTGGAAACCCTCAAATATCCCTTTTAATATCTCATTATGTTATTTTAAACCAATTTAACCCTTTTTATAGCACATTCTTCTAAATATAGTCATCTCCTCTTTAGCTCAGACCTTGTATTAAGTATTTGACTATGTTTACGTACTTATTAGCCCTTGTATGGATAGAAAATAGGGTCTAAGATACTTGGAGATAATTTTAAAACAAAAATGGTGATAAGATGTGTGAGGATAATCTTAACTTGCTAAATAACTTTAAAAAACCTCATAGCCACTTTGAGAGTCATATCATTAAAAACTACATGGTACTGTTCACCTACTTAGTTGTAAGTGAACTTTAATTGGCTATAGGGTTGTATTTTGTCCTTCTTAAACCTTCTTTGATCCTCTTGATATAATTTAACATCTCTTTCCTTCATATACTATATTACAATACTAAATTTCAACCTTAGAATATCAAAACAACTTCCTTTGAACTTAAATTTCACTCTTATGACCAATTAGGCCTCCAAAGCACAAGCCTATAGGTGTTTTTAAGGCTTTAGGTTATCATTTATAAATGAAAATTATCATTTTTTTCTCTCTTGTTACTTTATTGAGGTAATAATTTCCACTATAAACCATTCATTATAGTGTTTTAGGCTTTCTCAACCTCCTGATGACCAAACCCTCATCACTATGGGCAGTGACATAAAGAGCAACTTGTAGGTGATCTCCATGGAGACTGTAGGTATAGGTGATACTCCTCAAACCTTATTTGAGCCTAAAAAAAACTATTTTGATTCTACCTCTCTCACTTGAAAACTCTTTAAAATCTTGCATCATTTAGGTCTATTCAAGACATGGTTCACTTGCTCATTTAGTGACTCTCCTTAGGGTTAGTTGTAGGATTCATTTCTTTCTCTTATGGTATATTAAAACCCAAAAAGTGTCCTTGGTTTATACTTTTAAGGAGATTTCACACCTTTCACTATTCATGCTTGGCCTACTCTTAATTCTTTGCCTGCCAGCTCTGTTAGTGATTCTATCAATCATGAATTAGGACTTTTGTATCAATCATTTCCCCCATAGACCATTCATTGCATAACTAATTGTCGACCTTGGAAGGATGATTGTTTATTTTAAGAGTTGTAGGTTACTTTTCATGATGTCACCCTATATAGATGATGGTTGAGTGTACCTTTAAATAAGGTCTAACACCTTGTAGGATTGTATTTTCTCCTTGATTGTACTTGATGAGGTTAATTACATAGACCATCATATAAATATCCTTGTCCTTTTGAGATTGATGTCTTCAATATATTTATTTGATTGTGTTGGAATTATTTTAGGTCCTTCTTTCATGAATGTATGTGCCCTTGATTGGCCTACAATCTCCCTCTATCGTGATTTTGATGTCTCTTTAATCAACTTAGCTTGAGCCATGAATTATTTGATCATACTAGACCTTCAAGAAGGTTATATCTTACCTTGAATCTTCATTATATCTTAATATCCACATTTTGATTGTATAACCTTGATGTAGACCTCATTTAGTGATTTTACATGATGATCCATTGGCATATACCCTTTTCATCATGCTTATAGTGCCCTTTTATCAACATTTAGATCTCTTTGAAAATGGAACTATGGAATAGAGGTGGGGTGAGGATGGAAAATTATTAAATATGTTTAAAACTCATGAAAGGAGGGTGAAAAGGCATAAAACACAATGGAAAATGGTAGAGTATGAAAGTGGTATAGGGTGAATGAGATGGAAGTGAGAAATAAGGGTGAAGAATCATGACAAAGGCTAATAAATGAGTCATACATAAACATAAGCATACCTTCAACCTCATACATCAATTTGGGAGTTGTTGGAGGAGAGCAAGAGGCTAAATGTGAAACCTAGTTTTCTACAAAAACCTTAAAATATGCAAACTTTCCTTAAACTATGCTAAACTAGCCTTTTGAGGAACTTTGAGAGCACAAATATGGAACAATATATGAATATTTTTAGACTTCTTGAGGATAAATTCTTGAAAACATGAAGTAAATTCAAGTCAAGGATCAAAACAATAAAAATTAATTTTACACACTCTCTCTCTCTAAAACTATACAACTTCTTGAAAGCATGCTCAATTCTAGATTGGATTGGTTGTCTTTGTTTTCTCTATTTGACCTTTAAATGTGTGAATAATATCTTAAGGAATCCATGAAAATTAATATTATGTCCCCAAGATTTTGTCAAAAATTGAATTTTTTTGAAATATTGCCTAGGTAAGGGGAAATTAAGAAAAATTAGTTGCCTTTTTGGTTGTAAAATTGCTTAAATTATCATGTATTAAATCTAATGTTTCATCAAGGTTGAGAAGATAATTCAATAACCACTTTCTCCATGAGGAATTCCTCTAAGACTAGTTTCTTGTCCCCAAAATTTAGACCTGTGCCTTCTTGTAGACCATACCATCACCAAACTTGCAAGTAGGTCTCTTTCTGCAAACTTGGAAATTGATTGTAGTCGATAAAATTTCAACTTGTATGGAATAAAAACACCATGAAACTATTACTAAAGCTTGGTCATATCCTCCTCTTCAAATTTCCTACGCCTACTTTACATAATTTTGTAGGGATATGTACCTTACTTTGTGAAATGAAGGAAAATAGTCTATTTTTGGCCTTTTAAAGCCAAAATATCATTTTCACCACCACAACTAGAATGATATAGAATATTTATGTGACATAACCTAAAAAAAAAAAAAAATCCATGCTTTATTTATCCCAAATGGCATGTGTGGGTTAGAAAAGGCCCTTTTCACACTTGAAAACATAGCAAAACACCTTTTTAACATTTGAAATTTTAGAATAAAGTAAATTTGATGTTTTTAAAAATATTTAAAGGATTTTTAGCATAACTAATGACCTTATTTACCTAAAATTTTAATTTTAAGACCAAAAATTGCTCTTCTAGGCCAAAAATAAGCATGTTTAACTAGCTTGGTGAGGCTACTAATAGGATACTAGAAAGTTTTAGATTATAGAGTTTGGTATTTATCCTTGATATTCCAAATTACCAACATGTATTTTACAATAATTATTTTTACTTGACACATGTGGAACATAAATAGTTTTGAAAAAAAATTATAAAAAATACTTAGTTTTTATTTTACTATCAAAAATATTTTTTAAGTAATATTGTATTATGTTGTGTATGTATGTGTTTTACCTTAATTTGAATTAATGGGTAAGATATTAATATAAATTAAGACACAAATTTGAATCATAATTAAAATATTAAGATATATAATTAAATCAAGCATATGAATGTAAAAGACTTAGATTGATCCTTCTAATTTCGCAAGTGTCACATGTTAAATTTAGTAAGTACAAAAAGGGATGAGTACTTAACTTTTTTATTGACTATCTATCTATGACTATATTCTATGAGTGAAAAATTAATATAAAGATAGATTATGGTTAATTTACTAACAAAACTAATTTATTGTCTACATTCAATTTGATCCTAGATCTAGGTCAGTATCCATGGTTGGTATTGACCTATTGGCCAATATTGAACTACCCAAAATTAGGGCACAATAACTTTATGGTCACTTAAAATTGTCTTTTTTTTATTTGTGTTTGTGATCTTAAACCTTAATTATGTGCACATCTCCATAAATTAGCCTCTTTTGTCTTAAAACCCTAGGTGTGCTTATAAAAGATATAAACCTACAATAAGAAGAAAGTGTAATGAGTTGAGAAAACCCCAATCACCCACCTCTGATGATTGATATCTACCTATGTATCCAATACTCTAAGGAGGTAAATTAAGTTATAGGTAGTTTTCTCACCTAATGTGATTGTGTAATTGTGATCATTATATATATGCAACTAGTGATGTGGCTTTGATACTTTACAATGATTTATTTAACTTAGATTTGGTTTTGATACTATATGTTATTGCACATTGATAAAAGATTCCATGTCCTTCCCAAATTGAAAAATTATCATTAATATTTGATGTATATGAAATAAGTGGCAATTCCATTTTTAATAAGAACTTGATTTAGTTATATATGGATCTAATTGATGAACCAATCTTGAGTATATGTTTGATTTTATAAAATATATATTTTTAGGAGTGAATCACTACCATCTATATCAAGTTATTATTGACTAGTGATATTGATCAAGTTTGGTGGAATTGACCTATGTATAGGTGGATTGAATTGAGAGTTTGGAGATGTTTATGTAGGTATTTAACAAGTTTGAATTAGATTGTGATATTATTGTAGGTGTGTAATATATTAATGGCAGTGTTGACTCATAATATATCATGTAAGTGTGATATAATAGAGTATTAAGACTTTGTTTGAGTTTTTAAGCCATGCATGATAAATTTGTGTCAAACTTGTCATTATCAAGTATAAAATACCAAGTTCTAATATCTAAAAATGCCCCTATTTTATTCTAGAAATGTAATTATTAAAGTAAAAGGATAAAATGTAATAGATTATGAACAACATATGTTGTCTTTGGTATGAATCTCCAATTGTGCAGGTCACTCAATTTTCAAAATATGTGATCATGTGTAGTCATAGTCTATACATTGACTATTTTAATATAAGACTAAATTTTTGAAATTTTGAAATAAAAAGGGTTAGAGTAAAAATGTGTGTTGGTGAAAATCATGTTTCTCTTAAAAATCATTGGATATTATGCTTCCATATTTAATAATTAGAGAAATTTAGGCTTCCTTGTTGGAGCACATGGAGAGTTGGAGTGTTTGTGCCCTAAATTTTATATATATACAAGCTCTTGGGTTGGGAAAATAACATGCTTGAATCCTCATTAATTTTTGGATAAGTATGAAATGTACTAACCCAAATAAATACATAAGTAATAGATAATTTTTCATGCCTAAAATTTCTACATGGCTCTACACCCACACATTAATTTTTTTTTAAACACACTTATCATGCACATTTCAAGAACATGATAATAAGATTGAGTAACTTTAAAAGGACTGTGGTTCCCAACAAATATTATCTAAAACAAAAAATAACTACTTAACATTCTCTCTTGGTATAAGAGTTGTATACTGGACTATGACTAGCCATGGTGTCTACATATTGATCTAGCCATTTGCAGGGATGCTAAATTGCATACAAAGGAAAGGTAAATTCCAAATTTTTACTAGATTCAAGGAGATAACACTAAATTTCATGTTATTAAAATTGTTATGTCAAATCAATGTCATCAAGGAAACATGACCCTTATGAAAGTTAGTAGACTATCAATGCATAGTTATTCCATCATGATCAAAAGAGTAATGCACAGCTATAATCAATATAAAAAGTGATTCATTAATGGTTCAGTGAGTTTACACATGCACAAGAATCAACAGTAAGGCAAAGTTGTGCAATAAGAAAAAAGGCTTCAAACAAGAGTAAGTTTTATACATATATTTTCAAAACCTATAAACACTCTTAAGGTAATATATTAAAACTCATAAAGGACACATTAAGACAATTTATCATTCACCATGACATAAATATCTCTTACTAGCACAAACTATGGTTATCACTCAACTTGATAAATTGGTTACAGATTGACATCATAATAAATATCCCCAGAAGGATATAAATATTTACAACACCTAAAACTACTTTTATAAGTTAAAATTAACTCATAAGATACCATGGTACAATTCCAAGGGAATGAAATTTCCAATTTAGAGTGGCATTCCAAAAGGGTTTTACTGGTGAAAGTTTATTTAACTCAAGAAGATGGAATAAATAGATTTTAGAAATGCTCTACCAAAAATATAAAATGTTCCATTTCAATCTATTTCAAGTTCCCTTAGATATTTTAAAGTTAAGAGAATTCAAAATCACTTTTAATATTTGCGTTATTCCAACTCTATCTTGTTTTATAAGTTTAATTCCAAATAAACTGTATAAGCTAATACAGAACAAGAAAATGCAAATCTATACATTTACCTCCCAAAATTGGGTCAAAAATTGACATCTAATCAAGTTAAAATCCTTAATTTGGTTATTTCAAATATCTTATGGTAAATAAAGAGGTTACTAGTCTTAGATTCATTTAATTTTTTATTCAGGCATTTATTTGAGCCAAGTTCTAAGCTAATTTAAGTGGATTTTAAATAGGTAATACAATAGATAATTCATACTAAAACTTAAAGAATAAAATAGTTATTAACCTAATTAACTATTTATCTAAAGAATATTTAAATATTATTATCTCGCCTCTCACTGTAGGTTTGGAGAACATGTGTTACAGGTGTAACCTTTGTGGTTAATGTCTCTCTTAAGGCTAGGTCACTCCATTAAAATTAAATTATCCAACAATATAACCACTAAAATAACTTTTTAACTACAAATATCAATCAACCCACGCTTGAATAACTATCTTAAGGGTGCTTACATTTCTCAAGCATTTTCATCACTTATATATAATTATAAATCTTTGACATTGCAACATTTATATATCCAAGTGATTAAAAAAAAATCACTAATACTAATATTAGCTGTCCATGACCAAAAGTGTCCATTTAACTTGATTAAAAATAATTTATGTAAGCACACAAAATAACATCAAATGGTTATAAAAGATACCAAAATATATTCAATAAGTATGATTCAACCAATCTCAACAACTACAATAGATTTCAATTCAAAATCAACTCAAGAGTTAACAATGCTATTTTAAGGAGGATGATTTACATAATGTATCATTTGTAAAAATAACAAATAATCATCATCCATATAATAATAAACAAATATAAATGACATGCAATGCACTATTTTTCATTAATTAAAAAACCACACTTCTTGTTGTACCCTGCACTAAAACCACAATAATGAATATATCAGCGTTAAGATGGTAAGTGAAATCTTGAAAATCTTCCAAGTTATTCAAATAATTAACATATTATAAAAAATGTACATATTTCAAGATTATCCTTCCACTATTCTATGTAAAAATGATATTTAATCAAGATGGAATATAGGAGTATACATCAATCTAAATTATTTTACAAAGGTAAAACACTAAAAATAAATAGTATTTATTTATTTATTATTTCAATGACAAATAATAATACAATAGGAAAATATAGAATAAATCTTCTAGGTTTTTCTCAAAAGCATTAATGCCACTACCAATATTTTTAAACTTAAACATTTACTAATTTATAACATTTAGTTCAAAAAATAATTTTGGTGCTTCGAAGCTCCCATCATGCACCTTTTAATATGGATAAGTCTAAAATCCTACAACTCTCAAATTTGACTAATTCTAAAATATGATAGGATCCCCCTTATGCATAGGATTTGCACTAACACTTCAATATAATTATATCACTAGTCTAAATAAAATTGTTTTGGTTATTTTCTAACATGAAGGAATTTAAGAACACATCAAAAACATTATCCAAAATAATATTTTATAGATTTATTAACTTGTTTCAAAATTTAAAATTTGAAAGCCATCATTAGCCTGGATTCAAATAAGGAGAAAAAATTACCCTTATTATTTTATTTGAAGATAAATTTATTTAGTATCAAGATCACACAATAAACCTATGGTTTTCACCTCCTTAATTTATACTTCTACAATTTACTACACTCGAATAACACTTGTTGAAGATAGTACAAATGTTTGAGGCATAACACAATATAAATATCAGTAACTCCACTACCATGTTCAACAAATTATATATTACAAACATCAAAATTCCAAAAAATATATATTATATTTAATACATAGTTGTAGTTTTATACCTAAGCTTTAGTCATTAGTTTATTTTTATCGAATCCTCCCTTAACATGATGGATAACATATTATGGATTGACTTAACTCTTACAATAAAATTGCTCTCCTAATTGATATTATAGTAAAATAATCTCTTTTAACACAAAAAAAAATTATAGTGTTATATTAATTCTTTTAATCATCCCTATAATTTGGCACTTCAAATAATACCAAAATACAGGTATTAAAAATGGTCATTATAGACACTTCAATTTTATTACTTTCATGTTAAGTTGTAAAATGGAACAACTTCCCATAATTATACACAATTTGATTTGAAATCATTTATTCATCTAGTATATGTTTTCAAATTCACCTCAAGGCATCTCTAGGTGAGCCAATTCATAATATTATATCTATTTAATTATTATTTCTCTATTCAATTACTTTATTATAGTAAATTAAATAATTCCCCATTTCTCTGATTAATTAATTCTATTAATTCTCCCTCTCTAAATCATTTTTCTAATTATAGTTTTATTTTAAATATAATTATAATTATCTTACATTTAATTAATTATTCTTTTCTTCCAATTGGACATCTTTATTCAAGAAAGGATCTTCATATTCTTTGAAACATGCTTTTGTGAGCTAAAATAAATTGATAAAGTAACTTAATATACAAGATTATTCTCCGCCCTTTAGTTTGGAGACAATATGAAGGGCCCACAATGAATATTGTGAGATATTTTAGGAGTATTATAAACCATTCATCTTGTAAACAAGATGAAGGGACCACATTGGTTATCCATATGCATTTGTTGGAATGATTGTCAACCCTTCATCTTGGAAACAAGATGATGGGCCCAAAATGACTCTCACAAAGATAGTATGAGGAAAATCCTCCACCCTTCATCTTGGAAACAAGATGAAGGGGTTATATTTAATCTAATTTGATATTTTCAAAGATCATCTTCCACCCTTCATATTTATTGAGATGAAGAGTTCACAATAGTGATCCATGTTCTAATCCATGTGCATATTTTGAGCATTTATTTCTAACCATTCATCTTGATTTAAATATTAAGGCTCCTCATTGATCTAATTTTTTTATAAATAAACTTTTTTCATTGAAATTCATCATGTTCAAGAGTTATATTGAAGCCCTGTCATTTTATCAAGCTAACTTATTCATCAACCTTCTAGTTGTGATCAATTCAATATGATCCATAGTTTTAAGGGAGATGTACTCATGCAATTGGCATTGACAAATACAATCTGAATCTACATACAATCCAAATCCCCACAAATATGAGTTCCATTGAAGGTTTACATTATGTTTGTTTGATTATTTAGTATTGTTACCTTGTTTTTTATTGACTCACAAGATCTTCTTTGTAATTTTTCATATTTTTGATTACTTTTCTTGTGTTTTACAACTTAGGGAAAATATTGATAATTTTGCATTCAAATGATACTTATGGCACACCTAGTGAGACTAGCAACCCATACTATTATTTTGAGTTTATTTTTTAGCCTTTCTTTAAAGAATATCTAAATATTATATCTCTTAATTTTTATAACTTCCTGCCATTTTCTGTTTTTGAATTTGGAAAATTCATTCATAAAAATAGTGATTTCATTCTGATTTTATATTAATCAATGAAATCAACCCATAATTGGCAAAAACATCATTATTTTATATTTTTTGATCTTTTTTATTTGTGTTATGTATAGGTTTATGATATCGATGAAATCATTTTACCATTATAAAAATTGTCAATTTCATTGGTGAAGTTGGCATTATAATCAGTGAAATTGACCTTATTATTATCAAAATCATCTACATTCATTATTTCTTGTCTCTAGTCTATTTGTTTGGACTTATTATTATAAAAAAAACTGTTCAAGTCATAGGTGAAATTTCTACTTTCATCAGTGAAATCACTATACTATCAGTGAAATTATCTCTATATTGACAAAATCACTCTCAAATATCTCTCTATTTGGTTTTCTATTTGTTAGTGAAATTGTTCTTTCATTAGTGAAATTGTCTTGATATTAATGAAATTATTGATATAATTGATGAAATCATCTAGTAATCAATGAAATTTCTCTTGTTCATTTTGTTGTGTTTTATTTTCTATTATTTTATAGGTTTTCTAAAATCAATGAAATTTTTTCATGTTAAATCGTGAAAAATTTTCTATGTCAAAATCTGAGCGTTGAAAAAACCTAGAAAATCAACCTTCTTTTCTAGTCAAAGACCCCCAAGTAAAAATACTCTCCTTAATTTCTTGAAGGTTCTGAAAGTGGGGTGATCTATTCAATCAAATCACATTTTACATGCATATCTCATTTTAGTGCTTTAAAAATCAATTCACAATCCATTTTGGGTTCTAAGAAAACTTTATATTTTTCAAGCATTTTCATCTTTTATAAGTTTTCTTACTTTCTGAGTGTGTTATGGGAATATTTTATGTGTATACTCTCCCTTTTAAGTGACTCAAAAATGCAAATATTACAATTGTTTTAAATCCTAAAGATTAGCCTATTATGCTCTTTATTCACCCTTAGTGGGGGTTATGTAAATTAGAACAACAATACATTCTTTTTTATTTTGACTTAGCAAGTGATATTTCATCACCTCCTCATAAGTTTTCTACAAGTGTGTTGACCTAGGGTTTCATCTCCCAACATCATACCAACCCCACTTATCAAGTGGGGTATAAAAATTGAGCATGTTATTTGATTAGATAGTGGTTAAGTAGTTAACCTAACAAGTTGATTACATCCTCAGATCATGCACATTCTATACATTTCACTTTACTAAGTAATTAATGGATAAAGTGGTTGTAAAAATGACAATAACTTTTTGTAATAAGCTAGATGGTTTGACATCTAATTGATGGATAGTTATAAATCACCCACATACCATAAGGTATATCAAGATCATATATTAAACCCCTAAAAATATTAGCTTGAGACTCTTTATCCATGACATAATCATTGATGCAGGAGTGCAAAGGTCAATATCTCATGAAGATATTTTTTACATAAAAATATTTTTGGATAATGGGGACTTAAAAACCCTATCAATAATTATAATAATTTATTTAATGAATCTTAAATTTTATTCTCTACCAAGTCAAGTATATCAAAAAACTCGCTGAATATGGAGTAATCCCATTAGTCACTAAAATAAGGTTGATATATTGAGTATTATCTTGATTGATTGTGGTGTCAAAACTTTGTCCTAATTTTCATACACCTAGATGAAAAGGCATTACTATGTCTATGTTCTTAATACAACTTGTTCAAGACTTGTACATTTCATACTTCCTTTGTGTGAAATTATATTGTTAATATGTCCATGTTCCTAATCAAAATCAGTATTTATACTACTTGTGTCCTGATTATATCTCAAACCACACTTCTCTTATTTGATATCGTATTATCACTCTATCTATGTGGGTTTGAACTATTCTAGTATTGTTATTAATTTTCCATTCTAATATAATTTTTAATCAAGATTCCATTTTATTCCCTTATATTTAGATCAACTTTGTTTGAATCCATTTTTTCTTGTTTCAATTTATAATTCATTTTCCCTTTCCTATCTAGATCTAGTCCAAATTTCATGTCTGATATGCCTCATTATACATGAAGTGGTATGGCCTATAATGCCACTTATGAGGATGATTGGGCTCAAGGTCAAACTAATCCATTCACATATCAACCTACTTCTCCTTATGGGCAAGAAGGTTTTATGAATCAAAATAATGTGGAGGTTAACCAAGATGTGTATCATTTCAACATAAATTTGAGCTACACTTATTTGATAATAGAGAAGATATCATTGTGTGTTTATTAGAGTTAGGTGTCAAACCTCCTCATGATTTTACTCTAGAAATCCTATGTCAAAAATCACCACCATCAAGTATTGTCTAAATTACCAAGTCTAATGATGATGAACCATCTTATATCCATGATCCCCAAATTATTCAATTGTCCACAAATCCAAAAATCTAGAAAAGGTAAGGAGCTACTTGTATCCTCACCCAAAGTCTCACCAAACATATAAGCTCAAGTATGAAAAATGCATAAAATGTTCAATGAGTTTTTTGATTTGGTACTTAAAGCAAGAGTTAACCCTCTACATGAACATCAAAGAAAAGATACACTGGTTGAACCATTGACAAATGTTGATCATTTTTATTGAGAAACTTACACCCAAAGATCCTTTACAATTAGTTTTATAATATCTCCAACAAACATATCCCAATCATCACCAAGTGTTGAGTAATCCCATATGTTAAATTTCATCTATTAAAATTCCTTCTAAATAGTTACCTAAATCCATTTCTCTCCAACAAGTCCTAAATAAAGAATTAATTCTAAATCATATGTTCCCCAATGTAGTTATGTTAATGTTCCTTCTAAAATATAGAAACAAATTCCCTTAGTCTAATAGGTTGCTTCTACATAGAAACAAGTCCCTGTCATTCAGTAGTAAGTCCTTAGTCAAACACAATAGTCTCCTCCTATGCAATAGTATATTTCCATTCCATAGTCTAATTTTATTCAATTCCAATTTACTCCTACATAATGATGTGTTTCCATTCCTTATTCCAATCAAGATTTAGAAGTATAAATAATGCATACAATTGGTTAGGGCAAAGATTTCCAATAAATCTGATGAATTCCAAATTCATTATCAACCAAATAATCCCTCATCCACTTCTCACTAAACTACCTTGTCTCAAGAACTAAAAGTTATAAAAGTTACAATATCAGCATTAAAATCTAGAAATCAAAGTCAAAAGTACAAATTGGATCATATATGTTCATATCCATTTGATTCAAGTATTTTCTAGAAACCACTTCCCTCTCATTTTGAGATTTAGATGTTTGATAAGTATAAAGGAAAAGATGACCCAAAAGAGCACCTTGGTCTATTTTTTTGTCTCATGTTAAGAGGTCAAGTATATTCCTAATTTATTACTTTGACTATTCTCATATAGTTTAGTTGGTCCTACCTTAGAGTGATTTACACATCTGCCAAAAGGTTATGTTACTACATTTGATGACATTTCTATGAAATTCATTAAACACATTTTTTATAATATTGAGCATGATTTAACCATGGTTGACATATGTATTATTAAATGAAGAGGAGGAGGAGAGTTTTGTTGCATATCTTCAAATATGGAATGCACTAGACAATAGATTTCCCCATGCACTTCCTGACACCAAGTTGGAAAACATTTTTATGAGAAATATAAATTTATAACTGGTACTTAGTCCCATATTATAATTCCAAAAAAAAATTATGGTGTCATTACAAAAAAAAATTAGATAGAGAAATCTCTAATTGATAAAGGATTGATTAGTATTTATTCATAAAGTTAAAATCAATATCAATAGTAGTCTTTAAGTCAAAACTAGAATCAAAACCAACATGTTACTCCAAATCTAACAATAATGGTAGATAATATCAAGATGTTCAACTATAACAAAAATATAGTGGTAAATGGAGTCATGAAGGTAAGACATGTTTAAAACATACAACATCCGCCCATTCAAAATATGACACAACTGTCACATCTTGCATTGTAAAGGCAACCTCCTCAAATAAATCAATAAACCAAATAACCATTTTTTAATCTAGGAGATCCTACTGAGAATGTGTTTCTTAAGTTACTTGATTCAAACATGATTATCTACCCAAATATAAAACATTTTGATGAAATTTAACCTAAACTATATTGGCATAGGGATGATGAATATCGTGAATACCATTAAATCAAAGGACATGAAATTTATAGATGTGTAAAATTGAAACATCTCATTTAGGACATGATTGAAAGGGAAATATTGAGTTGAAAAATGTTTCATCCTCTAATTCTAGTTAGAATATGGGTATTTACCAAGACCCTTTCCCTTGAAAGAATTACAAGGTGTATTAACAACAACATCAACCCAAAAATAATCATAATCAACACTAGGAATCCCATGCTCATGATGTTGATTATTGTTCCACCCCTACTATTACAACATAGTGGGATGTGTCATAAAACGTCACATAGATATAATTATGATCAATCCCCAATCCTAAAACTCCCAACAAGAAAACCCTTTTATCCTAGGATCATGTCCATGTATTTTGAGAGTCCCTCCTTATGATGCTTGTTATCAAGTTATTATTCCAATATATATCTATTCTAATTCAAATTATGGTATTTATATTCCCAATTGAGATTGTGTTATTAAAAATCAACATGCTAAGATCACCTTTCAAGGTCATGTATCTTCTTCTATTGATCTTAATCAACCTTATCATTCAAATAATATCCAAGATCAGTGCAAGCCCAGATATGCAGTTGTTAAAAATCCATATGACCTTGTGGATTAGTTAAATAAAATGTTAACACATATTTCCATTTTGTATATGTTATACACATATTAGCTACAAAAATATGTATTGTATGAGATTTTGAGTCAATATCAGGTTCCAAGCAATATTCCATTAAACAAATTTCAAGTAATGGTCGAACACTTATGTCTTGGTCCTTTATTGGTGTTTGATCGGAAGGATATATCATCTCTGGGAGCTTCCCACACTAATTATCTATATATTTAGGTTAAAATTACCCATCAAAAGATCAATAGAGTACTGATAAATAATGGATCACAAGCATTAATATTGTTCCACTAAAGTTATTTCAACATCTAGGTTACACTTTAGTAGATTTGAATGGTATTATTACTATCAAGGGATGTGATAATAAAGAATTCCAATTATAAGGAACCATTTCTTTGCCCATTCAAGTTGGGTTTGTTATCCATAGTACCCTTTTTCATGTAATTGATCTTGATCTACCATACAATATCCTTATTTACCATCTTTGGATTCACAAGATGCATGTAATGCCTTCCATGATTCATCAATGCATTAATTTTGCTCATGATAGAATGAAGTTGACTATTCATAAATATTTTTAACCATATTAATATTGAAAACATCTTGAATCAGAAGGTTGTCAATACACTTATTATCCTAGTGTTATCACTCCCATCAAAAAATACAAACAAATAATATTTAATTCACCTATATATAATTATATAGATCCTAATACAATTCTATCTTATTCCAAATCACCTTTCCCCTCCTTGAATTCATCTCATTTTAACATTCATGACAAAGGTCTAGGCATGTATAATATGGAAGATGATTTTCATGTGGCCAAATTACCTAGATCACCTAAGTATTATGGCCAACCCAAGATGAAGTGGTATTAAAAAGGGACATCTTCTCTTATGCAAACTCTTCCATTTATTCTAAGAAATGCTTTTAGTCAAGAATATTTGAAGCTATAGAACAAATTATGGTTTTATAATGAGGATCTATCTCCTTGTTTCTAGAGTAAAAAATACATTATTCCCAAAAATATTATGGCTCATAATGATTATAAAGGTAAGGGAGTGGGGACCAAAGAATAAGGTTGATTATATATTATTATTTTGGTAAAACATTCAAAAAAACAAGGTTTAGGATACAAATTGCCTAGGGTAATTTCCAAACATCTTAAAAGTGGTCAAACTTGTCCGCTTAACGTCAATGTTCATAGTAATGACATATAATCTTATTATAGTATATAATATGAGATTTACAACACTAATATATTCAATTCATTCTCTATACTTACCATTTCCATTATTCCTACCATTCCCCTCACCCTCCAATATCCTAACATTATTGATTGGTACTAGTAAGGTAACGATATTTCTCTTGATGAATTTGAAAATAAAGAAGTACTATCAAATTTCTTAGGCCTAAGATAAGTTACCAAAGATAGGGATTTGTCTTCACTTTGGATCTTATGGCCTACTTTGGGGAGTAAGTGAGCTTTCTAAGTTAAAATAAAAATGAAACATTGAGATCCTTAAGTAAAAACCTTTCTAAGGCACTTTCAGATCAGGGAAAAACAAAAGATAAAGATGTGTCCTTTGGTGTAAACCTTTTTTTGATGCCATTGGAGGAGGAAGTTTGTTCTCCCTCATTGGAATCCCAAAAGTCCACAAGTCCCTATCTATCTTATAGTGTTGAGTTCAAGCTTGAAGATCATGATGAATTTGAGCACATGGTTCTATAAAATCCCCATTTAGTATCACATTGGCCATTACCTAAAGGAGATGAGTCTAATTCTTCCTACATGGATCCATCTAAAAGTTCACATTCTAATTCTAATGATCAATTACCTTATTTTCCTCATATTTTGGATTATTGTTCCACACTTCTAGTAGAAGACATGATATAGATCAAAATGGGTACACTTGATGATTTAAAGATAATAAATCTTTATGCATCCCTCACTATAGAGGAGTGTGAATTGCTCATTTCCCTTCTCACAAAATTCATTGATATATTTACTTAGGCTTAATTAGATATGTCTTGTTTATATCCATCATTAGTTTTTCATCACTTGGTTATGCATCTAGATGCCAAACATATTAATTAAAAGTTAATAACGATGCATCCACACATTCTTCTCATGTTCAAAGTTGAGATATAAAAAATATTGGCATCAGGTTTCATCAAACCCATTCCATATGTAGATTGGATTTCCAGCATTGTTTTTTATTAGCAAAAACTAGTTGGTATTTTCACCTTTATGAATTTTAGATAAATGAAGCTTGTCCTAAATATGACTTTCTACTATTGAATATAGATATGATTTTGGATTCAACATCAGGATACAAAATGATATCTCTCATGGATGGATTTCTAGGATATAATTATATTAAAAATGGTCTATAGGATCAAGTCAAAATAGCATTTACAACCCCTTTGGGCACATTTTTTATCAATTCAAGCCATTTTTATTTAAAAATTTAGGGTGTACTTATCAATGAACAATCATCATAATATTTCATGATCTCATGCATGATATTGTTGAAGACTATGTTGATGATATCTTAGGCAAATCAAAAACTCGTGTAGAGCATCTAATAGTGTTGTGAAGAATATTTGAATAGCTATGTGAGTATAGAGTGCATATCAACCCTAAGAAATGTGTTTTTTGGATTACATCCAAATATTTGTTAGGCTTCATTTTCTCTCACAAATGAATTAAATTTTACCCAACCAAAGTTTAAGGAATCATTGAAATGTCATCTCCTTATAATCTGAAGCAACAATGCAATCTACAAGGAAAACTCCAAGATATTAAACACTTCATCTCTCAACTTGTTGATTATCATCATCTATTCACTCTTATTCTCAATAAATTCATTACATTACATTTCAATGGAATGTTGAATGCCAAGAGGTTTTTGATCAACTTAAACAGTATCTAGTTAATCCTCTTATACTTATTCCACCTATGCTAAAAAACCTTTCTTATTGTACCTTTGTAAAACTAATAGTGCCTTGGGGGCACTCTTTACTTAGCATGATGATCAAGAAAAATAATGAGTTATTTATTATCTAAACAGAACATTGGTTTCTTATAAATAGAATTACAATCTAATTGAGAAAACATGCCTTGAATTAGTCTTTACTTCCTAAAAACTTAGACACTATATGTTGAATAACTAGACACTATTAGTTTATAAAGTAGATCCATCAAAGTAATTATTATAAAAATTAGTTCTCATGGGTAGAATGGAAAAATGGGTCATGTTGCTAAGTGAATTTTATATTGAGTACACACATCAAAAATTAATCAAAGGGTAAGTTATCATTGATAAATTGGTCAAGGCACCTACACAAGATTTCATTCTTATCTAGTATAATTTCCTAAAGAGTCAATTATGACTCTAACTAAAAACAAAGAGTGGAAGCTCTATTTTGAAGTTTATTTCACATCACATAGTTCAGGAATAGGATTATTATTCATTACACCATATGTCATTATTATTCTTAAATATTTTTGCATTGGATTTTTATACACAAAAAAAATCATTGAATATGAAGATTTGCTTGTTGGATTGTGTTTTACTGTTCAATGGGATATTCAAAAATTACAAGTGTATGTTGATTCTCAGCTTATTATCAAGCAGGTGACTAATCAATATCAAAAAAATGATCAAAAGTTAGTGCCTTAAAAAACTATGGTGGATGCTCTCAAACTCAAGTTTGAAACCATTCAGTTTGAGTAGATCTTGAGAGCCAACAATAAGTCATCTAATGCCATGGCTACTATTAGATTAATGATTTTGACTTTATTCTTATGGTCTAGAGTATGAGTTTCTCATTAGGTATCTTCTTTTTCCATCTTAAAATTATTCACATTTTAGGTGATATGTGTCATTGTTGGTCCTAATTCCCCTTAGTACCATGGCATCTTATCCTATCTCCATGGTCACGTCCTTCCACCTAATCTATCTTGAAACTAATTGAAATCATTTATCCAAAATATTTCCTATTACACTATAATTAGAATCTCACTATATTTTTAATGTTATGATGTAACTTTGCTTCACTATTTAAATATAGGATAATTTGAATTAGCACTTAAGGAAGTCCATGAAGGGATTTATTGGGCCCACTATATGGTATGGTCCTAGTAAAGAAGCTCCTCCATACTGGTTACTATTGGCCTACTATTGAAGTAGATGTATGTGTGTATATTAATAAATGTATACCATGTCAAAAACATGGTGATTTAATTAACACTTTAAAATAGGGAATACAACCATTCATAACTCCTTGTCCATTCACAACATGGGGGCTTGATCTCATTGGCAATATTAACCCTACTTCTTCTGATGGTCATAAATATATCCTTACTAATACCAAGTATTTTACTAAATGGGTAGAGGAAATCCCTCTCAACTATATAATTGGTAAGTATATTTCAAAATTCATTATAAATCACATTATTTGCCATTATGGCATCCCTTCTACCATTATCTTAGACAATGGTACATCCTTTAAAAATATAGACGTCTCATCCCTCTATTTTGAATTCCATAAGAAACTTAATATTTAAACCCCATATTACCCTCAAGTGAATGGCTAGGTAGAAGCATATAACAATACACTAACCAAAATCCTTAAAAATTGTGTCAATGTATTTGGCCAAGATTGGCACATGAAAATATTCCCAACCTTATAAGTGTATTATACCAATGTTCACACTCCTAATTGTATAACTCCTTATTCTCTGGTCTATAGATTTGAACCCATCTTTAATATTAAAATAAATCTAACCTCATTATGAATTTAACTACAAGGTGTCCTTGATGAAGAAGACTATCGAGTGGCCAAACTAGTAGAGTTGGATATTTTGGATGAGAAAAGGCTAGTCTCCCTCAATAACCTAAATTTTTATCATAATTGGCTACACCAAGGTTACAACAAGAGAATCATTTCCTGAGAGTTTGAGCTTAGTGACATTGTGCTCAAATAGAATTAGAAAAATATTAATGTTTAATAGGAAAATAAATGTAAGCTTTATACCAAATTGGTTAGGCCCCTTTATTATTATTGCTATCTATGGGTTTGGTGCATACATACTGGCTACTGAAGAAGGTGATGAATTAGACAATACAATGAATATTATGCATCTTAAGCACTTTCATGCTTAAAGTTACAACACTCTAGTATATAAATGTTCCTGATTGGGGGCATCTTTATTCCATTTTATCTTTCCCTATCTATTTAAGCCTACCTTGGTGGCATCTTTTCACTATTCCTTTGTTCCCTATCTTATTACCATCACGGTCTTATTATGATTCTATATGTAAATTAGATAAACATTCAACAATATTAAAGAAACAATGAAAAATGGATTTTTTTGTCATAATCTCTTTGTATAAGAATTGTCACACTATATAACGTCATTGATTATTCAACTTGTATGACTTTTTATTATTCTTTTGAGTAGCTAGTAGTTCTTGAGCACATTTACTCATTCCAATTATTCTTGTTATATCATAATTCATTGCTTAAAAAGAGGAAGTTGTATCCTATTCCATATTGTTTTTGAATGATCCTCCTTAAATTTTTGGTGTCTAAACAACCATCTTCATGTTCCATGTTCCTTATTCCCTCTCAAATTCATGCACCCATGAATTTCCTTTCCTTTTATAACTATTTCTATATTTTTATGTTCTCATTCCTTTACATTCTTTGGTCAAAATACTCTTGTTCAAATCCTATTTCAAAAATTCCTAAAAAGTTCAAAAAATCTAAAATCCCTTATAGAGTTAAAATATTACAAAAATCCTAAATAGTTAAAAAACTCCAAAAATCTTAAAAATTCTAAATATTCCAAAATCCAAAAAAATCCAAATATTCCCTTATGTCAAAAAACCTAAATAATCTCATGACTCAATATCCTAAAGTTTTCCTTGTTTGTACCCATTTCTAAAGTCCACATAATTAATTATTATCGTGTTGCTCATATTGGGTTCTAGTTTACTTAAGTACCTCATTGGTGATTTTCATTTTCTTGTGAGCATGAAATTTCAAAAAGTGAGACCAAATTTCCATGCTTTTACCATTTTATGAGCTTCATTCCACGTTCTCATCATTTTATGCATTAAATTCACACTCTTACCATTTTGAAAGTTCATATTTCATGCTCTCACCATTTTGTGAGCTTAACCATTCTATCTTAAATTGTTCATGTTCTCATCCCTGATCATACTTATCATTTTTTTTCTATTTAATTTCTAGTCAAACTAAAATGGATTGAGGTCTAATTAGACTATGTAGGTAGTGCTAGATTTTATGAGGTCAACTCGGCCATCCTTTGTTCCATGCTCTTAATTTTTTATGAGCATATCTCTTGCCATATTGGCAAGATTGTTTCTTATATGCTCTCATCAGTTTAAGATTTTTTATTCCATAATCAATCTTATTCAATTATCGTCAATCTTCATCAATCCCAAAACCTTGGGAGAACTACATTTGGCCTAAATTCCATAATAGATTCAGTGTTCATGGGACTATGTAGGCACATCCACTTATTTGGGGCACTTGGAGTCAACTCAGCCACATCTTCCTTATTCTTCTACTCCCCCTTTAGTCATGATTATTTTTTGGTACCCTTGGTCTCAAATAATAATGACTTATTATCACATACGCAATAATTTTTTGAATGGAATGTTTACTTGCTTACTTATGTGTCTTTAAATGGAATGTTTACTTGCTTTCACTCATATGTTTCAGAATGGATGATTAGAGTTTATATCAAGTTCCTTAGCTTGTTACATTTTATTTCTCACATGAATCTTGGTTATTTAAATTAAGGTGTTTGGATGTGATTGAATGTATTCAAGATTAATTTTAATTCATTTTGTCTAGGTGTGTTGTTTTCTTACTCATTTGCCTTAATTTAGTATATCATGTTTTTCACTTAAGTTTTGATTATTCATATCATGATTTTGAGTGGTGATTACTTGCATGTGAATTAGATTGATTTAATTACATTATTTTGTACATTTAAATCTTGATTATTCATATCTTATTTTAAATTGTATACATTTGCATTTTGAATTCAAATTGATACACATTTTGAAAAATGAATGTTATCATTATTCTACCTAGATTATGATGCATATTATCATGTGCAATATAGAATAAAGTTTCAAAATGGTTCACGTATCCATAAAATTAATTAAATACACACACACACACACACACACACACACACACACACACATATATGATAAAATAATATAAGCTAAAAAACATCATGATCATCATGTCTATCTATCTCATCAAGTACTACAATCAGGAACATGTCTAACATCAAGATCATAGCACATCATGTCTAATCAATGAATAAATGACATAAGTAAATAAAATGAAGCATCACATGAGATAAAATTAAATATCATACATATCATCTATATTAAAGTGATCAATGTTTGTATATACATCAATTTGGGTCATATACATCATAAGAGAGTAAAAATTATAGCTTGGATCATCTAAGTACATCATATACATCAATACACCTCATAGATCAAAAGTGAAAATTAATGTCTCAAGTATAGTCAACTCTGACTATGACTATCTCTAGTAGATCAATCTATCTAATCTCCCTACTGAGAACTCTCTCCTCTCCTATCTAGTGGTGATGATTGATGTATCAAAGGACCCATAGTATATGATTGAGGTTTAGGTTGTATTATTAATTTGGCTGGGGTAGAAGACCTATGTGATCAAGATGATATAGAATATGAACATTGGTGTGCCTTATACTCCAAAAATGTAGGTCTTATAGCTCCCTTTGATGTCATTGTCTCATATAAATTATTTTAGTATGTAGCCTCATCCTTAGCCTAAAGGCTCCTATGACAAATCCATATCACACTTCTATATATGGCTACCTCTCTAGCCTCATCCTTCTCAATCTATAATCTATCCATCATTGCTTATACCATGTCCCTCTTGATTAGTGATGAGTACCACTCTGCTATGGTTTTATCTATCTATGACACAACTTATGTATGTCCTTGTACCATTACATCCCTCTTTGACATAGAAACATCTCTCTCTAATCTAATAGAGTACATCTCTGAAGTAAGTTGTATCTATATCTAGTGTATCCTAGCTATCTTTTCACCTAATCTATACATCTTTACTTGATCTATAGTAATTTGTATGTGTACTAAGGATAACTACTAGGATCAATAGTGCAACTTTGCATGTAAACCTATGAGCTCAGTCTCTCTATCACTCATCTCTTATCTCAATCTATCAATGGTATCCTATGCCTTTATAGATATGGATGGTATAGATGGACCTGTCTACCCTACATCCACTATCACGTATGTATCTTGAGCAAATCTTGACATATCTACCTCCATCATCTCCTTATCAATCCCAATATCCACCTCCTCCTATACATACTCTATATCGACATCATCTCTATCCTCTATCTCAATATCCTCTAACTCCTCATCCCCCTCATCCTCTCCCTCCTCCTTTGCTCCTACATCCACTACTCTAGCTCTAGGAACTCTTGGAACCTATATGTCATCACCATCTTATGAAATAATCAGTCTCAAAGGTTGATGTTGGGATAATCATTCTTTATAATCCTCTATCACTCTAGCATCTACTGGCCACCTGCATATATCTAGGCTACTTAGGATAGCAATCAAAGCTAACTCTACCCTTAGCTTGATCTGAGGGTATTCCTTATTACCCCCTCTCTCTCATGTCATGTACAAACTATTAAGGACCTAGTAATACATCCTAATGTAATACAAAGTTTCATTCTACCTTATCTAACCTATAACTCTCAATAATATACTCCTACCAAAAAACCCATAATGTAATAAGGAGTAGTCATATGGAATAAATATTATGTATCCTTTACCCACTAAAATTGAATAACTTGATAGGGCCTCCATGTAACATCTACATGGATCTTATCATAAATTTCTTGTCTATAATATCAAATCTCTCTCCTATGGATCTTATGCCCTAGCCTGACCTAGCACCATTTATATGTTATGGGCTCATTTAGACCCCTCTACTACAATCTACCAATAATATGCTTAATGTAAACATGTTCCCATGCCCACACCTAAATTAATGAATATGGACCAATACTCCATCCATCTTAATTAAATACATTAAAAATCATGATATAATTATGCCAAAATCACTATTCCCTAGGAAAACACAATTGTGTCTATCATCATGTCCCTAACTATGCCACCCAAACCCATGTGAAAGAACTATCTAATCTTGTTATGAAGCAAAATACCACTAATAATAGCTATGAGGACAGGCATAACTTGATCATAATCCATAGGTACAAGGACATCCTCCTCCATTAACCCATTTTAGGGTAGGTGTTGAGGTCAACATACCCCCATTTTTACAAGATTAGGACCCTTGTTCAAACTTTGTAAATTATGCTATAAATTAGGCATTCAACTTGATCAAAGTGAATTATTGAATATCATGTTTTGATCTAGCTTATATTGGCCTACTAAAACATAAGCTTCCTTTGATCTTATCCAATGTTTATAATATTTGGTCATGTATTTCCATTTTTTAGAATAAGTGGATCTTCATAAGAATAAATAAATGTTCATGGGTTTATGCTTTAATTTTAATTTGACTCTTAGTTGGTTAACCAATATGGTCCCTTTCAAATTATTATATTAACATTTGGTCCTTAATTGATTAATTGAATCCAAATATAAATGATGTTAAAACCTTAGTCTAAGTTCTTATTAAAATGGATTCATATTTCCAAAGGGTCACTTTAATCTGACTTAATCTTAGTTTAATTTTAGCATAAGTTTTCATCAAGTTTATTAATTCACTAAAACTTTAGTTTAAAATTTATGCTAAGTTATTATATATCTCAAGTGCTTATGATTTTATTTTATTTTTCACAAGTACAAATTGAATTTGGGGTTACCAAGTGCCAAAATCTCACTTAATCAGATCAAATATCAATGACACATGGGTGATCATCTAAATTTAATAAGTCAAAATTCCATGAATCAAAGATCGATGGTGCATATTATTACACATAAATTTGGATCAATGATCCATGTTGAAACCCAAAGTCAATAAGTCAAGATCAAATATTAATGGTGTATGTTCAATCATGCAAATGGGGATTTAATGGCAAGCACGAAGTTAATATGTCAAAGGATATTGGGTTTGAATGTAATGGTGAAAAGTGTCACACTCAGTGTGAATTAGATGCATATAAATGGCCCACATTTCATCAAATATATAAATATGAGATCAATGGCCTACATTTGATTATATGATTATCAAATCAATGACATGTGTTTGATCATGAAGATCAAATATTAATAGCATGCATTCAATCGAGTAGATGAAGATTAATGATGTGAATATGTTAATACATCAATAATATTAGATTGCATGTAAGGATGAAACCTGTTGTAAGAATATTAACTAGATAGAAACTAATAATAGGGTACACAGAAGGAAGGTGGGGCTACCAAATGTCACAATCTTGGAAACTCATATCAAAAATCAATGGTCATGTTGAAAGTCAAGGCCAGGAGACTCTTGAAGAGACTGACAAAGTGAATTTAATCAAATTTATAGGGGGAATGTGGTGAGGACACATGTCTAGAGTGGAAATAGTCATATTTTAAAATTAAACAAACAATATGATAGGAGATACCACATAGCTAGATATGTCAAATCAAAATATTTTGTGGACTTAAGCATGTAAATGTATAAATATGAGATCAAAATATGATCTAAGTCACCAAATCACATAATTAAAACACATATAACACCATTAAATCTCAATTAAACCTCTAAAAATCCCTCAGACATATGAAAATACCTAAATTGTTCTTGCATTCACTATTTTGAGCCAGAAGAATCTAGCCCAGATAGCTTCAATTAGTGAATTGTCATTTACAAGTGGACAATTTCTTCAAAGATATATAAATGGAAACCTATAGATCTAACTCAAATAAAATGGTTTAATTATACCTATCATCAGATGCAGAGGGTCAAGTATTCAAAGATACAAATTTTGTGGCCTATTCATTGAACACAAGAGACAATAATTGCTCAAGTTTGTTTTACACTATAGAGAACTAGGGAATTTTGACTAAGGAATAAGAGTACTTTCTCCCGATGAAGAGACTATATGATGAAATGATGGAAATTCAATTGATAAGACTCTATTATGTTATCGTCAAACCATAGGTATTGTAATTTATTGATGTCTTGAGTCCTATTTTCAAAGATGCTAAAATTGATAAGGGTATGCTTATCCATTAACCTAGTTTGAATAATATAGCATACATGTCCCCTGTTGCCTTTGAATCCTATAACAAGTTACCTAGGCCCCAAATAGACCTTGCCTCCATTAATGCATGGGCCTATAAATATACCATGATGGACATCCGAATGAAATGGTTAGAATTTGGTAATAAGGTCATTGTAGATCCCAACAAGAAGATCCTTGTGAGCCAAATCAGACCAAGAGTTAGAATGGTCATAACCATGTTGAACAAGTTATATGGATTTGCACATACTACACATGTGGAACCTATATGGGTGCCTATTGTGTATTTAATTATTAAAGAAGTGGTGGTCCCTCCTTTAGGTGAAATTATTAGAAGAAGACTAATCTCCTCATGATGTCATACTTGTTATATGTCCTATGTGCCACCACTAAGATCCCCAATTAAAGAGAGTAGTCCCCTAATGGCACCCAAACTGTGTTTCAATATTACTCAAAATTATATATATAAAAATATAAGGACCATATCCAATTCATTTATGACTATGTATATATTTCTTTGATCCAAGCCATCAATGGTCTCCCCATGATGAAGATAAGTCCTTTAATCAAGAATTCCATTGAGACAATGAGAGATATATGGTTATATCATGATTACATAGTTATCAAAATATAGGAAACCCAAAGTGACCCCTTCAAACTACCATTACATGTTCCAAATAATTTGGAAAAATAAGAAGTTTTATATCAATTATTTAATGTAATATATGGGATCTGTAAGACCAAGAGGAAAGGATTTATCCATGGTTTTCCCATGACTATTGGTAGAAATATTTTCAAACAATGGAACCACATTGAAGCTCCTTCAAAACATAGGATTTCCTTTAACTTGTAGATAGATGACCATAGATATTGGGATCCCAATGGTAGGGTAAAATAATACTTAAAGAACAAAGACATTCTAGTTGTGCCTTACAAACATGAACCTAGTGCATTTGATTTTGTCTACATTAAGGCAACCACCTATTATGAGGTTGCTAGAAGATTGAAAGAACATAATATAAACCTTGAATATATATTGATGAGAGATCATAAAATGTAAAATAGATTGTGATAAGCTCCATGAATGTCCTTTTATTGTATCCATCTATTTTACTCATCCTTCTTAATTACCATGCTTTTGAACACTTTTCCATATTAGTTTCCTACTTTCATAAGCCATATAGCATTATGTTTTCAAACTCTTTCAAATAGTTGAAATTATGTATTAGAATTAAATATATGATGGTTTTCTATTACTTTAGGATGGTTTTTCTATAAATTTGTTTTAAAGATGTTTTGGAGAAATAGTTATATGGCACAAAGCATCCTACAACAAGAGAATCTCATTAAATAGACCATCTTGTAGCCACTACATAACCAAAGCCACCGATGAATAGATTTTCATTCTCTTTCAACCAACTCATAGAAATGACTCTAACCTCCATGGAGCTCAATAAGGAAGTGGTTGAAGAATGAAATAGCCTTGTTTGTCCTGTAGCAAAGTCACATAATTAACATGAAGGACATCTTTAGAAAAAGGAAGCCAATTTTGGTTATCCTAAATCAAATTTATCCTAGAATATGAATATATATATATATATATATAATTAAAATAATATCCTCTATGGTATATATATATATAGGCTTTCTTTCAACATTTTTAGGAAGTTATTGGTGCAGATGTCTGGGATATGGTTGAAGAATCAAGAAAGAAGAAAAAAGTAAAACCTTAGCTCAATATGACTTTCATCTCTCTTTTTACTAAACAGGAGGAGAAATCTTCCTTTTTTAATTTCAGACCCATTACTTTGTGTAATATAGATTCTAAGATCATCTCAAAGATAATTGCAGAAAGATTGAAACCTTTACTGAACAAGTTGATTTTAGGTGAACAAGCAGGTAGAAGCATCCAAGAAGGTATTATTGTGGCTCATGAAATTATATATTCTTTATCTCACAATCGTAACAAAGTTATGTTGATTAAATTAGACATAAGCAAAGCATATAATCAAGTCAACTAGAGATTTTTTTTTAAAATTTTGCTAAAGTTTGGCTTCAATCATGATTGGTGTAAATGGGTCTTTAGCTATTTTTTTAATCCAAAGTTTTTAGTTTTAGTTAATGGTAGCCACTACATAACCAAAGCCACAAATGAATATATTTTGATTCTCTTTCAACCAACTCATAGAAATGACTCTAACCTCTATAGAGCTCAATAAGGAAGTGGTTGAATAATGAAATAGCCTTGTTTGTCATGTATCAAAGTCACATAATTAACATGAAGGACATCTTTAGCAAAAGGAAGCTAATTTTGGTTATCCTAAATCAAATTTATCTTAGAATAGAATATATATATTTTTGAATAAAATAATATCCTCTATCGTGTATATATATATATATATATATATATATATATATATATATATATATATATAGTAGAGAGATAGATATAAAATAATATATATTGAATAAAGATTATCAGAAGTACATTGTGTTAAGAAATTGTTATTATAACTTCATGTAGCAATTCATTACTATAGTTTTGATTAATATGAGTGACTAATTCTAAGTTTAATTTAGTGTTGTAAGAGGAAGGGTTGAAGTTAGAGTTGGAATGAGGAAGGGCTCTCTTTGGAATGTTACAACAACAATCTAACCCATTTACTTAGCTAAGCATGTTATTTGATTTCCTTAAGCATTATGTGTTTCATTTATAAATTATGTAATTTGCATTCCTATTTAAGATTTGTTTAAGGAAGCTTCCCACACATAAGCATTTATTTTACCATATTTTATTCATGTTTTATTTCAAGCATTTCATTTACTACACTTAAGCATCCTAGATACAATTAGTAGAATTTCAAATTAGATATTGAGTGTGCACATACAATGATGTCATCCTATCAAGTCTACAACCCTAGGTTACTTTCCTTGTTAATTTTTATCAAGATAAGTATATCTGATTGTGAATCAGTTGCTAGTCATTTTTTATGACATTACAAGGGAAGGGTGTCACACACTTGTAATCTTCAATCTTGATAGCAAATTTTTCTAGATGTTTATTGTTTTTCTAAAGCTTATTTTTCTAGATTAAATATTTCCTACTTTTATATTTTAAAATTTCCCTTTTTACACGTAACATAGTGTAAATTTTCAAAAACATCCACATTACTAACCTTGTACAGGTAAGGGGGCAAAAAGTTAACAAAAAGTGGTTGATATATGCAAAGTGAAGGGTATTATAGGAAGATTTTTTATTGAATCATTTAACATTACTATAAGATCAAAAATACATCTTACATTAATTGAGGAACATGAAGGAATTCTTGAAGATCACTCATAGTTTTCAATAGAAGAAGTAGAGAAAGAAAATTTTTTTGGTTAGATTGGTAGCACAAGTTAGAGACCTTGAATAGGTTCATACCCATAGAAAAGACCCACATGTACCACCTTTGAAAATTCCCACCTTATCACCTCATACTTAGGAATCTAAAGTTTGTTTCCCCCTATCACCTGAATTTCTCGCTAAGGAGGCATTCAAATCTATTATTGCCCCTAGAATAAACACCAAGCCAATAAAATCTTCCAATTTAGAGAGACTCTTTGCTGAGACACTAGAAAAATCTTATGAAACCTCCACACCATCCCCATTGTATAAGAATCCATACATTTCTAAGGAAAAATATGAAGTCTCCATCTTCTACACCATAATAAATAAAAGAATTGATAAAAATTTTGAGCATTAGATAGCAACAACCTCCCATCTACCAACACAAAGAGTATTCATGAGGGATTAACAGGAAGAAAACACTATCAATGAGTATGTTACTTTCAAATTTACTATCCTTACTCTAATGGAAATGCACCTATGAATAATATTCCTCACTCCACCCTATCTAATTTTAGGGGAAAAGCATTTGAGGATATAGACACATTTCTTTTTGAGTTTGACATCTTATGACATAGCTATAATTATAATCAAGATGCTCAAAAACTCAAATTGTTTCTAGCAACACTCAAAGATGCAACACTTAGATGGTTCATGGGACTTGGAAAGGATGTAATTTCTACTTGAGAATAAATGAAGGAGAAGTTCCTAATGAAATTCCAAGACTATTGTAGGGATAAAAACTATAAGAAAGATGACATATTTTGAATGACACAAACTAATGATGAGTCATTAGAAGAATATATGGAAAGATTTTTATTTAACTTGAAAAAATCCAAAGAAAATATAATGGATAAGGAATCAGTCAAACTGATATTCCTCAAAGGAATTAGAGATGATTGTTTAGAGGCACTAAATCTAATGTCTGGTGGTGATGTTTCTACACTTCCATTTAATGAACTAATAGTTCTATGTATGAACTACTCTAGATTAAACATGAATAAAATTAGGGGCATAGCCTTTCCTACAACATCTACTATAGGAATGTCTAAAGGTGAAGTTAGTAAGCTACTCTAGGATATGAAGCAAGACATCATTAATCTCTTAGTTATTGAGCTTGATGAATTACATGCATGGAGGAAGCAAGAACAAACTAAGAAATCATTATCCTCTTATTGTGATCCATAACATAATTTCCTTGTTACTTGAACTATTGAACTGAATCTTGAAGTCTCTACTCCTCTACTTCAACTTATTTTTGAAAGTTGGTTTATAACTTCCAAACTTTTTCTTAAACTTGTATCTGACCTGAGCAATAGATTTTAACTTCTTACTCCTATTTGACTGCCTTCTTGAAGACCTGGTCTATGGTAGGTGTCCCATGAATGTCCACCTATCTACCAATTTGAGGTTTTAATCCCATGATGAAATTCCTAATTTCAAACCTCTCATTATCTTGATATTGAGGTACATACTTTAGAAGTTTGGTTAACTATTCTCAATACTCATTCACTAATATGTCACCTTAATTAAGATTCTAAAAATTTATAAGCTTTTGGTTAAATTATAACTATGGAATCCACTAGGATCTTAACAATGTTACAAACTACTCCCATGTGGTGGTAGTCAAGTTAAGATTCATTTCCAACTTTTTGTTGGCACGCCATGTAGTTGCTTCACTAGCTAATTGGTAGGCTCCCCAAACTACTTTATTAACTTTAGAGTAGTTTTTAATCATGAAATACTTCTCCATCTCAATCATACATGGTTTAGATCCATCTCCCATAATGGTTCTATTGAACTTAGGTGGATTCACCTTTTTCATATCTCTAGCCAATTTTATAGCTATTTGAGCTCTCGTATCTTGAGGCACTTGTTCATATCTTTTATTTTAAGGTATTTCTTACTTAGTAGGATCATATTTAGGCACATTTTGATGTGCTTCCTCTTTATTTCCATGAATTTTCTATTCTAGGGCTACAATTTGGTCCCTTATTTCATTCATGGTTGTGAGAATCTAATCCAACTTTGTTGCTTGCTCAGTGGGAAATTGATTAGGATCAAACTAAGGGATATTATCATTAACATTTGAAGGACCCTCACTAGATTATCTAGTTCTCACCATTCTCCTTTATGGTAAATAGAAGGATAAGATAACTCTAGTGGACTCATTAAGTCCTAGAGTTTGAGCCACGACTTTGATACCATAATGTAGCATCCCCACATGGATTTATTAGAATAACACAATTTTTTTTATTAAAATTATTCTATGCATACAACATTAAAATTCACCATGATAATTGAATTAGAGATCCTAATAAAAAACATACTGAATATGTTACTCATAAATTAGATATATAACAATCCATTCAGAGACTAATCACTATGAAATAAATAAACAAAACATAGTTAAATATATTCTAGAAAGTAATTACATAATTTTAGTCACAATTGGTACAATGTTACAGCCACAACTATCAATGTACATATGATTAAATTATTGCATTTTCATTAAGAATAATGTTTCAATAATAAACATAATAGTAGATATAAGGCTCCACAAAGCATGAGTGTCATGAAATCCAGTATCTATGGTAATCTCAAGTGTAGTCTCTAATAAAGTACTATTTTGGGGAGGGTGAGCATCATCTGAATGTTTTTCCACACCAACCATGGACCAATGATCCCCCACACAATCCCCCAACTAGGGAATGACCCTCCTTTCATGGATGTGTAAATAGTGATGGTGTAATAATCTAGAGAGACAAGCTAGTACCCATGTGTTTTAAGATATCTAATACATGATGTGTACCATAAAGAAAATATGTTTAAACATGATATCTCAAACACATGTAATTCATACATATGAAATGACAATGTTTAACTAAATATTAATTTGACTAAAGTTTTCAAATAGTTAATTATCACTAAGATCAGTCAAATTCATACACACCACTTGATTAGATTACCCTCATATGGCATTGGTGATGTTAAGTAAGATAGTGAAATCTATCTCACTACTTATTTAGTAATATAAATAAGAAATTTAATTTATTAATTCATATTAGTAAGCATAAAACATGCTAAGTAATAAAATAATCAAAATAAATACATTTAGTCAATCAAACATGTGCAATGAATCTCTAACATATTTCAAAAATTATACATGTAAACAAGTACAGTCCTAATAAGACATACCATTTGGGTATAATTAAACTTAGTTTACAAGTTACTTATTATGAAAGTTACTCAAATATAGAACTATCTATGATAACAATATCTATCTTAGTTCTTTTCCATATCCAAAACTTACAAATTACAACACTTAGTCATAATATAATGCAAGGCTTTGATTTAATCAATAATCTAATTTCATGTTAACCTTTTACACATATATGAGTTGTATACATTTAACTATGGTATACTATATCAAATAATAGATAACTCATCTTATAATCATATTATATATCACATTTACAAGCATACTTATCATATATATATATATATATATATATATATATATATATATATATATATATATATATATATATATATATATATATATATATATATATAATTACTTAATTTCCTCTTACAAGTATAAATTGTATACAATTATGAGTACTTTATTGATATATACAAAGATATTTCATATATTGAAATATTTTTACTTACTTAAAATGACTCATCAAATTTTTAACCGTGTCTAATAACATAGTCATGATGACTAAATACATCAATATTAGTTTTTGCATTGTTCATTTAATGAATGAATATATAGATATAAGATCTACATGTATAATGGTTGTGATGGCTCACTAAATTATGTATTCCTTCTATTAATATCCTCAGTCATCAATTAATAAAAACATGTATGGCATATGATATACTTATATCAACTTAGACTTCTATATTAAAAAAAATGAGTAACTTTAACATATACAAACTCGAATGTATTAAATTACAAATATATAACTCTAATATTTTCATGTTTGTATAAACATGATTAGAACAACTAATGAAATCAACATAATCATTATGACTTATTGTTTCCATTTATTGATAGTTTATGAATCAACAATTTTCAATTCATATATGTAATAGAATTCCTATATCCATGTAATTTGACTCAATGTCATAATATCTCTTGAATGGTTCATAAGACCCCTACAAACTATATGAATTTTACCCAATATGCACAATATGAAACTGAATACCATTTTATTCATATGCAATAATGAAATCATAGTATATATAAGTATTTTATCCTTAAAACAATGTATGCTCACTTATCTAAACAATATCATATGCCTTGTTTAATGTTATACTTTGTTGACTTTTATCTATATTAAAAACTCCTCTGCATAAACATACATTGGAGGTTTCTTTATAGGGTTCAAAGCTGATACCCAATTCACATATACAATATACAAGTCATATAATCTATGTGTGTGATTCTAATAATATTGATAGCCACTTCAACACTGATACCCATTACTTGTATATGCTATTAAATATTAAAAATGTTATAACCATTGCCTCAACAAAATTCTCTAAAATATGAAACTTAGAATTGAGATAGATTTGATCTTTCACTATACCCACTCTAGGATTGTCCTATCTTATTATTCAACCCAAACATTACTAATTTATATGGACTTAGTTTACCTTCACAGGATTTAAAGAATATATTCATAGTCCCTATATACATGTTCAAGGTTTTTGAAACAAAAAGGAAACAATTCAGTCCTACAGGCTAAAACCCCATTAAAATTTTCATAATGTGCATACATATAATTTCAATATCAACCTATTCATTTAATAAACCTTACTCATACCTAGTATTTTACCACAAGAAAAATTTAAACAAACTCACTATCTAGTGTAATACATATGCTCAAAGATTTGACATAACTATTACTATATATAAATGATAAGGGTTTAGAAACAACCATACATAATCATCATACTCAATCCTACATTTCAAGTCCTACATTTCCTTAGTTTGATTGTATCACATTAAAAACTAAAAATCCATTCAACCATAACAATCTATACATATATTCCCAATCTTATTTTAAAAAGATTTAGGGGATATAGACTTAGTTTTATAAATGGTTGAGCCATTGAAAAGACTAAACTTCTATCATTTAATGAAGCAAGTATTTTAATAAAAACCCTAATAAAACATAAATATTACCCAAAATTTTAATAATAATGAAATGACTCCACCAACTTTACAAAATATTTTAGATTGATATTTCTCAAACCAGAATGATTCTTTTTTTCTTTTTCCCTCTCTTTGTTCCCTCTTATTCTCTTCTCTGTGCCTTATTTTGCCCTTATCCATGTCTCCTCTTATCATTATTTTTCCATATACTTATCTCCATCATGAAATGCATGTGAATGTTAGCATGAAGCTCATAGTTCTCTAATAATTCCATCATAAAAAAACCCATGATCCATAAATCTTGTTTTCTTATCAGCGTTAACCCTAATTTGGCATAAACAAGAAGCCCTAAAATTCTTGAGTGTTCCCCAAAATATTTTAAATCATTATTTTAATCTTTTATTTTTTTCATGGTCTTTTAACATAACATGCCCATGTATCAATTTTGCCAATTCCGCTAGTTAAATAATTGCTAAATGATAACTAACACTTCATAAGTATTTTATACATAGTACCATTGTCTATTTATTTAAACATTGACTAGGGCTTAGTTCATAGGATAACTTAGTGTAACAATGTAATTTTGATAATAACTTAAGAAAAGTAAACATTATGACTTCGAATAATAAAGTGACTAGTATAAAGTTAAAAACAATATTTTAACTTTAATATCCAATCAAACAAATATTATAATAATGTCAAATATGATGATATTAGAATAATTTAAATGTTTATTATTATCACACTATATAGACTATCCTAAATGTATTTTAGTTATCTTTTATATACCAAAGAATTAATTTGAGATAACAATATTTCTTGAATATCATTATAATAACCAACTAATGTTTTAAAACATTAAAAAGACATTCTGGTTAGTCTATATACACCAATAAATAAATACTAATCAAATATATTTACTTACTCATTAAATCAATATTATCCACAATCATGGATTTAATAACATGACATGATCAAAAGTAACATTATGCACTCAGTCAATGTACTACATCTATAATGCAATCTCACCAAATTAGATCATCATAAGCATTAAATTAAACTAGATCAAAACTAACACACATAACCAATCATCTAAATGAAGATTACACACAAGATGTAATAAAGCTAACAATGCAAAAAATGCATATATAGAGTGTTATCTATCATGGTGTGTGCATGGGTTTTATATATTCCTCTGTCATCCCACAACACCTCCATCTATGCCATCCTTTTAGATGATACTATCCCTATATCATGCTTTGAATGATGGATCTATCTTGCATCCAAATCATTACAAAAATGTAGTTAACCCATAACATCATGATTGATATATATATATATATATATATATATATATATATATATCCATAAAATACTATTGTAAAAATGAACAACATGATCATAATGTAAAGAATATATGAATACAACTAACTCATAGTAATGTAATCATGTAATCAAAGAAACATACTATCCCATAATAACATATGACTTATAGATTAATTAATAAATTTAACAACCATAATAATCCATAGATAATTAGGTAAATTATCTTAGATAAAAATCAAGATGTGACAAAACATGGCACCTATGTCACCTATAACTTATTATACTAAATGGGTTCATAATACCCCTATATTTCATAAGATAACACAATTAGTGCATCATATTTGTAGCACCAATACAAATATAAATATAGACACAAATTTCTCACTACAAAAGATTATGGGATCATAATTTCCCTTTCACACAATACACACAATCATAGTTCCCTTATTTGACACAGGTCACAGTGATAGTGAGTCTCCCATGAGACTCATCATTTAGTATGGTTCCTACCCTCTTGTACATACTTGTTTTCTCTTTCTCTTTGTACATAGTCTATTTTCATTCGATTTTACATAGCTTATATATAGAAAATACAAAAATAATATAACATAAAAAAACATTCAAATATTAATTAAAAAATAAAAATATACATATTGTATGCATTGTTATGTTTAAATTTCGTATATTTGATAGACACTACATATGTTAGCTATATTAATATAGTCATTTTATCATACATACATGCTTCACTTGTTCTTGTTGAGTGATTACATATTTCTTATGTGACTCAAGTCTACTAAACTGATCCAAACTTACTATCATCTACCCACTAAGGACATATACACTAATATATGTTTATTCATTTGATATATCCACCCACTTAAGGACATCTTATACATAGTTTCTATCAGTAGGTTATATCCTTACATTCCTTACATTCCAAATTTTGCATTGATATATCTTGATATTGATCATTGTTATTCATACTCATATTTTTTTCTGACTATCACTTGTTTAGAATCAACATATGTACATTATTTCTCTTACATATATTTGTACAAAATTCATAAATGCTTTCATTTATAGCTTTCCTATTTTAGACTTGATTGTATTTTATATGCTTCTTCTATTTGAGGGCATTTGAATATGCCATTGTTCTTTGGCTCAACACCACTTATATTCTTATATGCCTTGGACATGTGCCCATGTCCCCTATGTTTTATTTCTTGATTGTGTATGTATACATTTGAACATGTCATTATATGTGGCTCTAAGCTAAATTGCTTGTTGCTTGTGTATGCAAACATTTGAACATGTCCTTATATGTCTTATTTTCTCAAATTTAGTGACATATGCCCATGTCCCTTGTAATGTGTCCCCTTGGCCTATTTTACATTCCTCATGTGTTTGTTATGTATCCTTTATTATATGTATCATGTCCATGACACTTATATTTGATTGTTACACATACTAGTTCTTAATGCAATGATGGCCCTCATGCATTTACCCTTCTTACTTGGGTGTCATGATGGACATCATGTCCCATCCCCCTAGGTAGATACTTAGATTTATTATTACATACATTGATTACATATATCTAGATACCTTTGTACAATGATAGACATGACATACATATCACATTACATACTTATGCTTAAATTC
Source organism: Torreya grandis (assembly GCA_037957365.1). Taxonomy (NCBI): domain Eukaryota; kingdom Viridiplantae; phylum Streptophyta; class Pinopsida; order Cupressales; family Taxaceae; genus Torreya; species Torreya grandis. Next base: position 3,261,013 of record JARHVA010000467.1, read on the forward strand.
TTTTACATTCTGATGTTATATTTGCACATTGTATTGGATTATCATGTATTTATCATATATGCTTTAGCTAACACAAATTTTGTAGATATATTTATTTTGAGGAAATTTATTGTATATGATTAAAAATTACCCTCAAAATATGGAGAATTCATAGTGGTTTATCATAGATATCAGGATCCTACATTGCATTCACAAAACATTTTTTAGCATATAGGCTCAGTTTCCTAAAATTAGACATAGATAAAATACATGTAAAAATAAGGAATCAATAATCAGTACAATGACTCGGATTTCAAACTAGATAGACATTAGTGCCCAAATAGCGACACTAGCACCACATGCTGATAATGTTTAAGATGTGGTGCTAATATTTAGTAACCCTAGTTTTAGGTCAGTGTAGATTTGCTAGAATAGTACACTATGTACAGTACAATTTTTCATAGATATAATTATAGGTTTAGAAGTTGTGCTCAAATTCACACTATCTTAGCTCAAATTAATATCATTTGATCAGATTAAGGACATAATGAATGGCATGATAACTCCCATATTTAGTTTAGATACTTATATATAGTCATTATAACTCAGTCTAAAATCATTGTACTCACATATTAGATATATGTACAACACATTGTTTCCATATGCTAAATTACACACAAGTTGATTAGATGGAATGGAAAACTCCATATAATTATCTACATTATATACACTTGACATCATATTCTAGGTTGTCACCAATTTCATGCCTTACTCCATCTAAATTGGTTTTCATTCCCAAGTGGCCCAGAGTTTCCTAATGTATTTGAGTGGTCGTAGAGTCAACATACAAAGTTAAATATACCCAGTTAGATATTTCTAGCACTTTTCATAGTTTAGTTTTAGATGCATCTACTACACATGGATGGGAAATGATGGATTAATAGCCTACTTGAGTTCTTGAGCCAACCATATGAGAGGGTTGGACACACTTTTAGTCTAATCCAGGTTATTCATAGGTCATGATCCACCAAGTAAGGGTGGGTAATTATGGATTCAAAACATGATTGAGTTATTTAACTACCCACATATGAGGATTGAGAAAGATATTAGCTTAATCTAAGTTATTAAATGATTTTATCACTATATACATGCATACATAGGTTGTCAACAAGTTCATTCATTAGTTCACGTACTCAATGAGGTGTATTTGTTCCTTTCCTCTTTCCCATCTCTTTAATCACTTTTACTTAGTTACTTATTTAATAAACATAGTATTTTAATTTTGATATATCTTAAGGACTAATTTATGTATATTTAATTTATGGGTCATATTTTGGATCATGCTTCACATACACAAACCCAACTTCACATACTCAGACTTAGCTTCACAGGGTTCACTTCCTAGGTAAGTCTAGGTACACTTCTTTTTCCTTTATTCTAGTCATTTCACTTCATTGCATTTCTAACATAAAGTGGGGGAAAATGTAATCACCTAAAAGTGTTTTTTGAGTCCTAATAATTGTAATTGATATATCCTATTCCTAAATTATCCCTAGACCTATCCTAGATCCTTTTCTCACACTTTTCTAAACTTTTTATGGACCACAAGCATTCCTAGTCATCTAAAACATAGTCTTAGACCCTCATTTCTAGATCTTTATCCTTCATGTCTAGAAACTTTCCAATTAGATATTAGTGCCACATTAAGGACACTAGAGCCATGTAGTGCTAGTGTCCCTAGAATGGTGGTAATGTCCTTTACCCTATCTTTCTTGAATGTATATATTTTCAAAAGTAAAACCCTCTTAAGGTTAGCATAAGCATATTTATTATCTACACAAGCTATAGAACATTATAAATACATGAATTTTAGACATCTATCCACTATATAAAAAATAAATTCAAAATACTTATTTAAACACAAAATAAGTTGAGAAAAATTAAGGTTATTAATCCTTATTTTACTCTACTTCTACATACTACCATCTATAGCTTCCTTAAGCTTAGATTTTCTAGATTTCCAATCTCAAGCACACTCAAGGAATGAAATACCACTATTATTCTATCATCACTTTCACTTGCACCATAACTTATGTGGGGATAACTATATCGATCTTGATCCCTCAGAGTATTGGTATGTAGGTAACTCTCTTTATAATAGGGTGTTGAGGATGCCCAACCTATCCTAATAATGAACACACTTTTAAACTAATGCCTTAATTATAATGAGGATTAAGGTTTTAATCATAAATGAGATATTATAGGCATAATATAGAGATTTAAATTTTGTGCACACATGAATAGAACCTAGAAACATAGGTGTAGATGCACCCAAAATTTAGGAGCAGTCCTACACAGAGGACAATAGTGTCATTTTTGGTACACTAGAGCCACATGACATTACTATCTGAGTGTGGTGCTACTATCTAAGAGATGATCTAACATATGGATCCAATTGAAAACACTCAGACCTATTCATTTCTCTATTTTCAACACTAAAATCTTAGATATCAGGAGTTTTCTAGATAAATCTCTATTTATATATATTAATTACTATTTTTAAAAAGCCAAAGCTAGTCAAAATATGTAATAAATTAATGTTTATTTATTGCATATTATTTCACTGATTTAGACTATTTATCTCTTTAATCAAATATAGGATTTACATAATTAAACCCTAAAAGTTTAAAACTTAGACATAGTTTGAGACCTAATGGCTCTATTTCCCACCCAATGAGGTCAACTGGGATGACTAAATTTTCTAAAATTTGAGGAGGGTTTAGAGTCAATCCATGGCTATTTATATCCCATTTCATTTAAATTATCATAGAGGATCAATCAATTATGCATGATTACTTCTTGAAAATTTGCTTATAAAACCAATAGGAGGTTTCATTGCTTAAGGTTTTACCCTTGGACAAGTAGCACTTATCTTTTAGAAGTATTGGATGCATAAGAGAGGTATTATAGCCTAGATTTGAGTATCTTTGTGATCTATAAAATCCCAAAAAAACCTCTTTCAAAGCACCATTACGCAACAGAGAGATTGAGGCATTACATATTCACTTCAATAAAGGTAAGTATATTCATATCCCTTCATATTTTGATAAGTAGATTTTGTAGAGTTAAATATATATTAGATTTTATCTCTCTTTACTTAGATCATTTTTATGTTATAGATAGATTTATCTTTACATGTTTATTATCTTCCCCATTTTTCCACAAGATTTGATGAACACTAGATTAGATTGCATAGTTGTTTATTGCTTGATATTATTTACAATCATAAGACCTAGCTAGGGTTATCATAAGATGACATTTGACTAGAGGCTTTGTAAACTTCTCTTTTTCCATAGTGTGATAAGAGATACCTTAGTGTAGATTTAGTGGATCCATTATTGGTCATAAATCCAATCTAAATGTATTTCCAAGTATACCTGTTAGTTGATTAACTTATCTGAGCTTGATTATTATTAAGTAGGACAAGTTATAGAACTATCTAGTTTTGATTTCATACATTATGGTTAACTCGATGTGATTCTAACCCTTGTAGATTTATAATTTTTCTCTATAAATAACTAGATCAACCCTATCATCTATGTTAGATATTCTATCCATAGTTTTTTGTACTTAGTTGACTGTGTCAATTTTGTTCGGCTTTATGTGCATATTTTTTATAACCTTGTCAACATGGTTGACTTAGGCATATTTTATAGTTTTCCAACTGAGGGAAGCTTGTTGATTTTGTTTAGTTTTCTCTATATGAAATTTCTAGTTTTGAAAACTATATCGATCTCATCAATATAGTTTCCTTTCCCATATTTTCACATTTAATTGAATCAATTTACTTGATTCTTTTATTTTATAGTTTTTCCTTCCAACATACTTGGTCAATTTAATTGACATAGTTTTATTCTATTTTATCATTTATTATTTTTTATTTATACTTAGTCGACCAACTTGACTTCATTTATATATTATATTTTTACCTTTACAGGTTCAAAATTCCATCTAGACAACATAGTTTAAAATATCAACTTAATAACTTGAATAAAAATACTTCATCAACCTAGTCAACTTGGTATAATTTACTAGGTTAAATTTAACCAGTTTAATAATTACATTCTATCAAATTATAAGTAATTTCATTTTCCTGCTATTTTTCAAAATTCAAATTTTAGTATTATTTTTTTGAATTTTTCAATTAAATAAAAATATACATTTATAATAAACTAATTCATCTAGCTCAACTTAGTTTTGTAGCTACATTCTATCCAAAAAACAAAGTTGACTAGATCAACTATGTTCTTTTTGGACTGTCTTTCAAAAGACTAAAGCAACTAGCTCAACTCTATTCTGTTATTTTTGTACAACTAAGTCGACCAACTAAAATTCATTATGTTTATGTTTTTCCTATTTTAATCAAAGGTAATAAAACTCATTGTACCTTTTAATTATATGTTTCTTTATTTACTTTCCAAAAAAATGAAATTAGCTTTCAAAAATTTGATTTTTTCTATTATTTTTTACTTTGGTTTTCTTTAGAAAATGTATACCAATAGTCTTAAGACTAATTAACTACGATCATAAAGGGATACTTGATAGTCTATTTACAATCCTTATCTATCATTTACAAATATCATGGCATGAGGGGCTTACCCCAATACTCATAGCCATAGTACATAGCTAAACATGGTCTTTAGTTTTTGCCTACCTCACAATATTTTGGAAACACTTAGGATATCCCTCTTTATTAAACCTTATGAATCTATCCATCTATTTGTTTATGTGGTACATCAGTTAGTGATTAGCACTGAGAAGTTACTTTTATCTTACCCTTGAAAATGTGTTTACTGGGCTATGAGAATGGTACTTCCTCCATAGTTAGTTCTCTAAAACATTGGGTCAACATTATCAAACAAACAAGCATCTTTGAGATCCTAAAATTTTAATCAAAACCTTTAGTATAAATTCCTGATCTTATTTTTTGAGGAATTAGTCAGTTAGATTCTAAAATTCACTATTTTTTCATTATTATTTTCCATTCTTTATTGTCTTCCAACATTAATACAAAGTTTTTATTGTGTGTTAAAACTAGATCGACCAACTCAACCTAATTTCCTATATATTTAGTTCTATTTTTTTGTAACTAAAAACTAAATCATCTAGACTCAAATCATTTTAGTTTTTTTTCCCTATAGAATTAAGTTGACTTGTTTAACCCAATCTTTTACAAATTAATCTATTTGTATTCTTACAAAACTAAGTTGACCTATTTGACCCAATATTTTATACGTTATTCTATTTATCTTCATATAAAACTAAGTCAACCCACTCAACCCAAGGTTTCATAAATACTTTATATAATCTTTTTTCCACACTATTATAATGACATGGTCAACTGCATACCTATTGGGTTATTTAGTTCTTACTCAGACTAATTAAAATACTGCTTTATTGACATTTTTGACTCTATACTACCTAGCTAATTTAGTTCTCTGATTGCCCTATATAAATATAACATACTTAGAGGACATAGTTCTATGCAAGCCTTAAACACATTTAGCCAAACCTTTATCGTATATGTTCAACTATGTTTTATTCCTATTATTTTCTTCCTTAAACATAAGTTTCACTTTCTTAAATTTCATCTTACCTTGTTTAAACATCATGAAATTACATATCCAAATATTCATTGACAATCTTAACCCATTTAGATGATATATGGGTTGTTCTTTCTTACCTAATTTCACTACCCAAGAAGATAACCACTTTTGATATACTTTTTCCTTTCCTTCATTTATTGATTATTACATGGTGAAAATTACCCAAAATGATGATGTGGATGGTTTTGATCCATTCCACAATTCCTATGATACTACCTTATCTAAACTAACCTACTATACCATTGGGTCAATTGATACAAGCTTAAAAATAACCCTATAATGAATCTTTTAATAGGCAACATCCCTACCCCTAATAATGGGAGTGTTCCTCTTACCAACATTAATATTCCTCCTAATATTCCCTATTTAAATACTAAGAATCAAGTTGACACTACTCAAATCCTTACATAAATAATCTAGTAAATGAATGTTATGAAAATAGCTAACACCTCTCAGATTATGCAAATATAACATCATTTACTACAAGTGACTAATCAACCTCCTCTTAAATTACATCAAAATAATCAAAATTTTAGTCCTCCTCCTTTAGATACAAATGGGAATCTAATTCCATAACCTCTCATGCATAATAAGATGCTCCAAAATATTCAAAATGAACACTAAGCTCCTTTCATTATCTCTATTTATATTGGAAACATTTCTCCAACTATTAAATAGGATGGAATGACCCTGCATGTTTTCTTAAGGCATTTGGTAACTCTATAAGGAATGGATCTAAATAAATACGTTTTTATGACTTAATTGTTAGTTAAAATTTTTTAAAATGATATAATCAACTACCTCAATATTACATTACATAATTAGAAAACTTGGTTAATACTTTAGTAAAGGAATTTCAACAAAATGATCTTCCAAAAAATTATCTTATTAATTTTATCAATGCTAAGCAATCAACCTCAAAATCATCTCATGATTTCATTAAATGATGGAAATAATTAGCTCAAAAATATAATCCTAGCATGAATTATGATAAACTATTTAAATTATTTATCACTACTTTAATTCCTTCACTTCAGTATAAGGTCTAAACTTTTTCTCCACAAAATTTAACTGAATCATTTGATCACTTGAAAAGGCAAGATTCCCTATGAAAAAATTTGAGCCAAGTCATAGATCAAATAATGAATATTTCCAAACCTCAAATAATTAAATTAAAAGTGATACTCCTCAAATGAAATCAGGAATAGTCAAATTAGATAATCAACTTGCTTCTTACCCACAATTAATAGTCTTAAAAATGAAGCAGTTATTATCTCCACCTAAATCCTTCACCTATAATAATGTCATGCCTTCATGGTATGACCCTAATAAATTTTGTCGGTTTCATGCCAATATGGGTCATTCACATGAAATATATCATGGCCTTGTCATGTTTTTTTATTTATTTTATGTTAGTAAACACATTCAACCATGATACTATGGTCTAATTTCATCGTCTGGGTTATGTCAAAATTTCCAAAAAGAAATAGATTACCAATAAAAAATATATTAAACCTCAAAAATATTATTCTACCCATAATATAAAACATTTTAATGAAAATATTTATGCAATTAATGTTGATTACAATCAATATTATACAAATTAATAATATGTGAATGTAGTGAAAGTCAAGTATAGACAAAAACCTGCTCATAAATACCCTATCATCAAACTAAAGAAACCTTCCACCGATGAAAAATTACTTAAAGATGCTAAAATTATTACACCCGCATATTTATAATCAAATTAGGAAACATTTTCACAACCATAACCCCAACCTAATTCTCCTATTGTTATGAAAAACATTGTACCTCATAAACCTCATGTTGGTTCTTCATCCTCTAAATCACATTGGATTTTTTTGGAAGAAATTAATGCCTTATAAAATTCCTCCCATGGAGTTAGTTCACACTTTTACATATCAATGTAAATTAATCATGCAATAATTATGAGATGTCGAATAACCATAATCACTTGATTCATAAATACCTTCCAAATAACCTTCACTTACAAAAGTTCATATAATTGAAACCATCTATACATCATCTAAACCATCCATAGAATTTATTAAATAAGATATGATTAATGATGAGATTATTTTTCAAACTAATGATCCACCCCTCTTTATTAAATTTATAATTAATAATAACCTTATTCAAAAAGTATTAGTCGATGAAAGATCAGGTATTAATGTTACTTCTATTTGGTTAATATAACATATTAGATATCCAAATAAAACATTAAATAAACATGTCTCATGTGTAAAGGATTTGATAAAATAAATCAAAAACCACTTAGTTATATTTGGATCCCACTTAATATTAGACCTAATAAAATTTTCATTAAGCTCATGGTTCTTGATTTACCATTGTCTTACAACATACTCCTTGGTCATCTATAGACACATCATATATGGTCCATTGCCTCTTTATGTAGCTAATGTTTTAAATTCATTAATAATGGAAAATGTTACAAACATGAGGCATAAATTAATCCATGGAGTATACAACTACCAAATCCTAAATCTCAATATCACATCCCAACCATTCCCCACATTAAGAGTGCACCTCTTCTTGAATTTGTTAACGTGAATCCTGATTTACATGTTACCCTCACTAATTCAAATGATGATGAACCTAATGAATTATAAAACACTTATAATACAACTATGTTACCTCATTATATATTGGAATTGAATCTTTATTTTTTACTTCCATGATATTTCACCATTCTTCTAATTGGTGATATTACCAAAACTCCTCCATATAATGCATATAAATATTTTTACACAAAAGATGACTTTATATGTGACAAATATGGAGTTTTAAAATTGTTTTAGTATCCTTTAACAATTTCTCCTCGAAATTTTAGTAGTCTAGGTGTTTCAACTACTTACTCTCTCATATAAATATAATCATTCGCTATTTCTCACTCCTATGATGATAATTATAGTACGACCCATGCCCATTCATGAGATTTAGATGTAAAAAATTATAAAAAACACATTCATTCAATCATGATGTACATGTCACTCATGTATCATCTAATATAGAATTATAACCTAAAGGTTATGTATCCCCCATTAATCCTCCATTATTAGATACCCCTTGGGTAATTCAAGAACTCTTGACTCAATAATATTCTAAACTTTATACACAATATATTCCTCCTTATGATCACATTGATAACATTAAAGTTATAAAACTCAATACAAATGAAATTTTACCCATTTAATAAACTAAAATAGATAATAACAACCCAGTTGGATATACTCAACTAAATATTTCCAATATAGAATCTATAAACACTATTAAACCACAAATTATCTTAAATGCTAAAGCCACTAAAGTCATATAAATACATTATGAATATTATTGAAATAATAATCAAATCATTAATTTGGAAGTATATGTTGAATATTATGGACCATTACCTATGCTTCCTAGTGATGAAGCTATATCTAAGTTACTCCATGCTAGAGAAACCTTTGTTTCCATGCCAACATCATAAACTTGGTAAATTTAAGAAAAAAAATTCTTGTTTTAATAATTTCATTGCTAGTGTCGACCCTAAAACACATCCTATTTCTTCCATTCCTTATGTGCCATACCATTTTCACTATGTAAATACTATGCTCATTGAGGAAAACACAAAAATAAAATATGTTAAACTAACATATCCTTGACTTATTACTATTTCCAAAGAGCTCACTCTTGAGGAGTATGATAACTTTAGTTTTTCTTTGATAAATATTATTAATCATTCACTTGGTCATATGAAGATATGTTGGGAATTTATCCTAGCATCATTATTCATAACATAATCACTTATCTAGAAGCTAAACCTATTAGACAAAAGTAATGTAATTTCACACTTTAAATTTATACCTTATGTCATAAAGAAATCATTACACTTTTGGATGCTAAATTCATTAAACCCATGAATTTTAATCAAAATGGGTATCAAACATAGTTTCCATCCATTAAAAATTCACAGTTATTATCTATATATTCATTTATTTTTTTAATCTAAACTTAACATGTCCAAAATACACCTTTCCCTTACCTTCAATAGATACTATCATTGGTTCTACCATTGGGTATGAAATGTTATTACTTATGGATGGGTTTTTAAGATATAATAAAATTCACATATCTTCTAAAGACCAATTTCTATGTTAAAATGCCCTTTAATCTTAAAAATTTTGGTGCCACTTATCAACATGAAATGACCCATATTTTTCATTATCTTATTCACAATATCACTAAAACTTATGTGGATGAACTCATTTCCAAATCTAAAAGTTGTAAAACTCACCTTAGTGATCTAGCTATCATTTTTGATGGATTCATTAAATATAAAGTCATATTTAATCCATATAAATGTATATTCAAAGTTACATCTAGTAAACTCTTAGGTTTTATAGTTTCCCTTCAAGGCATTGATGTCGATCCCACTAAAGTCAAGGCTATCATCAACATAAGTTCATATGAGTTCATATTTTAGGAATGGAAACTTATGTTGATGTTGATCCTTTGATAGTATTTAATAATTTTTATACATCCTCCCACTCTTCATCTACATTTAAATGATTAACCATTAATCCTATATACATCTTATACCCCGATATCAATTGGGACAATGCTTTCCCAACAAGATGATACTGGTAGAGTATATGTTATTTATTATATCAATCGAGGTTTAATAGATTATAAAAAAAATTATACCAATTTAAAATGTTATTGTCTTTCCATATATTTCATAACTAAAAATCTCCATCACTAAATGCTCTATCAAACCACTTATGTTATTGTCCATTCTAATTCACTTCATCATTTATTCTCCAAATCTTTCTTACCTAGATATAAAATTAACAAATGGATGGTGATACTAATGAAATTTGACCTTCATATTGTTATACAAAAATATATTAAAGGATAAGTCATCATAGACCAACTTATAGTAGTTTCCTTACTAGTTACAAATCACCCTTAAGATACACTTATAGATGAATAAATTCATTATATGAAGTTCTTAATCAAGCAATTTCTCTTAAATATTATCTTCAAAAACGCATTGATGATCTAGAAGAAAATGATTACACTCCTACAATTAAATATAAAGTATTTATTAAAGAATTTCTATAAATTATAGTTGATTTACATGAAGATAGACACTTCACTTCATAGGCATAAAATGGCTTAAAGGATCTAGGCAGGATGCATTCTAACCAACCCATAGGGTAAAATTATACCATTATAATTTTGATTAACTTTTGATGTCACCAATAACATGGCTAAATATAAATCTCTAATAATAGGCATACAAGCTACAATCAATTTAGATATCCCATATTTACTTGCTTTAGGTGATTCACAGCTTATATGCCATTAAGTTAGTAGTGATCATCAATGAAAAAGTGAAAAATTAATTGCATATCATCAAATAGCTACTACATATAAAAAATAATTTGCTTCTTTTACTATCAAACCAATTCCAAGAGATCAAAATGATATAGTAGATTCTCTTACTTCATCGGCATCTTTATTTCACCCTTACCGAGTACTTCATGATTCTCAATTTCTTATTCAAATAAGGAAATCACCTTCCTATTTGAAAAACAAAAATGATTCTCTAATTTGTCACATTGAGTTTGTCACTATTTGACAAAGCACATAGTATAAAAACATAATTAAATTTATTGAAAACCAAACCTACCCTCTAGACATGGATTCTCATGAAAAGACTCAAATACATAAACAAAATTTCAAATATGTACTTAAATAAAGCACCCTCTACTATCATAATGTAGAAGGAACCTTAATACATTTTTTAATACAAGAAAAAATTCTTGCTCTCCTAGAATAAGCACATGAGTGCATCTACAGTGGTCATTGTAGCAGTCATGCTATAGCTCAAAAATGTTTGTGTATGAGTTAATTTTTTCCTAATCTATAAAATATGCTATTGTTTTTTTTTAAAGTGTAATACTTGACAAATCCATGATTATATAATTCAATATCCTTTGGTTGAACTCTAAATAGTGGTATCTCCTTGGCCATTATCTATGTGAGGATTAGATCTCATTGGCAAATTACCTTGATCACAATATGGGCATGCATTTATTATAATTGATATTGAATATTATACCAAATGAGTAGAATCCATGCCTCTTTTTAATGTCATTAGTATTACCATTTCTAAATTCATTCTCAATCAAATCAGCTATTTTTTAGAGTTCCCCATACCATCATTTCTGAAAATGGTGGTAACTTACAAAATGAAGACATGAAGCAATTATCTATAACTTCCCATAAATTATCAACACTTTACCATCCCTAATGTAATGGCCAAATATAACCAACTAATTTTTTTTAAATAAAATATTATAAAAAACTAATAGATAAACTTGTATTGATTTGCGCCTCCATCTCTATCCCACACTTTGGGCTTATCGTACTAGCATACATAATTCTACCATGGAAACACCATTTTCACTAGTATAGAGGTCTGAATCAATCTTACCATTAGAACTTGAAATCCCATCCTTACATATATCCCTTCATGGTATAATTCTTGATGACAAATTATGTGAAGCTCATATTCATACTTTAGATTTCCTTGATGAACACTATACATCTACTTTACAACATAATCACCAATAAAATGCTCATATTGCTAAACATCATAATTAAAAGGTCAAAGTATAAACTTTTATATGTTGGTAATTTAGTCCTTAAATTAGATTATACAAATGAAAAATAAGGAAATTATGCTAAAAATGATGGGTTCCTTAGTAAAATATATCCTTGGTCCTAGTACATATATATTACAAACTAATAAAGGACATGTCTTCAAATAACCTATTAATACTTAGTTTTTATAAAAAAATTATGCTTAAATATTTAAATTCTTTTCAGACTTCCATATACTATAGATACTAAGACTTTTTATAGGTTTCTCCTAAAGATTTCCAATCTCCAACAAGTACATTCTATTTAATAGTCTTAGATACTATCATTGTTCCTTGGGTCTATCTTTATTACTTTTATTTAATTCATGAGTTGCATTGTAAGACTATAGATAGGACCCAACCATCCCCAAGAATATATTTAATTTTCATAGTTCACTCTTAACATATTATTTTTTATCACACATTTGTCATTTTATAAGTTTGTTTTCATTCTTTATTTCCATTTTTTTTCTTAAGTGTAATGTAATTCCTTGGATAGGACCAGGCCTTCCTCACAATAACATTTTTTTATCCTATTTGGTTTATATTTTATTATTTATAGTGTAAGACCTTAGATAGGACCAGGGTTTCCTCATGAAAATTATATTTTTCAAAACTACCTTTAAAATGTAGTGTTTTTATTAGAAATTAAGGAAATGGTTAAGGATTTTGATCTCATACTATCAAAATTGGTTTTATTTATTTCAAGGTAACATCTTTAGAACAAATAATTTCTGCATGTTTCCCTACACATCCATTACTTCTAATGATATATAATCATACTTATATGTCATTGTATCCTACTCACATTGTGACATTTTTTTGTAATTTGAGGTAACTCAATCATTTCATGTTAATTATATTTTATTCCCTTATTTTCATTCTACTTTGGACATAACAAGATTGGTTCTTAGATATAATTATTATTTACAATGTAGGTATAAGACTCGTATATACCATGCTCTCTAGGTTATTTTACTTAGCCATCAAGTTTGATTTTCTAGTGATAATCATTTTTAACACCCATGTTGGTTTTCCAAATCTGTATGGAGGAGGAGTTAAAAAATCATAAAAAAAGTTAAAATACAAATCATTTAAAACAAAAGGCAATGATAAAAAGGCAATTACAAATCCAAAAGTCAAAATCACAATAAAATACATGATTATAAAGCACACCTATTTTAGTCAAAGCTCAAACTCCACAATTGGCCCCATGATAGATTCAAGGTCCATTGGGGTATTTTAGGCCATTACATTGGAATAGAATATCTATATATATATATATATATATATATATATATATATATATATATATATATATATATATATATATATATATATATATATATATATATATATATATAATCATAAAAATACCCAATATTTGTAGTACACTGATGACTCTATAAGGATTCTTGAGGAATGGGGAACATGTTATGGGAAGGTGAGTCCATTTTACTTTTCATGCATATAACCTTCATGGGATGATATTTATACTTCATTAGTTAACCTAAATTTTTGTGGCTAAGGTAAATTATATAGAGTCCTTATGTCTAAAGTCCTCTCATTTTACCAACTTAATTTGAGTGTCTTAATGTTAATAAATATTTTATACCTTGGTATCACCTAAATGTCCCCCACCACCCATTTCATTTCCACCCTTAATAAGAAAGTTTGTTTCTAAATATATTTTTACAACTTATTTATTCCCTCTTTTTCACAGCTTTTTAAAATATGATACCGATAGTTCTATTTTGTTTTTGTTTAGATTAAAGAATAAAATTGTATGTTTTAGTGAATATGAATTACTTACTTATACCATTAATTTATCCTTCTTTGATTTTCTCAGTTTCTTTCTCAAAATTATAAACTTTTTTTATCAATTTTTTTGTGGATCATCTTGCTCCATTTCTAATTTTACTTTTTTTATTGTTAAATGAGTTTGGATTTTTACATCTCACTCATCAATGTTATTTTAATTTATGCTCTTTTTCCATCTTTATTCAAGTTTTATTTGTTACTTATTTTAAATTGATATTATATTTATCATATTACTAGCACATGTCCTTGGTTTGATCTAGTTTGTTACTTTTATTACTTAAGGTACATTTTATTTAAGATTTTTAATCATTTAGAATCCTTGGATTTTTTTGGTTACCTAATTTACTCTCAATTTTCATTGATCTTTTTGGTTCTAACTTATTACTTATCACTCTAGTTTACTAATTGATGAAGTAATTTATTTCAGTTTTGTAAAGATCAATTACTTTGATTTCCCTACATTTTATTGTTTTTACTTTTTAATTTTGTATCCCTAGGGTTTGTACAAATTAATTAATGTGTCCTTCATGATCAAAATTATAAATACAATAAACCATTCAATGATAAAGGTAAGTCAAGGTACATATCTAATAATTTTAGTTTTTTCCTTATTGTCCTTTAAATTTATGCCTTTACTACAATGTATTAGCTCAACATTATGGGTAGATATGTTCTTTTCCTAAAGCACCATCCCATATTAAAACTATGTTACATGTGATGAGATTTAAGTGAGGCATATGTATTCACACAAATTTTAAACTTTATCAATTACTAATGCTTTATCTCTTACAAGAACCTATCAAATTTAAATCTCTCTAAGTACACACATTAAAGGGTACACCGAGAAAGGGGTTGGTAGACCTTTGGTACTTCACAATATTTTTGACCCCTATACCACAACTTAAAACCAATACAAGTTACTCTTATCTATTTACCTAGGCATTGAAATCGCAATCATACATTTCCATAATTAACTCGCCACCCAGTTCATCACCCAAAATATCCAATAACTAATCCAAAGTCATTTGTTACCATGTTTCCTATTATGTTGATCAAGTTAACCCTATTTTAGGATTTATCACATATTATAGAACTATGTCAGCTTAATCCGACATAGTTTGAGTCTTAATAGATCTCTTTCCCTCTAATAAGGTTGACCATACCAACTACATCAATTAAAATCATAAGAGGGTTTAAGGTCAATCCATGGTTATTTATACCCCATTTAATTTCATTTTTAATAGAGGATAAATCAATTGTTCATAATTACTACTCATAAATATGCTTATATAATCAATCAAAGTTTTCATTGCTTAGGTTTTTTACCTTAAAGAAGTATCACTTTTCTTATGAAAGTTTTGGATGCATAGGAAAGGTCTTCTATCTTAGATATAATTTATCCTTGTGATCCTTACAATACTAAAAAAACTTATTACAAAGCACCATTGGCCAAGGGAGGGATTGCGGTACAACAAGTTCACTTCAACAAAGATAAGTATATTCCTAGCCCTTCATATTTTGATAAGTAGATTATAGAGTTAAATATATATTAGATTATATCTCTCCTTTACTAGATCATTTTTATGTTATAGATATATTTATATTTTCATGTTTATTATCTTCCCCATTTGTGCCACAAGCTTTGATGAGCACTAAATTAGCTTGCTTAACATTAATTACAATATTAAGACCTAGCTAAGGTTATCAAAAGGTGGCATTTTAATAGAGGCTTTAGAAACCTCTCTTTTTCCATAATGTGATAATAAATCCCTTATTTTAGGTTTAATAGATCCATTTTTAGTCATGACCTTGATCTAAACATATTCCCAAGCATACATGTTAGTTGATTACCTTCTCCAAGCTTGAATAGTATTGATTAAGATAAGCTATAAAACTATCTAGTTTCACTTGCATACAACATGTATTCATCTTTTAATACCTTTGTGACAAGATTTTGTTCAATGTTCATTTTGAGAGGGAAAGAATATGGTGGGTAACAATGAAAATCTTCTAGGTATTCATTTGGAATAAAAAATTCATAGTATTACAAAGCTTCCAAGACTTCTTCTAAAATATGTATATCTACTTATTGGCTTCATAACATCTCAACAGTTTCATACTTCTTTTTCATGTCTTCTATAAATTATAGGACTTCATAATTGAGGACAATATTTGACTCTCATTTTATCATAATTTCAATCCTAAAAATGTATTATTTCCTTAACATAGTCATCTCTTAATATCTATATGTAATCAATTTGAAAATGGGATGGTAGATGAATTTATGTACTTGAGTTTTTCATTAAGCCAAAAATCATCTGTAATCTCTTCATGAATCTGTATTTTATCTATTCAATAAATATAAGAGGAAGTGTGGATACCATCTTATGATGTGCATGTAAAATATTCTTCTTCAATATGATGTTATCTTTTTTGAACCCATAAAAGCTTGTACATTTTTTTATATGTGTTTCATCATATTATTGAATATATGATCATCAATATATTTGATCTTAATTATTTTTTATATGCCAACACTCATTTCAATTTTTTTCCTTGGGCTTCATCTTCATGATTATCATACAAAGTAGCTTCAACTAGTATTGGTTTTGAAAATTTCCCATGCAACTTATTATTATCTTCATCTTTTTACCACCAACACTTAGCATGTTGGTTATACTCTTGTAACTATACATTTTCAAGTTATATATTTTTATAATTTTTAACAAGACTTTGAGTAACATTGATCAGTTTTAAAATAGTATGAGACACATCATTGTCATATTCCATTTTTTATGTAATATTGTGTTCTAGTTACCATTCTTCAATAGAGTCACCAACCTCCATTCTAGGGGAGATTCATTGATATTTATGAAAAATAAATGTATAAGATGCTTTCATCCATAGAAAAGTCACCAAATTTTTTTGACAAGACTTTATGTCATTTTTATTTTCTAGACTATTTCATTGATTCGCTTAACTAGATGTCACATAGAACGTGTAACATTAGAGAAATCATTGTGTGACTAGTGATTTTTCTATACATTTGGTAGGGGAAGCTCTCTTGTATGATGGTATATTTTGTATTTTTCTACAACTTAGGTAATAAAATAGGATAAAGGATCAATATGAAAATGGATTAAAAATGAGAGGAAATATAAAGAATAATGGGAAACCTACAATAAAGTAAATTAAAAAAAAATCCTACATGTCCTAGTTTACATGTAATGGATTGGAAAGTTCAACAATGGAAAAATTTATCCTTATAAAGGTGAAAAAGACATACTTCAAATAGAAGAATAAAACACATCACCAAAGGGGTTTAAAAATATGAAGTAATATGGATCACCTATATATTTCCAGTTGAAAATGAACACAAAGTATCCTTTTATTCCTTTCAAAAAGGGTTTCTTTCTACATCAAGCAATCCTAGTTTCAAATCTTCCTTTCAACACATAAATGAAAACATAGGACAACCATTATGATAGGAAATTTACCTGAACTCTTAAATTATTCCTTAGAAATGGATTATGTGTATATGGCATAGATTATATCCTCTGATTTTTAACACAAATTTTGTAAAAGCCAAGGGCTTACACATAATAGAGAAAGTACATGTTTTTAATAAATATCTTTATTTATAAATTTTGATACATATTTTCCAAATATGAAATAATAAAAACCCATGAAAAAATCCACTATTCTTACACATTTTCTTGTGTTGTATTCAAAAAAATTATTGAAAATAAATAGTTTTACACAAAATTGTAGTAGTATTTTCCAACAAGATGAGAAGAAAAAATATCTAAAGCCTTTACAAATGTTTTATTTTACATCATTCACTTAACTTGACCTAAGACTCAACTCATCCTTAACATGAGTTTGCCATTAATTTTATTTATTTTTTACAAATTTTAAAATACAAAAATATTAAATCTATTTATGAATTTTTGTATCTTTATACTATGTAGTAACTTGGAGTACAAATCACACCTAAAATCCCTAGAATAATTTTTCACAAATTATTTCGATTTTGAGACCTCGAGACCTGAATATAAAGGGATATCCATAAAAATATCTTTATAAAATTTAAATGAGGGTTAAAACATAATTTTGACATTAAAGATATGGCCAAAACTAGATTTTACATTATATTTTGTGGCTATATAGATCTTATTGTGTTTATGAGTCCCATCGGGAACTTGATTTCACAACAAATATATCAATTTTGGGACCTTGAGACATGAAGGATAATTTATCTTCATCAAAATATATTTCCAATTATTTAGAAGAGATTTAAAATGGAGTCAAAAGGAAAATAATATGCCCAAAATAATCTTTTAGAGTTAATGGTCTTGTAATAGACCCTGTTGGGTTTATGAGTCCCATCAAAATTATTAAATGAGAATTTATATTCATCAAAATACATTCAAGTGCTTCATATGAGAGTCTGAATGAAGTCCAGATACAAGAGATACACCCAAAAATAAGATTTTACAGTTTTTGGTCTTGTGATAAACTATGTTAGTTTTATAAGTCCCATTAATAACCTAATTTCACATAAAATATATCAAATTTGGGACCTTGATACCTAAAATAGAAGTGATCTTCATCAAACTATATTTCTAACACCTTAGATGAGACTCAAAATAGAGTATAGATGCAAGAGATATGCCTAAACTAATATTTTATAGGTTTTGGTGTTGTGATAGACCATGTTGGGTTTATTAGGTACATTACGTACCTAGGGTATCAATAAAACTAGAACCTATTAGGTGTATCAGGTCTCTTCAGTACCCATGGAACTAAAAACCTAGTATGTTCTTTTTACTTGATTCATACCAAGGTTTTGAGGTACAATACTAACTTTTCACACCAAGTGTTTATAATGAAGATTGATCACATTGAATTGGTCTACACAATATAAAAGAAATTAAAATGTTTTGATGGTATTGGAATTTTGGTAGAACTTATAGGGTCTTTTAAGGAGTTTTCCAAGCCTTGTCCATTGGGATATGGAGTTGGCATATTTATTCTAAAAATTTGAACTGTCCATGTCCTTGATATACTTATAATCACCTTTTATAAGTGAAATTGGTAGTTTTATCATGAAATGAAATTTTTTCCAACAAGGGGGTCTTCATTAATAAAATAAAAATTTGATTAAATGAATACAAAACAAAAATGAAGAGGATTATAATTATCAAATGTCCTCACCCAATATGATCTTCTGAAGATTAGAGTTTTTGGTTTTGTATCTTGTAGTTCCTACTCCTTATCTTAATGTTAATCATCCTCTTACAACTCCCACTTTGGTTCATCTTCTACAATTGTTTTAAATTTAGAAACTTGTTATTTAAATTGAATCTATTCAATGTCATCCTTTTGTTATCATTTTTTTAAACCCCTTTTACCTCTCTGAAGATAATATTGTGACTATAAATAGTCTTATTCATTTTATAGTTCCATATCTTACATCTTTTCACAGTAGTACCATATCTAATAAGGATACATTTATATCTAGGGAATCCAAGGAAAAAATAGTTGCTAGTTTTTCTTTGTTAATAAAATGAACAAAAACAAATCAATCAAAGCTATTTTTCCAAGCCTAGGATCTAAGTGAGCTAAATAAAATAGTAAAACAACTACAACAAGAAGTCAAATGAACACTTTTACCTTCCTTGCATGTTTTAAGAGATTTTTGACATGAGGTTGGGTTTGAGCATGACCTGTGAGTAATGGTTCTATGCCAATGGTGATTTAACACCATATCCCTTTGTCTACTTGGTCTATGGCCTTGGAAATTGATCTTGTTGCATCTTTAATAATCATAATTTAACATTATAACATTGCACAAAAAATCTTGTTAGAATTGAGTATGAAGCCTTATACTTATAGACTTTACCCTAACCCCAACCTAGGTGTAGTTAGGTCTAGGTTAACCCTAGGTCAATCTTGGGAGGTCAAATTCAATAAATAAGGTCATTAATTATGTATTTATGGAGGCATGGCTTAAAATTTATTATTTTTAAGTCATTTATTTTTATATTTTAACATTTTTGACTTTGAGGATGATGATGTCATCATGACCTCACTTTCTCTAATATTTATTGAATTTTAATTTATTAAAATTATATTCTCACTAATTCAACATGGAATATTTAACTAAGCATTTAATTTAATTTTTTTAATTAATTAATTCTACTTAGTTTTTTTGTCATTTTGGGAATTGGATTAAGTATCCCATTTAATAGGTCAAAAGTGTTAGTATGCTTGGTTGTAACCTGACTGGAGATGAATATATGGGAGGTTACTATTATATACAAGATAATACCCCAAATAAGGATTCCTCAACATGATTTTAGGCAATAAATTTTGATGTGCATATCAAATTATGATGATTAGGTAATATCTAAGCTTAGTTACATCATTTTCTATAAATTATCCTGATACATGGTTTAGACATGGTTGTGTCTAAAATAGGGTGTCTACATGTTCTTTCTATTTGAGTAGGCATTATAAGACATAATCAAAATAACATATTCTCAAAGAATGAAAAAGTCTTTAATGCCTTGGATAATACTCTAGAGGGTAATGCATGAGCCCTAGATGCTCACTCGAGGGATTAAGTAGCAAATAGTGTCATTGAATGGGCCCTCAAAAAGACAAAAATGACACAATATAGTGTTAATGAGGGTGAAAATACTCATTTTCCCAAAGGTGTTTATAATTAGTGGCATAATGATTTATTACAGTAGAGTGGATTGATTAGGATAAATTGATTTTACGTCAATAAGGTAGGATAAAGTAGTAATTGATTGAAAATAAATTACTACATTTGGGAAAATTGGCAAAAGGATCTCATGCAATAAATCCATAAATAGAGTGATGATGAGCTACCATAGAATAACAACCTAAATTTAGAAATACTAGCTAGTACAAAGATGCACATTTGAACTAGCATGGAATAGGTCCAAAAAATAGTGTTATTAAGTAGGTCTCTAAAATGCCTAATAACATGATCTAATTGAAAATTAGTGAATGTAAAATCTAACAACATAAAAAATAGATCGTTGAGTCAAAATAAG
Organism: Torreya grandis; assembly: GCA_037957365.1. Taxonomy (NCBI): domain Eukaryota; kingdom Viridiplantae; phylum Streptophyta; class Pinopsida; order Cupressales; family Taxaceae; genus Torreya; species Torreya grandis. The sequence continues at coordinate 3,282,301 of JARHVA010000467.1, forward strand.
AGCTCCTTGAATGAATAGAATGAAACTTAGATTTTGGGGGGTGAAAAATTAATTTTCAAATTTATATATTCACCCCATGGGGTAAAAAAATTCATTTTCACCCTATCTAACTAATAATTTGGACCTATGATCTCGTGGATAAAAATGGATCATAGACCAACACAATGGCATGTGAGTAACTGAGTGAGATAGAACATGACACCACCACATGATGTTAGTTGGTAATTTCACCAACTTGAGAATTTTGGTGTATTTATTACATATTTATTATTAGTTTTAGGGCACAAATCTATGAATTCACCATTTTATGGAAGGGAAAATGATGGATTTGTAGATAAAAGTGGTGACTTTGTACGAAGTCAACATTTTAGAAAATGGTGGCATTGCCAAAAAACATTGAAAAATGCCCAAATGGAAATTTATCCCAAGTCATATGAAGTCACCATTATCATAAAAAATAAAAATAATGATTTCATCTAAAAATGTCAAAAAATTTCCAAAATGATGAATTCACCCTAAAAGCCAAAATGGTCAATTTAAGGGACCCAAAATGGGTCAAACCTCTAGGAGAGAGGGAAAATAGGTCTATGGCATGAAATATGTCTTGTAGGGTAGGTATTTTCTATACAAAAACATATGTATAGCTTGATTATAATCTATTAGTGAGTTTAGGAGTGGATGGAGGTATTGATAACATGTGAGTGATGCCCGTACTACCTACGATCATAGTAGATCTAGAAAATAGAGATGACTAGGTTCTTGGAGTTGGTGAGTCTATATGAGGTATTGAAGATGCATATTATCCAAGTATATCAAGCATACTTGAGTGCCCTAGCTAAGTTATTACACTTTGAGACATCCATGTTTCATTTACTTATGGGAGAGGTGATAATGACACCTGAGGATACCTACCATATCCTCAAGCTACCTATGAGAGGCTAAAGGCTATTTTGGATAACTCCAGTGCAATAATGGGAGGTATTAAATTATTTGACTAGCTATAGAGATATTCCCATGCCACATGGGAAGGTACATGTTGACCTACTAAAGTCATATATAGATATTCAACTAGATGACTTGGTTCCAGAGGAGTTAACACCACTAACACTAGTATATAAGGAGTTTATTATGCTCATGATAATTTTAAGTGGCATATTTCCACCTAAAAAGAGTGAATGATTTTTTCATATGGGCGTAGGTTGAGTAATGAAGTTTATGATGAATGATAACACTATATTTAATTAGGAACTTAGATTATTGGGTTAGATTTATAAGACTTACACATATTGGCCTATTGAGGAGGCTAGAGTATCAAGGTAGTGACACTACTCCAGGTGTGGGAATGGGAGCATATACAAATAGAGCACTTAGTTGAGTACATGAGGGTGAGAGACACATAATATCTAGTAAAATATGGCTAGGTGAAGATATGTGCAAGATGTAGATGGCACCATGGGGATATTCACTTTTATTGATGTATGTTGGATGATATTAATTTAGAGTTATTCATTTGGTGACCCTATTTTACCTTACAACTAGACTATCCATGTGATAGATGGCATACTAGCTTAATCATGACCAAGGTATTTCTTGACTAGGTGAAATATGAACATCATCAAAGAGTATAGGCCTAATCAGTTATGGTGATAGTTTAGGATGTAACAAGATGTCTTAGAGGGTTCTTGGTGGTTTGTATAGAACTATAAAGAGATTAATCACTTAACACCACTAATTACTAAGTGGATGGCAATGATTAGCTATAAAGGAATTTTATGGACTCCAAAAGCCTATACAAGAGTTCTAATAGATGTCAGTGTGACATAGGCCTATTTACTATGGTGTGCACAAGTTTTTCCATTGAGATTGATATTACTAGCATAGCTACTAGGATAGGTTTAGGCAAGAAAGGAATAATATGGGCAGGTTGGCAAAGCTCTAGATAGATAGGGTGGGGATTAGGGTGGGGATGATATTAAGGTAGAGATAGAGGAGGGTGAGGATATTTTATAGGTAGATGATATTTTGATGGAGGTAGAGGATGTGTGGGATAAAAGTGGGCATCACATGGATGTGGATCAAGGTGGGTATTAGGGTACTAGGCATGAGATGGATGTGGATAGGGGTGGACATCTTGGTACCATAGGTACCAAGATGATATTTATGGAGATATACCCTAATGAGGTAGGTATAGGGACTCAAGAAAATCTATGTCAAGAAGGACCATTAGATACACAAAGAGCCTAGGATATTTCCCCATTAGATGAGGAGATCGCCACATATGTAGGGGATATCATGGGAGTGGAGAGGAGAGTGGTTTAATTATAAGCACAATTTACTCTATGGGATGATGATATAACTCTTCTTTAGTTACACATTAGCTCATTAAAGGTAGTGATAGTACATATGACACATGTATAGGGATAACTAAAGGCTACTAATGATCAATCCATATTTGATAAGAATCAAGCCATAGAAAATAGAGATCAAACTAGGGTTGATGTGTAGTGGATTATACGAGAGTGAGATGAGGCTCATAGGGCCATAATATAAGTATGGTTTTCACAAATAATACTTGAGAGCCTTCAAGATAAGGATGAGACCTCATATTATTGGTGAGCTATGAGGTAAGGGAGGCATTAAGGGCTAGAAGTAGATCCTCATGGTCTAGGACACAAATACATGATATAAGTGGCTCAAGATAATCAATTCCTTAGACATGACCATTTCCACCACTAAGGCCACCAAGACCACCACCTACTATAGGGACAAGAGATTCATAGAGTCAAAGTTGATCTTGTATAACTATTTGGCATACTTTTATTTTGGCATTATGAGATGTATATTATCACAGTGTATATGAAATTCATTTTTGTGATGTATATGCCATTCATTATTGGTCTATGGACTTTTAAATTGAATTTTATTCTTTTGATATGTATGTAGTTATCTTTTCTTAATCTATCATGATGGTTTCCTATTTATGTTATGTTATCTTGGCATTGTTGATGGTGTACTTCCATTTAAACATGTGTATGGTTTTTCATGTTTTAGTATCTCAATTTATGGCATGTTAGAATGTATGTATTTACTTATGTTTATGACCTATGTTCTATGCTTATTTAGAGAGACACATCTTCATTAACTTATAACATAATCATTATGATTTCATTATTATGGGTTTTGATTTGTTTGCAAAAAAAGTCCATTATGAATAAAGGAAAATATTTCAACACCATTGTTTTAAGATCCATTAGTCTTATTTTTAATTTATCATGTGTCACTATGCATCATAGTTATAAATAACCATAAAAATAATATATATCATAACCATGGAAACCTTAATTTAAATAAAAGTATAAAAAATGGAGGCATAAGATATGATCGATCAAATCCCAAGTGTAAATACAATGAAAATAAACTAAGTGTAGGAATGAATACAAATATCTACAAATAAAGTACAAGATATAACAAATACAAACTTGAGTGCAAACATAATGTTATAAAGTTATAATAACCAAATCAAATAAGGCACAATAAAAGAAGTTAGTCAACAACTAATTAAAAATGATTAAATCATTCAAGCAAAGAAATTAAAATAAACAAGCCAATAAAACTAAAATACTAATGAAAGAAACAATGTTAATCATTAACCAAAAGGAAAATGAAGTTAAAAAAAAATCAAGGCAAAATAACGTAAACAATAAATCTAAAATAATGCAATAAACAATTAATTTTAAGTAAGAGAAATAGAAAACCTAAGCTAAGGCACAATGAACAAATAGCTAATCTAAATCAAACAACTAATCTAAATCAAACAATTAATCTAATGCAAATGAAAAAATAACTAATCTAATGAAAAATAAATAAACAAATAATATAACTATTTATGAACGTGTAATAGAAGTGTTATGCTTGGCACAAAGGGTTTCCCCTAAGCTATAGGGAACACTGGTAAAAGTTAAGATGACAAAGGTTTCCCCAAGGCTATAAGGAATTATGACATTAGAAATGTTAGGTGGAAGAAAAGAATAATTAAGGGGTGGTTGATCTATATCAAATGCACTAGGCATTTGGATGCTACCTACATAGTCCCAAAGACAAAGTCCAATATGAATTTAGGCCAAATGTCATTCTCCCAAGATTTGGGATAGAAAAAATTGATGATAAACAAGATAAATTTATCATATAAGAAAGTGGGAATGGAATTACAAAATAGTGAGAGCATAAAACAAGAGGGGTTGATGTGCATGATTATGAGAATTTCAAGCACATAAATTCATGCAACCATGTGAGCATAGTTTTGGCTAAAACCACACTAAAAGATAAGAGATGAGTGCTCAAAAATGAACTTGGTTCGTAATGTTTACTACATATAAGTACTAGAATGAATATAAGCTCTTAAAATTATGATAGCATAAGTAACTCATAAAATGGTGAGAGTATTTAGAGACAAACCTAAAGGAAGGAATGATCCAAGAGAATGGTGAATGAAATCGATCATCAAAACTAGCTGAGATGACTCCAAATGCACTATACAATTGGATTTTGTCTACATAGTCCCATGGAGACAAGTTCTAACATGAATTTTAGGCCAAATGTAGTTCTCCCAAAAATTAGATGAAACACAATCATAAAATGAAATAGTCAAATGGAAATGGTCATGATGAAATATGTGTGAATGCTTCAATTATACCTATTAGATAGTATATTCATATCCTAAGTGGCATGGATACGATCTGAATGGCCTAATGTTTAAGTCATGTTCAAGATTTTTTTAGCATATATACATGTTTTTGGGTTTTTCTAGGTATCTCAACTCAATGGAGAATCATGAGACATAGAATGGGATAACTCATAAAATGGTGAGATCATGGATTATGTTACTCATAAAATGATGAGAGATTTTATTGAAATTGCTCAAAAAATGGTGAGATCATTAGAATAAGGGTTCATTAGTGCATCCATTTCCAATTCACAATGCACATAAAATTGACTTGTAAAATGGTGAGAGCATTGGAATAAGGGTTCATTAGTGTATCTATTTCAAATGCATAATAAAATTACATGTAAAATGATGAGAGTGTTAGAATAAGGGTGGTTAATCTAACCTAAGAAAATCCAAAGTGTTTCCTACATAGTCTAAATAGACATCAAATCTTTATACTTTATGCTACAATGAAAGATTTGACTAGGTAACAATAAGTTCATCAAATAAGCAAATGGTGATGTTTGAAATAACAGAACAAGTGTATGGCAAGGTATGGTAGAACATTTTATCCTATGATATAGTAAACAACAATATAGGTATAATGATCAATAATATTAACAAGAATAAAGGATGAAATTATTGGGACCATTGTCATACTTCCCCAAGATACCACCATTGAATGAAAGGCCTTTTGAATGTTTGAAACTTGAATATTATATTTTACTTTTATAATAATACAACAATTTAAGGTTCATGAATTACCAATAGATCAAAAACAAGGTCAAAAAGGGTGATAAGGGAGGATAAACAAACTTTAGCTAATATGGAAGGTATGGGAGGTGTAAACATTTAGTTTTGACCACTTTCGTGTTAGCAAATGACATAATTTAAGCCTAAAAATCACTTAAATTTCCCAAATTTGTCCACATGAGGGATTTAATTTCCCAAAACTAGAATGAGGCTAGGTTATTTGGTGTATTACCCTATATGCACTAAAAACCTAGTTTAGTTTTAACCCTAGATAAATTACAACCTAATAATTTGAGAATTTTGGCCTGTCAAGATACTAATTCATAAAATTTAAAACAATTGTAAAAATACAAAAAACATTAATCAAGATTAATTATATTACAATTATTAATTAACTTTCTTAAACAAAAATTCTAAATCAAATTAGTGAATTTCATTTACCAAAAAAGGAATTTTTAGCCAAATACGAAATCGAAAGGCCAAAAGATCTAATAAAGTGATATATTATTTCCTAAATATTCCAAAAATATGAGTCATACCTCACAAATATCTAAAGTGATTTAGCATGCCTCATAAATATCTAAAACTGAGGTGTCAAGATTACATGAGGGCTTTGATGCAACCCAAGTTTATCCTAACTCAACCAAGGTTATTTTTAACTAAACCCAAGTTAGAATTTAACCTAACCTACCTAGGGTTAGAGTTAGTTATTTTATCTATAAATAAAATTTCATACACCATATTCCAAGAATATTTTGTGTGTAAGGTTATTCTACTAGAATACCTTATTGAAGCCTTTAAGATTAGTTTTATAGAGCCCAATTTATGCCAAGCTTCACACAAAGTCATAAGTGACTTTTGGAGAGATGTTACCATCATATAAGAGCATCAATAGAAGAATATAATCATAATAGGTTGAGAACAAACATATTTATGCCAATAATTATGCATTAAATTCGATAAAGGAGGTAATAAATTTATATTATCTTTATCTTTATTTTTTATCTTTATTATTATGTTGTGTTTTCCCTAGTTGTGAGGCAAGAGTGTTTAGTCCTAGTGTATCGTTATGCTTGATTTTTGTCATTTGGACTAACAAGGGACTAATATACATATTGTTTACTGTTGGAACACCTAAGGTATAGGAGGAATGATATTTGGTATAATATAAGGAAAGTAATGTTATGTTATGTTACAACTTAAATGATCCTCATAGACAACACCTTAGGTCTATCAGGAAAAATAGTGCTTGAGATGTATTATTTTCATTGGTTCATCAAGTTCATCTCCTTATGGTGTAGCCAACCTATATGATCCAGAGTCATAGTTAGAAACAATCACATAAGGTCCTATCGAATTTGGATTGAACTTTCCATTTTTATTTTTCTTGGAAATAATGTTATTATAGTTTTCTTTGAATACAAGATCACCAAGCTTGAAATCTCTATTATTCACATGCCTATTATACTAACAATATAATCAGTTATGGTATTATTAAAGGCCATTCATAGGTTTCATGCATTTTCATCCAGTAGTTCAAACTTCTATGTAATCTTCATCATCAATGATATGTTTCAATGAAATGCATAGAGAAGAAAATTATACCTTGACAAGAATAATGGCCTTAGTGACATAAGCAAGGGAATATGGCATGGATCCTATTGGAGTGCAAAAATTGGTATATTAGGCCTAGAGGGCACAAAATATTTACAGGTGCCAATCATAGTCATCATCATTGATAATCTTATTAAGAATATTGAAAATGGTCTTATTATATGCCTCTACTTGGCCATTACCTTATGGGTAATATGTAGTGGAAAAATGTTAGGTAATGTTAAGTTCCTCATAGATAGTTTTGACATACTTATTTTTAAACAAATCACCATTATCAAATATAATGTCAGATGGGACACCATAATGGCAAATGAGATGGTTGAAGATAAATTTATAAATTTTATTACCTGTCATGTAAGTGAGGGGAATGGATTAAACCCACTTAGTGAATTACTCTATGATAGTAATGATATGATTATGGCCATATAAGGAAGTAGGTTTAATCTTCCCTATAAGATTGAGTCCCCACATTGAACATGACCATGGTGTAGTCATCAACTTAAGTGTTCATGCTGGAGCATAGATCAAATTAGTATGCCTATGATATTATTTACATATTTTAACATAAGTAACTACATCTTATTTTATGGTCATCTAATAATAAACAATATATTAGAATGTTTTTTTAAGGATGGATCCACTAGTGTGGGCCCCACAAACCCCTTCTTAAACTTACCTCAATATTAATATGGATTCTACCAAAGCTAAAAAATGAAGTAAAGTTCCATAAAAGCTTATATGGTAAAGTCTAGGTCTAAGTAAGGTATTAAAAAGAGGATTGGTGTGTGAAGTCCTATTATTTATTATGATAAAGGTCTAGTGCAAGGACTTGGTTTTGGAGGTAATTATATAGTTTAGAACACTAGATAAAACTAGGACCAAAAATATCACAGATCATTTAAATGGTTGAAGGTTCATGAACAAGTGTTATAATATGTTAAATTAGGAATTTATAGTCTCTTTCCTTGTTTGTGATGTGGATCAATGAACCAATTGTATCCATGACATATGTTATCCAATTATTGGCCTGAGGTACATGTTCAAAATAAACGTGATAATTTATTTCTTGAAAACATCCATCATGTATTTATAAGGTACTATATTATCATCCTTGGTGTAGAATTGGTCTATGACTTGATTAATTATTATATATGAATCACCATAAACTAGTAGATGTTGAATGTTCTATTGTGTCACTATATGAAGACACACAATGAGTGATTCCTACTCAACCATGTTATTTGCTTAAGGAAATTTTATACATAATAACTTGGGAATGATATCCCCCTATAATGTTATGAATAAAAATCATGCCCCTAACCCATGAGATGTTATAAAACCATCAAAATAGATTTTCCATTACTAATCTTTAGGAGGTTTTTATACTACAGTCATGATAGACTCATTTGGAAATGCAAAATTAAGTGGTTGAGTATCTAAAATGGAAGCTTTGACAAGGTAGTCTATAAGTACATATCCCTTAATAGTCTTTTAGATGACATATGCTTGTTTGTGATCTTTATTTATGTATAAAAGGTGGATTTATAATGGTATATTTGACCTGCTAAATGATGGCTTCACTTAATAGAATCAGTGGCTTTGGTCTTATTGAATGGTGGATTTGTAAGGTAAATTTACTCTCTATTTTATTATTTTACATCTTATTTCAATGGATTTTCATTATTTAATCAATGATTTACCCTTGATAAATGGTGGCTTTGCCAAAATTGCTCTCTATGTCTATATGAAATTAGTAGCTTCACCTTACTAAATGGTAGCTTCGCTCTATGTTTTTCCAAAACTCAATAGCTTGAAATGGATTGTTATTTACTCACTTGATTTTTGGCTTCTAGGTAGGCAAACCCACTAACATTTTGAAATAAATAAGGTGGAGAGAGAGAAGCTTAAGCATTGTTAAAATCGCACAAACATTTTTTTGGTGCTTAAAATCAATGTAATCGTGTTTGTCTTTTAGTTGCTTTCAAAGTTTTTACAAGTACAAACAAAGATGGGGGGCTAAAATTTCAATCACACTTATATTTGGTGCTATTAAATGGAACATGCATTTTATTTAGAAATCTTAATAGATTTTTCACTTTATGTTTTTTTTATTATTAGATAAATTTAAAAGTTCATAGTTAGATTTATTTTTTTGTGACAAATTAGAAACTACTGCATGTATGCTCTCCCCCAAACCCCTTTAGGGAACTTAGGTGACTAAAAATGCTTAGTTTATTTCCTTGTATATTTTATCTTTTCATAAATAATTTTGTGTATGCTATCCCCAATCTCTGAGTGACTTGGGTGACCCAAAAATTACCTCTAAAGTCTTTACAATTTATTTTTGTGCATTAGAATTAAGGTTGGTATCTCATTTCTCCCTTATAAGTTATCTAGGGGTGCATTAACCTAGGTTTAATCTCCCAAAATTATACCAAATCCAATCCATGGTGGGGTATACAAACTAGGAAACCATTGGATGGGATAGTGGTGAGTGGTTATCCTGACCATCCCAATGGGTACCTAGGGCATGCAGTAGCCAGACATCAAAATTCACTAAGAATTACATGAATGAATTTTTTATCTAAAGGAATAGAGCATTAAATAAAAATTTAGGTGGTTTAGACTCAACTAACATGATTTCACCCTTGTGTTAGCCACACTTGGGACTATTTAGTAAATTTGTGATTTGTAGATTTTAGTCAAAGTCTCACTTGTGATGGAATTTCTTGTCAAATACCGAGTGTTCCTTACTCTAAGTTCATACCACATACCAACTCTTGAGAGATAGAGGGGGGAATAAAAATTATACCTACACTTGTACTTTAATTTTTGGATTAACACTTAATTCCTTACAAGCATTGGTATATCAGTGGAAACTTTGGCAGAAGCTATGCACAACCATGTCAGTTTTAGATATAGGATGAGCCATTAGTGCTACTTCTATTTTTATTTTACTTATATGTGTTTTTTTAGATTAAAACTATTTATTTTTATTATTTCATAAAAAATAAGTCCATAACTATCACATTATTTTCATACCCCTTCAACCTAAGAGGTATTATGCTACCCATTTCATCTCAAACATTTTCCTTGGATATTTTAGTCCAAAACCATTGTCATGACATTTGTTTGAAAGAGGATTATTATGCTGCCTAAATTGTTCTAAATCTCTTGTTTATTTTGAAATCAAGTTCCAAGCCATTTTTATACCTCTATTATTACAAACATGTAGTTACGATGCCCATTTTGGTATAGGTTTTTTACCTTGGAACATTTCATTCTATTCACATTAAATCCAAAACTCAACCTTTTGAAGGTAAAATCCTAAACTAATCAAGGTTATGCCAAAGCCTCATCTAATTTGAGCTCAAGTTGTCTACCTTTTGTGTTTAGATTGTGTTACTTGGGTTGATTTTCTATTTGATATAAAAGACCCCTTACCTAGACCTAGTGATTATTGTTTTTCTTATGCATTATTTAGATATTTATTTAAGCCAAGTCATTGTCACATGCCTTGTTTGAATTTTGTTGTGCCAAATTCTAAGTGTCCTAGTTTCATTGTTTTGAAAGTCTCTTATGAGTTAAGTATTGAGTCTTAGTGAGTCAATTATTGAGTGTCATCCAATCTAATTGCCTTAGTTTATTTTATTTTCAAATTATTATTTGAGTTATTTTATTTTGAGTCTAGCCTTATTTTTAAAATTAGAATGCTTATAACCACATTTGGGAAAATCATTGCTAGTTTATAATTGTTTTACTTTGTCTAGATACTTTCATCACTGATTATAATTGCCTTTGGTAAAATCAACACCTTAGTCATAGACAAGTTTTGAGCCTTAGTTTTAATTTTACCACTAATTATAACTACTTTTGGGAAAATTAATATCATTTTATTATACTAATTTCAAGTTTGTATTATTCTACCTTTGCCTAGTTTAGTTGTTTTACCCTTTGTGTCTTTTTTATAGAGTAAAAGTTTCTTTTTTTTAAGACCTTAATTTTTTTTTACCTCTAGACCCTTTATTTTTCACATAAACTATTTATGGATCTAAACATGCCTCATTACACATGTAGTTGGACATGTATAATCCAAGCTATTAGAAATTTGTGAGCAATGGCCCTTGTTTCAAAGAGTCATATGATGAAGTATATTATGAGATGATATTGAAAAAATACATGACCATTTAGCATAATATTTGGTGACTTTACCTCCTTATCCAATAAAATATCTAGATCAAATGACATAGTACCTTTCTCAAAGAATGCTTAACATTAAACAATGCCAACAATAAAATACATACTATGTTACAATGCTAACATAGATAAGCTATGATCCATACCTATTTGAACATCATTTTTTAGATAAAAAAGATAATTTATTGTTATATATATCAAATTATGAGCTAAGTTTACTCCAAAATTCCCACATGAAAGTCTAAGTAGTTTGATTATAAATCCTAGTGATGTACCTTGAATTTAACCATTGGAAAATGCATCAAATAATTATAGTAAATATTTATTCTAAATGATACATCAAGGACAAGGCATACTTGAAAATTGGAAAGGTATTATGGATGAATAAATAGAATAGGTAAAACAAACATACTAAAATTATCTAAACCTAGATAACAATCTTAACACAAGGGCTATTTCTAACATGTTTTTTATTGAGATAGATCCATCAATGGGGTAATAAATGAATGCTTCAGGATATGCAAGACAAAACATAGACCCATTTATCCAAATAATGTTGGCTAGTGACATTTATAATTTCCATATTTTGATGGAAGAGACTACTACTCAAATGGAAGACCTCACCCAACATGTTGTGGATAGAATGCAAGTGCATTCCAACCTAAACCAAAGTGGGTCTAGTTTATCACTGAGTAATACAAAACATATTTTACCAAACACTACCATGAATGGACTATAATAATAGGGGATAGACATGCCTATTTACCAAAATCAACAAGTAACCTCTACTCCTCAACCAAATACTTCCTCGAGTGTGAAATAGGGGGAAATAAGCCCATATTAAACAAATTTACCACCACAATAAGTATAAAACACTACACCACCTCAATAGGTGACAATGCATGTTCCACCACAATAAGCATAAACCAATATACCTCAAGAATAAAAAACATTGCCTAAACAATAATGTGTTCCTATTAGTAAGAAAGTGCTAGTTGGTCAATAACAACAATTACCAAACCAATATTTACCTAATCAATAACAAGTGTCTATTCAATAATAAGTTATGATCCAATAATAGGTGTTTAACCAATAATAATGTTATTATGTACAAAAATTACTAGGTGTTTGATAATATTTCCTTTAACCTAACATGTATAATAAGTATATAACTATCACCACCTCTCATAGTAGGGATATAGTCAACAATATGTTACCTATATAAATAGGGTTTAACATGTAGGCAAAAAGTTCCCTCCCAAACCCAACACATTCCACAAATCTAAATGTTATTAATGTAGCCAAAATTCATTATCTAGGGTTATGTATCTAATCCAAACTAGAATGTGCTTCAAAAATAATGCATTTTATATCTATAACATAATCCCAATGCACATATATGAATACCTAGTCATCTAACCAATTCAACTAACATTCCAAAATATTCTCACCTTAGTCAAGGTAATCTACCTTTGACTACACATCCTCGATAGGAATAGGCCACTCCATATGATTTCCTTGCCCAAGAGTTACAACTGATGAAGGATGCAACTCAAGATATATAGATTAAAAAATAAACAAATAAATTCAAACTAGATGAAATATGCTCTTATATATTAAACATGGAGTATATATGAATACCATTTCCATTAAATTATGATCTACCTAAATTTGGAAAATATAAAGGCAAAGTCAACCCTAAAGAGCATCTAAAATAATTCTTTATTGCCTACCAACTATTAGCTTATACTGACATATAATTACTTCTACTCTTTCCAAGGAGTCTAGTTGGATAAGCCTTAGAATGGTTGTTGAAATCACTCAAGAATTTTGTACCTAAATATGATGATATTTTAGAGAAGTTTGTATAACACTTTTCATATAATCTCAAGCATGAGATTACAGTTATGGATTTAGGCCAAACTAAATAGAATACTGGTGAAAGCTTTGTTGCATACTTACAACATTAGAAAACACTAGCGATCTAGGTTATTCATAATCTGATAGATAAAAAATTGGCCAAAATATTTACTAATAACCTACAGAGTGAGATATATTACCATCTTGAGATGAAATGTGCTCATAAATTTAAATAGGTTATAGAGGAAGGAATACATATTGATAAAGCCATTATCAATAAATGTATAATCAAGCTATACTCTTCTAATTAGAACCAAAACTAAGGCCAAAACCATAATCAAAACCCAATTCAAATACTATCTTTAATGCCACCTTAGGCAAAAAACAACAATAGACATAAACCCTATAACCATAATAATAATGTTATTAGTAACTTGGTTATTAAATCCTATATTGTTCAAACAATGAAAACATTGGTTGTCTATTTACCTCTACCCACTCAGTAACCACCTCCTCCATACATCCAACCAAGACCTCTAACAAACCAACCACCACAAAATCAAAACCAATTACAATACCCTCCTCTAAGGAGAAGACCACCCTTTGTGAGACCATTTAGTGACCTTGGTGAGCCTATTGAATTTGTATTATGAATATTAGTTCAAGAAAATATGATCAATTAGCTGATATTAAAACCATTTTTTGAAGGGATTCCTTTTCTTGATTGGTAAAAGGAACATAAAATTTGTGAGTACCATCATGTCAGAGGAAATTACATAAGATGGTCTATCCAACTCAGGCATTTCATTAAGAATATGGTGGAAAATAAGGAGATAGAAACAGATACCCATGCTCTTACAAATAATCATAACTTAGGTATATAAAAAATACATTTCCCCAACATAATAACAATAAAAATAACTAGAAACAATACAAACAACAATAATAATGGATGAGAACTCCACTAAAAAATTATCAACAATAATTCCAACCATAATAATAACAACAAAATAGTCTGAACTAAGGGGAAAATGATAAAACTAATTAAGGAGGCCATAATTCCACTGTGTATACATATACCAATGTTGTAGGACATGTTTTGGGTAGTCATGATATCATTATCACCATTAACTATAGACTTACTATCAATAAACCTAGACCTTTACCCAATAACCCCTATTTACCAAACAATGCTTACCATCCTCCTTATGCTAGTGATTCTTATATAGATTATGTTGAAAACTAGGATCTATATCATCTAAGAATCATCATTCCAAGACTCATTACCTACCCAACAAATTAAAAAATCAATCACAACTTGATGATCTAGGATTATTATCAAAGGACTACAAACAAATACTACAAGTGAGACTAATTAGCCTTCCATACCTATCAGAAATAAACCAATTTACAAAATTGAGGGTAAGACCTATGATATTGTAGAATAAATAAAGAATACACATGCACATATATCCATCATAGATTTGTTGCATATATATACTATCCACAAAGACACCTTGAATGTGTATTTAAACCAATCCCTCATGTTAGATGACATCACTCCAGATAAATTCCAAGCATTGGTAGGACACTTGGCCCTTGGAAAATGTCTTACATTTGACCAAAGTGATATGTAATCTCTAGTCCCTATAAATAATAACCCATTGTACATTGAGGTCGGTATAATGAACCATAGAGTTAAATGTGTCCTTGTAGATAATGGTTTAGGTCTCAACATTATGTCTCTAAAGTTAGTCAAACATCTTGCATATACAAAAGCTAACTTGTAGCTAGATACCATTGCTATCAAGGAATATGACAATGAAGAACAAGATTCTCAAGATAGCATTGGCCTACTAGTGGTAATTGGAACTTTGATCCATGATACTTTATGCCATGTGTTAGACCTAGAACTATCTTATAATTTATTATTGGGTCTACTCTGGTTCCATGAAATTAGGGCTATACCTTTTTGCATTACATCAATGTATAAAATTTCCACATTTTTGAATGGAGGTAACTATACCAGCTGATATTTAGCCATATCAGTATTGTAAATGCCTTAAGGGTGAATATAAAATATAAAACTACCAGTTTGGCATGACTTATATGCCTAAGTTAGATAGATAAAGAGTTGAAAAAGGAAAATCCATTGAATCAAACCCAGAAGCTAATTACATTGACCCAAAAAAATTAGCCTCTACCTTAGCCATGCCTCCACCATAAATTTCCAACCACTTCTATATAAATTTAAAATGTCATGGAGACTATAGTATCCATAATGCATTCCATATTACCAAATTGCATAAAATCCAAAATATTATGGGAGACCTAGGGTCAAAACTTCTTGTATGGAGTGGGAAACCAAAGGAAAATATCAGCTAAACAAGCCCATTATTTTAAAACTAGCCTTTGGCTTACAATAAGACCCCTTAGCAAAATATGATTATTGGGTGTACACTAATGAATTAGTTGACTATTAGCAAAGTGTAAAGTATCATATTCCCAATCAAGATTATGGATCACTTAGCTTATGAAGGTAAAGACTTTGGCCTACATCAACAAGGCACAATCAAAATAGTATCAATGATAAAGTATAAAAAAACCACCTAGGAGTGACCCCATACACCATATTCATGTTCTAACACTAACGACTAGTGATGATGATGTCAACCATAATGTAAGGTCTGATTATAGCATCTATGATGACCTATCTTCTACAAAATTATTTAATCTCCATTCTATTTTCACTATTGAGCCTATTTATAAACCTTTACATTTAACCCTTTTCCATCCAAGATTGATATATTAGGACCAATAAGAGTCAACAATGCAAGTAGACAAGTTTTAAAATGATAAGGCCATATATGACTTTCTAGGATTTAGGAGTTCACATTCCTCTTGGAGACCACAAGAAGGAATTTGATATTAAATTAGATCTCACTACCTACTTTGGAGAGAGGGTGAACTTCCCTAGCCAAAAAAAAAACAAAATCAAACATATAGGTATAAAAGTAAAAACCTCTTTGGGGTACTTTCTAACCAATGAAAAAGTAAAGAGAAAGGCAAATATCTTGGTAAAAATCAAAATTTTGTGCCATTAGATGGGTATGTTTACCCCTCTTCCTATGAATCACAAGAGACCTATAGCCTAGAGTCTATTTATGGATTAGATATCAGTACTAAAGAGTGACAAGCTTTTGCACAGTTTTCTCAAGAGTGCCCTAAGGTATTTATATCATGGTTGATGCCAACATTATGAGATAATGATTCATTATACTTGGGATAATTAGATGATCTAGTCCATCTAGAGGACTTTTCCATTACCAATAAGTTCAACTCCTTGCCCATTATTTTTGATGATGGCTCTACACTTCTTGTGAATGACACTTCAAAGGTGACTATTGGGACTCCAAAGGACCCAAAGTAGATTAAACTAGGTGCATCCCTCACTAAGGAGGAACATGAATCTTTTATAATCCTTTTGAGGTAATTTATTGACATATTTGCATGGGATTATTCAGATGTGCTAGGTTTGGACCCTACCTTGGTTGTACCCCATCTCATTTTACATCCTCATACTAATCTTGTTAAATATAAGTTGCATAATATGCACCCTCATATTGTTGTTATTCAATAAAGAGTTGAAAAAAATATTAGACACAAAATACATTAGGCTGATAGACTATTTAGAGTGGATTTAAAACATTATTTTAGTGAGCAAGAAACCAGAAGGTATCAAGATTTGTACTAATTTCAGAGATATCAACAAACCCTACACAAAAAAATGACTTCCCTTTACCTCATATTGACATGATAGTTTACTTAATGGCTAGATATGAAATGATCACTCTAATGGATGTATTTTTAGGTTATAATTATATCAAAATAGCACTATAAGACCTACAGAAGACTGTATTCACCACTCTATGGGGGATGTTTTGTTATCAGGTAATGCCATTTATACTTAAAAATGCAACGGCCACATAGTAAAAGACATGATATTTATTTTACATGACATGATGCATGAAATCATTAAGGACTATGTTAATGATATCCTAGGAAAATCAAAGACCCATGTTAATCATCCATTTATACTACAAAGAATATTTGAGCGACTTCACGAGTACAACATTAGGATTGATCAGAATAAATTTGTATTTGGAATTAATTATTAAAAAATGTTAGGTTTTATTATCTCTCATATGGGTATATAAGTTGACCCAACTAAAGTTCATCTAGTTACATAAATGCCACCACTATCAACATTAAAGTAGCTTTATAGTTTATAGGGAAAAATTCAATCTATCAGATGATTCATCTCATAATTAACCAATAAATGCCATCCATTCATGCACTTTCTAAATAAAGGTGTTACATTCTCCTAGAACGAAGAGTGATAAAAGTATTCAATCAACTTAAATAATATCTTGTAAACCCACCTATTTTGTTGTCATTAATACCAATCAAGCCATACTTATTTACTTATCAGCAACTAAGAATGCCCTGGGGGCATTTTGGCAGATGACAACAAACAAGGCAAGGAGCATGTTGTATATTATCTAGCTAAACATTGGTTATTTATGAAATAACTATATGCCAATTTAAAATTCCTATTTATAAATGGTGTTCATAGCCCAAAAGTTACATCATTATATGTTGAATAATAAGACCATTGTTATTGCTAAAGTAAATCTGCTCAAATATATCCTTTTTAAATTAGATCTACAAAGCCCTATGGAAAAATGGATCATATTATTGAGTTTAAAATTAAATATGCCAACTATAAGTCCATTAATGGGTAATTACTTATGGATCAGCTTGCAAAATCTCCTCTTCAAGATAATCAACCTCTCACTTTTCAATTTTCAGATGAGGCCATTATGACCGTTGAAGAAGTAGATGCACCTCTTAAAGCTAAATAGTGGAATATGTACTTGATGGATCATTAAAAAATCATGGATCAAAGGATATAATATTATTTGCTACACCATAAAGGGATCTCATTCTTAAGTCCTTTCATATTGTATTTATATGTACCAATAACATAAGCAAGTACAAAACACTCATTACAAGGCATTGTCAAGAAGTACAGGAGAACAAAAAATATGTACTAGTGTATGGTGATTCTCTATTAATCATCAATAAACTCATGGATTAGTATCATATTAAGGATGAGAAGTTGGCACCCTATAAAGATATGAATGATACTCTCAAGCAATAGATTTTTAACATCTAATTTGCAAAAATACCTTGGGCTAATAATAGAATAGCTAATTTTATGGACACTATTGGTTCCATGATCCAAATCATAGATAGATAAAGGGATTATAAATTTCTTATTAAACATTTCTTAGCATAAACACATGAACAATCAACCATCGATATGGTTTGTGACATTATTAGACCTATGTCTCCCTAGTACTTAGACATGTATACCTATCTTCAAGACCAAACCATGCCTCCTAATTTATCATGTAAAAAAAAATCCTTAACCCATAAAGCCTCTTGATATACCCTACTTGGATCAACCTGTTATCATAGAAGCTATGATGGAACTCTAATTCATTATCTATCTTTGGTAGAATCCATATTAGTGTTAAGGGAAGTCCATGAAGGATGTGTGGAGCCCACACCAGTGGGGAAATCTTAGCCAAAAAATTATTTCATAGTGGTTATTACTAGCAAACAATGGAAGTAGATGTAACTACATATGTAAATATGTGTGTTAATTGTTAGAATCATGCTAATATGATTCATGCTCTAGTTAAGGCACTCAAACCATTAACAACACCATAGATGTTCTAAACATGAGGACTCAACCTCATCAAAAATATCAATCCAACATATTTGAATGGCCATAAACACATCTTGACTTTTATATAATACTTCACTAAGTGGGTGGAAGCCATTCCCCTCACTTATGTCATCAATAAGTACATCTCCATGTTTATATTCAACCATCTCATTTTCCAATATGACATCCCATCCTTATATATAATAATGGAATATCATTTAAGAACAAAAATGTGAAAGCACTTTGTTATCAACACCACATCAAATAACATTTCTCTATTGCTTACTATTTGCAAGGTAATGACCAAGTTGAGGCTTCTAATAAGAACATTGTTAACATTTTGAATAAGATTATCAATTATGCTAGTCATAATTAGCACTTTAAGCTATTTAGCACCCTTTGGACATATTGTACCATATTATATACTCAAATATGAGATATACCCTATTTAGTTATTTATGGAACTAAAGCTATTCTTCCTATTGAGGTTGAGTTTCTATCTCTCCAAATTTTTTTGTGTCACATCATCAATGATGAATACTATAAATTAAATTTATTGTAGGAGCTAGACCTACTTCATGGTCAATGCTTGGATACCTTGAATAATCTTTAGGCATATTAAAAAAAATTAAAAAGATTATACAATGGGCACATTAATCATCATGCATTTGATCTTGATGACTTGGTGTTAAAAGAGAATAAAAAAATGTGAACACCAAAACCAAGAAAAAATAAAGTTCTAACCAAACTAGTTAGGGCCATATGTAGTTATTTTCAACTATAGTTCTGGAGAATACATGCTCACTACACCAGAGGTAGATCAACTTGATGAACTAATGAATATAATACACCCCAAACATTTTTATGCTTGAGGGGCATGGATTATTGTCTACATAGATCATCTAAGTTATGCCACATTATACCTATTATTTTTACTATACCCCTTACCATTCTACCATACCATTAACCCCTTGCTTTTTATTTATTTTTACCTAAGCCCACTTATCACATTTGGCCTTGGTTCTAATTTATTTGTGCTTCAAACACATTTAATGGTTAATGATAGATTTAGTTCCAGTAGTTATTTCACAATTACATGTTTGAATGGTAGTATGTGAGAGTAGTATGAAAATGGTCCTGTAAATTTCATCCTTTATTTGTTGTTACATTCCCACCTCTTGCTACTAATTATAATTGCCTATGGGAAAATTAGTACCACTCACCCTTTGTCATTATTTCCTAATTATAATCACCTATGGGAAAATTAGGAAAACACATTTACCATGCATTACCACATCACCTTGACATTACTATTACCATTCCCCTTGCTATTTGCATTTATCTAGAGCTTGTTCATACTTAATCATATGTCTTTTGTGTACATGGAACTATAGTGACTTGAAGTCCTGTGTGACTATGTAGGAAGTGCTTCATTCATGTTGAGGTCATTGTAGTCAACTCTTTACCATATTCTCACCATTTTGTGAGTTTTAATAGTGGAGTATCTTGTAATTATCGATTGAGTTAAGATACCAAAAATACCAAAAATATTGGAATCACTTTACCACCTTCACCACTGAAGGTGAAACTATAATGATTTGAGGTCTTTCAGGACTATGTAGGCATTCTCGATTCATGTTGAGGTTATCTTAGTCATCCCTTTTCCACGCTCTCAATGTTTTGTGAGTTTTGATTATGTTGTATCTTATAATTCTTGGTTGAGTTGAGATATCAAAAAAACAAAAAAATGGAATTAATTTACCACCTTTACACTGAAGGTGGAACTACAGTGATTTGATGTGCTATGGGAATATGTAGGAAATGTTAGGTTCATGTTTGAGGTCATCTCAATCACATCTTTACCACACTCTTGCCATTTTACAAGCATTTTAAGTTTGAACAGTCTTGCCATTTTGTGAGTAATCTAGGCAACACTCTCATTGTTTTACGATTTGGCCATTATGTATCTCATAATTATTGATTGAGTTGATATGCATAGAAAACTCTAAAAACATTTGAAATAGTTTCAAAACCCCTAAACATTTTCAAAGCTCTAAAAAATCATAAAAATCCTAAAATCATGAAAAATTGCTTAGAATTTTCATGTGAGATATAAAGCCATCAATTTTTTTTGGGTTGGGCCACCTTGTTTGATGAGTTTTATTTTTAGACCACCTTAGTGTTATTTTTTCTCCCATTTTTGAGAGAATTAAGTTGGCCCAGAGTCCACACAAACTATGTAGGAATAACTTGGATACATAGGGTATCTCAGGTTAGCTCAATCGTACCTTCCTTTCTTTTTTGACCACTTATTATCCTTAAGGATTATGGGACTATTAAATATTTCATGAGTCACCACTTGTCACTTGGGTTCACTATATTTATTGGCCTTAGTTGTATGCTCTCTCCATTTTGTGATTTCATGTTGTGAGCATTATGCATTTGAACTCGATGCATTAATGACCACTTAGATTCATCTTAAGCTCTCATCATTTTATAAGCGATTTCCATTTACCTATGCTCTCATTTTTTTATGATATCATTCTCATTCTAAGCCTTAGAAGTAGTAGATACTATGAATTTCCATTTTAGTACATTAGTGGATACTTGTCTCTTGACTTTTAGTGTGGTTTTAGCCTTAACCATTCTCTCATGTTTGCGTAATTTGTTTTTGTTGACACTTCAATTATTATGAATGTCATCCCTCCCTCTTCTCTCACGAACTCACCATTTTATGAGATCATTCCTATTTTATTATACATGTTAATCATGTTTTCCTATCATTTATTTCCTTCTATCCCATATCCTCAGAGAACTACAGTTGACCTCAATTTCATGTTGGATCTTGTGTCCATGGAATTATGTAGGCAACATCTACTTGCCTAGAGCATCTGGAGTCAGATCGACTATGCCTTCATTTTATTCTATTCCACCTATTTTTTTTGTTTTGTTTCATTATCTCCTATATCCTATGGGAAATGTTGTTTTTGTTTTGTGTCATTGCCTCCTATCACCTAGGGGTAACATTTATGTTATTTTGTTTGTTTCATTGTCTCCTATAGCTTAGGGGAAATATTTATTATTTTTTATATTTGTTTCTCTATAAGCCTAAGGGTAACATTATTCCAATTGTTCTTGTTCTATTTTGCCTATGTTGTTGCTACCTAGCTTAGGGGTCAAATTGTCACCAAAAGTAACACCTCTATTACACATGCATGAACAATTTATTTTTTGTTTACATTAACATTATGATTACTAATTGTTTGTGTATTTTTGTTTGTTTAACTTAGGTTGCTTATTTTTGTGTTTAGAGTAGTCTGTTTACTACATTTTTCTTTGTTTTGGATTGTTTAGTTGTTATAATTATTTTATTTACTTTGTTTATTGCATTATTTGCTAGTTTTGTTTATTCATTCTATTATTTTATTTTTTGTTATGTGTTCTCTTTATTTTGTTTTGTTTGTACCATGCTTGATTTTTTATTAGTGTTTTTTTATATGTTATGTTTTTTTATAATTTTTTTAGTTATTTGTGTTTGTTTAAGTTATTTATTCACACATTGTTTTATTTATTTGTATCATGTTTGTTTTTATTGGTGTTTTGATGTTTTGTTTGTTAGTATATATTTTTTTTTTTGTGTTTTATTGTTTGTTTATATAATTTGTTTATTTTATTAGTTTTGTGTGTTTATCAATTCTATTTGTTTATCAATATAGTGTAAAGATGAACTATTTGAGTACCCAATTACGGTGGTACTTATTTATAATGTGGGACTATCTCCCAGTGAGAAATCATTTGGTGGTCATGTAAGTCATGTGCCATCCATCCTTGAACCACTACAATTGATAGGCAAGGTATGACCTCCAAATAAATAATTATGGTGTCATATCATCAAGTATCTAATGATAAAAAGGGATGTATCCTCATAATCCACACCTAAAGGCTCCTATATAATCCTAACCATAAGCTAATAGATCATTAAGATCCTACATCCTATGCATACCAAATATTCACTCAATCACAATATGCTCCCATACCTAGACCATGAGAAGTGTGCATGTATTAATACTGCATGCACCATGGTACACTATCAAGTGTAAATATCTATACAAGTATGCTATAATTATTGGTCTACCCATGCAAAATGTGTAGATTCCTCCAACATGCTCCTAAAAACTCCACCCAAGACCATATGGAAATACTACCCACTCTTGTTAGGAAACAAGATGCCACTAACAAAGGCTATGAGAATAATAACCTCTTGATCAATTAGGGCTGGTGTGAATGATCCCCAATAGGTAGATCATTTATCCAAATATCTATATAAGCCTCAATCAAGTCTATATCAACTTTCCCCTAAACCATGGGGATACCCTCATACATTCATATATCATTGAGTATGACTTAATATTATGTTGGTGGTGTCTAAAAGAAGTGTCACTCATGCATCAGTAGATTGAGGATATGCCAGGTATCCTCAAACATGATGGTGGCTTCCATGTTGATAAGTTAAAGGTGGATGTCTAATTATGCCAATGGTATACTAATGCACTTAGATGATCTTAATCAACCCATATAAATATCATCCATTCTATGTCATAGACATCCATCATTTCTAAGAAAATAACCATGGCCTCAGTCTAGATCTATAGGGTCTATAAATAATGTGATCATCTCTCATGATAGTTAAGCACAACCAATTACTCCTACAATCAAAAAATTTAGCACCATCTTAACTACATAGAACTAAAAGAGCCTAAGCCTATCATAATCAATCTAATTAACCCTCTTCTAGAAATTAGACCCCGTATGAGTCCTCAAAATTAGTTATTTTTGGCTCCCAGAGTAAAGTCACTATTTTCTCAATGGAAAAGCCACTATTTAGGTGATTTTTCATGTTTATAGGTGAAAAATCCATTTTCATTTTCATGAAAATGGAAATTTTGTTTAAAAATGGGTGAAATCACCATTTTGATGATTTTTGCCATTTTTGGCATTATTGTTGTTTCTAGAAATGGTGACTTCACTTGAAATTATCATTTTCCTTGGCTTATCTACCATTTTTTGTACCATGAAAATGGTGAATTCACCACATTTAGCCTTCCCAATTGTAATTAATTCTATTAAATTCTAATTAATGACTAAGTTAGGGTTACTTACTAGTGACCCATCATATGGTGGCCATATATGCTCTTGCATTCACTTTAATACGTGTCACTGAACTCTTTTGTGGGCCATTTTCTCTCAACAATTTACACAAAAAATTAGAGATAATTTTTTTTAAAGGCTAGGGTGAAAATGAATTTTTTTTCACCCCATGAATGAATATATAACCAAAAAAATGAATTCTTACCCCACAGGACCTATAGTTGATTCTGCACACTCTAGGAAGTGTTTTATGTACATCTATGGTATATTTTACACACTTTTTGATCCTAAACACCTTATTTTTTTGTTGTATTATAACAAAAACACCTTTTTAGGCCTCCCCTAAGGCCCATTTAACAACATAAATTTTCAACCTATATCCCATGTTTTTTTAAACGTGCATCTTCAAACTCACATTTAGGCTAGAAATGTATTGTTATCCTTTGGTAACTCATTATAAATCAATTTTAAGATTTGTTTTCATAAGCTACCATTTCCAATTTACCATGTTATAACCAATTCTATTTTTAACCAATATAATGATTATAATTTCTTGTGGGCACATCATTATTTTTGCATGCCATGTTAATGATTATAAATGCCTATGGACAAATCATTATTTTTTATCGCTCCACCCACCCTTCTCAGGAAAATGCCTATGTCATTGATTATAACTACCTTTGGAAAAAATAGTGTTTCTTATTTTTCATCACTAATTATAGCTATCTTTGGTAAAATTAGTGTTTCTTGTTCCATCACTGATTATAACCACCTTTGGGCAAATCAGTGTTTCTCATTTCATTATTGATTATAATCTCTTTTGGGAAAATTAGTATCTATTTTTCCACCTTATCAAGGAAAATATCTATGCCACTACTTATAACCATTTTTGGAAAAACTATTATCACACCCCTTTATTTATTGATTATAACTAACTTCTGACAAATTAGTGACTCTATTGCTATTACTATTTATAACCACCTTTGGAAAATTTAGTAATTCCACTCCCATTTCCATGAGGTCATCCCATTTTATTCATTTTGAGGTAATGTTTGATGATTATATTTATCCACCCACTCCCTCAAGGGGGAATCAAGGTCTTATCAATCATCCTTTGGGGCATGAACTATTTAGATTAACAACTTTTGAATTCTTTGAAAATATGTTATTATGCATGTGTCTTGTAATGCCTTCTTAAATAGGGGTAAAATATAAACACTTAGTTTTGTCCACTTTCATGCCTAAACTAGGATTTAATTTAATTTTTAGAAAATAACACAATTTGGGCCTATAAATCACCTAAATTTCCAAATTTCATCCATGTAAGGGATTTAATTTCTTAAAATCATGATGAGGTTAGCTTATTTGGTGTATTATCCTGTATGCACCAAAAACTTAGTTTAGTTTAAATCTTAATAAATTTATGACCTAGTAATTTAACACTTTTGGCCTATCAAGTTATTAATTCATAACATTTAAAACAAATCCAAAAATCCAAAAAGTATAAATAAAGATTAATTACATTGTAAATCTTAATTAACTTGCCTAAACAAAAATTCTTAATCAAATTAGTGAATTTCATTTACCAAAAAAAGAATTTTTAGCCAAATATGAAGTCAAAAGGTCAAAGGAGATAATATAGTGATTTATTATTTCCTAAACATTCCAAAAATATGAGTCATACCTCAAAAATATATAAAGTGAGTTATCATGCCTCACAAATTTTTGAAACAGAGGTATCAATATTTCATGAGTGCTTTGATGCAACTCAAGTTTATCTTGACACAATCTAGGTTAGAATTTAACCTAACCTCCTTAGGGTTAAAGTTCATTCTTTGAGTTATAAATATAAATTCTGATACCATATGCCAAGAATATTTTGTGTGTAGGGTTAGTCTATTGGAATACCTTATTGAAGCCTTTGAGAGTAGTGTTATAATGCCCAATTTATGCTAAAATTCACACCAATTCACAAGTGACTATTAGAGAGATGCTACCACCATATAAGAGTATTTTTAGAATACTCTAATCATCATAGTTTGAGCATGAACATCCTTATTCCAAAAAATAAGCATCAAATTTGATAAAGGATGATAAGAAATTTATATTATTTTTATCTTTATTTTGTGATATTTCTTATTATGTTATGCTCTTCCTAGTTCTGAGGCAATAGTGTTTACTCCTAGTGCATAGTTATGCTTGATTTTTGTCATTTGGACTAATAAGGGACTAATCCACACATTATTTACTCTTTAAACACCTAAGGTACATGAAGAATGATACATGGTATGATATAAGGAAGATAATTCTATGTTACAACTTAAATTATCCTCATAGACAACACCTTGGGTCTCTCAGGCAAAATAGTTCTTGAGAGGTATTATTGTTCATTGGTTCATCAAATTCATCTCCTAGTATAACCAACCTATATGTTATAGATTCATAGTTAGAAACAATCACATAAGGTCCTATCTAGTTAGGATTGAACTTTAATTTTTTCTTTTTCTTGGTAGTAGTGTTTTTCTAGTTTTCTTTGAATATAAGATTACCAAGCATGAAATATCTATTCTCTACATGTCTATCATACTAACCACATAACCAATTATGATATTATTAAAGGCTATTCATAGCAACCATGAATTTTTCATCTAGTAGTTTTAGCTCTTGCACATAAACTACTCTATAATCTTTGTCATCAATGATATGTTTTAATAAAATGCATATATAAGGCAACTCAACCTCCACATGAAGAATGGTCTCAGTTCCATAAATAAGGTAATATGGTGTGGCTCCTATTGGAGTGCATAAATTATTATGGTAAGCCCAGAGGTCACAAAATATTTACAAGTGCCAATCACAGTCATCATCATTGATAATCTTATTATTAATATTATAAATGGTCTTATTGTATGCCTCTACTTGGACATTACATTATGGGTAATATGCAATGGAAAAATGTTTGGTAATGTTAAACTCAACATAGAAGGATTTGGCATATTTATTTTAAAACAAATCACTATTATCATATATAATGTCAGATGGGATAACATAATGGTAAATGAGATGGTTGAAGATGAATTTAGAAATTTTATTACCTATCATGTAAGTGAGGGTAATGGATTCAAACCACTTAGTGAATTACTCAGTGGTGGTAAGAATATGTTTATGGTCATCTAAGGAAGTATGGTTAATATTCCCTATAAAATTGAATCCCCACATTATAAATGATCATGGTGTAGTCATAAACTTGAATGTTCATGTTGGAGCATGGATCGAATTAGTATGCCTTTGATATTATTTACAAATATTAACATAAACAACTACATACTATTACATGGTCATCCAATAATAAGCAGTACATTGGAGTGTTTTGCTAAGTATGGCCCTAATGGTTTGGGCCCCATAAACCCTTGCATGAAATTCCCTCAACGTTAATCAATATTCTACCAAAGTTAAAAAATTAAGTAAAGTGCCATCAAAGCTTCTACAGTAAAGTGTAGGTCCAAGTAAGGTATAGAGAGAGGCTTGGTATGTGAAGTCTTTTTATTTCCTATGAGAAAGGTCTAGTGGAAGGACTTAGTCATGGAGATAATTATATAGTTTAGAACACTAGATAAAATTGGGACCAACAATATCACAAATCATTTCAATGGTTGGGGGTTCATAATCAAGTGCTAGAAGATGTTCAATGAGGAATTGATAGTCTCTTTCTTATCTATGATTTGGATCAAAGAACTAATAGTAGCCATGAAATTTGATATCCAATTACTAGCTTGAGGTATGTGTTCAAACTAAATGTGAGAAATCCACTGATTGAAAACATCCACCATGGCATTTTAAGGTACCAACTTATCATCCTTGGTCTAGAATTGGTCTATGACTTGATTAATGATAAGCTATAAATCACCATAAACTAGTAGATGTTGAATATTCCATTGTGTCATTAGATGAATTCACATAATGAGTGTTTCATGCTCAACCATGTTATTAGTACAAGAAATTTTTATATAGAATAACTTAGGAATGAGATCCCCCTTTGGTGTTATGAATAACAATCAATGGCCTTGACCCATGAGAAGTGAAAGAACCATCAAAATAAAGTTTCCATTACTACTCTTTAGGAGGTGTTTCTACTATAGTCATGATAGACTCATCCAAAAATACCAAAGTAAGTGGTTAAGTATTTGAAATGGAAGCTTTGGTAAGCTAGTATATAAGTACATATCCCTTAATATATATTTGGTTGACATATTCAATCTCAAACTCACTCAGAAGCATGATCAACTTAGTCTTATGACCTTGTAAAACTATTTTTTATAGTAGAT
The DNA here is from genome assembly GCA_037957365.1 of Torreya grandis. Lineage (NCBI taxonomy): Eukaryota > Viridiplantae > Streptophyta > Pinopsida > Cupressales > Taxaceae > Torreya > Torreya grandis. Next base: position 3,310,700 of record JARHVA010000467.1, read on the forward strand.
ACTTGAGTGGATCTACTTTGTTGTTGACTATGGTCTTGTTGTTGAACAAATAATGATGTAGCTTTGTGGCTATATAGATCATAAATAAACAAGATTTTTTAATCCATGTATAATTATGTTCATTGCTACTAGTGTATGACTTAAATAGTACACTGTATGTTTTTTCCCATGCTCATCATGTTGGACCAAAAGTACTCCCATGTAATTTTTAGTAGTATATATGTAAAATAAGAATGGCTTTCCCAATGTATGTGGTAAAAGAATAGGAGGATTAGCCAAGTATTCTTTTAGGTGCTCAAAATCCTTATGGTAGTATTCATTTCATGAAAAGGTAGTGCCTTTATTCAATAAATGAATGAATGGGTGACATTTATTGGATAACTATGAATTGAATAATTTGATAAACTATATTTTACCCTATAAACTATAGAGATGATTCATTGTAGAAGGTGGAAGCATCTCAGTAATGGATTTAATCTTGGTAGGATCAACTTAAATACCTTGATGAGAGACAATAAATCATAACAATTTTATTAAATTAATTTCAAATACACACTTTTTAAGGTTAAGCCAAACCTTATACTCATGAAGATTTAAAACTATTCTCTATAGTATGGTTAGATGGTCTGTATAGATCTTAGATTTACCTAGTATGTCATCGACATAGTCTTCAACAATATCATGCATCATATCATAGAATTTAATATTCATGTCCCTTTGGTATGTTTCCCATCCATTCTTAAGGCTAAATAACATGACCTAATAGTAAAACATTCCCCAAGGAGTAGTGAACGTTATCTTATGTTGTTCCTTAGGTGCATTCCTAATTTGTTTATATATTAAAAAACCATCCATGAGGGAAAGAATTTCATACCCAACTTTGGAGTCAATAATCATGTCGATGTTTGGTAGAGGAAAGTCATGCTTTGGGAAGGCCTTGTTAATGTCTCTAAAATCAATACACAATATGATACATTTGATAGTTTTGATGACTAGCACAATATTAGAAATATACTATGAATAATCAATAGGTATAATATATCTTGTGTCTAAGAGTTTCTCCAGTTATTTTTTGACCAAGATGGCAATGCAAGGATGCATATTCCTTAGTTTCTACTTAACTAGCATAGCATCTAGATGAAATACAAGATATTTTAAAACTAATGATGGATATAAACATGGCATATTAGAGTAAGCCCATGAAAAAAGGTCTATGAAATCTCTAATAAGAGTTTTAATAAATTCATGTTCCTCTTTAATGAGGGATATGCCTATTTTTATCCACTTGGGATCATATGGAGTTCCAATATTGACTACTGAAGTGTCCTTTACAAGGAGAGTAGATTCATCTTCTAGGATAGTAGGAAAGATATAAATTGGTTGGAAATGAAAAAAAATTCTAGTTGGTCTAGTTCTTTAAGTTCCCCAAAACATGATGCATCATAATCTCCTAATGGCATATAGGGCCATGTAATAAACACTTCAAGACACTCTCATATAATTTAACCAAAATCATGTTGCTCCTTTATACTGAGTTCAAACCCAAATGTAAGTTTACTATTGGTGGCCTCTTGAGATTCATTCAAGGAAGGGTGAACATCCCTATCTAGTGGCACCTAAAACATGTTTTCACCAAGAGACTAACATTTTTATTTACTTTTCCCTAGTCAAAAAGTGCCTCAAAGAGGTTTTCACTTTGGGAACTCAATGTTTTAATTGTTGATTTTAGATAAGGGTGTTTACCTACTCTTCAAAATAGGAAACATGATCCCATTTGATAGATAATCCTTGCTTATGGGCTTCCAAAGGAACATTATCTCTTAGGCCCATAAAATCACAAAAAGCTTCATCATTATTGAACTCATCAAGAGGTACTATGGATTATTGTTAGTCCTTAGTAAATGAGTTGAGTATGATAAAGGAAAAGTTGGGAATGGTAGATTATTGGCATGATTGTATAAATTGTGTAAGGGTTGAATAATTTGGTACTAGATATATCTTCACATATAATATGATCAGATTCTCCTTCCTTGATGGGATCATCATCACTAGTCATTTGGGTTAGAACATGAATAATATAGGTGGGGTCACTCCCACATGGTTTAAATTCGATACCGTGAGTTCCTTTGTACTTTTTTGTAAAAATAGGCTCCATAACACCCTGCTAATTTCCCTCAGGCCTCTACCTTTATAAGCTTGATTACCTGTAATCCTATTAGGGTTGGGATACTTTTTAATTTGGTAATAATAATAAAAATCATCATTATAAAACCAATAATTATCTTGGGCAAGTGGGTCTTGTTCTTGGCTAATGGACAATGTGAAAATAATAGGCATTAGGATATGAAGTTTTCCTTTTTGTCACCATTCCATGAAAACTATCTTGGCTTTGGTCCTTCCATAAGTCTTAGGGTTTTGTGTAAGTTTGGCTATATGGAAGGTATTATGTGTAAAGTATTCTCATAGACCATTTTTTGAAATATTAAAATTATTGACAAATTCAATATGAAGTTGAGGTAAGTCTATCAGAGTTTGTGCAATCAGACTCTAGTGATTCCACAAGTATATCCTTATCCTTTTTTGGTGTGAGATCTAAGACAAAATAATAATTATATATCTCATACTCTACCTCAAAATTATTTTAGTAATGATATGGATATAAGTTTTCATGAAAAATCACCTCCATACCAAAATGAGGAAACTTGATACACTAGTGCAAGGTTGAATGAATTGCATGGATTTTCATGTATCCATGGTCTACCTAGAAGAAAATTATATGAGAGATCTAGATCCATGACATGGAAAATTATATTATGGGTCAAAGGCCCAAATATAACTAGAAAAAAAAATTCCTTATGACTCACTCTCTTCATTATCATAGGCCTTTCTGGTAATGGTCTCTGGCTGAAGGTCAATTATTCTATATCTTAAATTGTGGATTAACTTTAGAGACACAATATTAAGGTTGGATCCATTATCTATGAGGATGCATTTAAATTTATGCCATGTTATGATAACTTCAATATACAATGGTTTATTATGGAGAAAACCTAAGGATAACATATCACTTTGGTCAAAAGTCAATTATTGGCCTAGGGCTAGCTATCCAACCAAAGATTGAAATTTGTCTAGTGTAATGTCATTGGATACTTGGGACTGGCTCAAGAGTTTAGGAAGGATATTTTGTGGATGGTAGATTTGCACAACAAATATATAATATATATTTTTTTGGGAATATTTTTTAGTTGTTCTAAAATATCATATATTTTATCTTTTACATTGGTAACTAGATTACTCCTAACTGGTATGGGGGATTAAATAGGTTCATTGGTAAAAGGTGGTTTTGGGACTAGAATGGTAACATTAGTCTTTGATGTTTTTATTAAATAATATAAATTAGGTAAAGGACCATTATAACTATAATAAGGGGAAGGGCCCAGAATGGCAATTCTTGATTGATGATGTGCTTGGTTGCAATCATAGGCCAAAGGAGGATTACTAATATCAAGAGGCTAATAAGCATTGTTAAAGACTTTTCATTGGTGATTGGATATTGGATTATGTTTTATGGTAATTATTGATACATGACCACTCATAATATGACCCACAGCTCTATTATAGTCATATACCACTACATGATTGGTCTTTTAGTTATAAGGGTCATTCAGGCCTTAATTCCATCCATTTTATTGTTGGGATTGTTTTTGATACTATTTTAATTATTTTGTATATTGTGGTGGTGGTTTTAGTTGTTTTTTATTTTCATTAGTATTATTATGTTGTGGAAAAGGGTATCGATAAATGTCCAGGTTTTGATTGGAAGTATAATCCCCATTACCCAACTAAATCTCTCCATTTTCAAACATTTTGAATGAGTTGATTTAATTAAACACATTGGAATATTTAATGATCATGAACATGATGGTATTCATATAACACATGATCTTTATACTAGTTAGGGTAAGGTACACCTTCAAAAAAGTATTTTGGAATCATCTAACTAATCATATTAACTATAACTAATTTGTGAATTACATCTTTAATGGGCTCACCAAGGTCACCGAAGACTCTAGAATTAGATCTTATTCTTAGAGGAAGGTTTTGCAAAGGTGGTGGTTTACGTGCCTACATATATGGAGGTGGTTGCATTTATGCAGTTGGTTGTGGTTTTGGAATGGATTACATTTGTATAATAAGTTACATTTACAAAACAAGATGCATTTATAAAATAGGCTATATTTGTAAAATAGGTTGCGCAAATGGTGTTTACATCATTTAGATATGACATGACTTTCTAACTCCATTAATGATAAAATTATTATTGTACTTATACCCTTTAGATTTTTTTAAGTTATTTGTCTATGCTAGATTAGAAGCATGTGTTTTGATTGGGTTTAGGTTCTAACTTGGGCTTAGATTTTGGTGTTGGTTCTAGTTTTATTTTAGGGTATACAACTTGATCACCCCTTTATTGATCATGGATTTTTCAATTTGTAGTCTTTTATCAATTATCTCTTCAAATGTATAGGTACAGTACATGTCTAAGTGAGGATATTTCACTCTATAAATTATGTATGACTGTTGCAACCAACTATTTATCTAACAAGTTATGCATGAAATAATTAATAAGTGCCCTCCACCATTATAGATAACTTGAAAAACTCTCGATAGGATTTTTTTTCTTGGACTAGTTATACCATAGTAATATCATTCTTGATATTATACGAGAGATGCTACACAAAAAATTCTAATAAGTCATCAAAATTAGTTACTGCATTCTCAGGCAGTTTAAGAACCCACTCCAAGGCCTGTCTAGCTAAAATCCATGGGAAAAGGAGAAGTAGGTAAACATCACTAAAAACCACTAACTAGAAATAAAAATAAAACTCTTTAAAATGTTATATTGGGTCTCTATTATCTTTATACTTGTTTAACTTAGGTAGCTCAAATCTTGGAGGAAATGGTATCTATAGGTAATCCATGTTAAATGGATGTGAACATGTTTCATCCAATTTAAATTTAATCCCCTAATTCACCATTTGAAGATATATAATTGTATCCTTTACCTATTACTATTCTTGGGATATAAAAGTGGAAGGCATAGACGATTTTGGTTGGGATTGGGTGATTTTAAGTATATTATTCTTGTTAGGGTATAACAAAGGCATGGTAGACTATTTTGAATTTACTTGGTTTGTTTCCCTACCAAGAAGACACAACCTTTGGTTTGGAATGTATTATCGGGGTGGTCCTTATTTTTGGTAAGCATTTGTATTAGTAATGTGACTTTGATTCTAAAGGAACTATGGCATGTAGTATTTGGTATTGAGGGATGAACTATGGTTATTGGGTTGAAAATGAAACTTGCTTCTAACTAGTCAAACTCTATATTGTAGAGGGTATTTACTATTATCCAGATTCTTATTAATAAAATTTGTGCATGTTTGGCACTTATTAGGGGTACGATATTTGGTGGGTGTAATACACCAACTATCTAATAGGTACATATTGCATAGTTAGCATTTAGTATTAGATAAATACTTGTCACCTTCTAGGTATTTATTATTATCCTACCATGAGATTTTATTGACCAATAATATTACATTTTTGTTGGGCCTTATATGGAATGGAACATTTACCACCTATGGTGGTACATTGTTCTATGTTGGCTATTATAGAATGTTGGTCTCCATCTATTGGGGTGTAATAGTATTCACCACTTATTGGGGTGGAGTAGTATTCACCACCTATTGAGGTGGATGATTAGTCTATGTTTGACCTTTTCCCCACTAATGTGTGTTTGAGAAGTAACTGGTTGAGGGGGATTAGTTGTGTGTTTCACTTAAGAACTTGATGTTCCTTCCCCCTATTTCAAACTACTTAATGTTCTTGGAACATGTTATGAATTAATCCTTTGCATATTCAACTGATCCTAGTTTGGATTAGGGTATACTTTTATGTCACCCACCTTTTTTTTAGAAAGGTCTTCAGTCTATATTGTTGTTTGTTATTAATTTATAGGAGCATGAAACATGTATGTAACACTCATTATTTGAACACATAGATCTATGGTTGGGTTAGTATAACCTATCGAGTTAGATTGTATCCCTATGGAAGAAGCTAACTCTATGAGTGGTATATTAAAAATTATTATGGCATTCATGTTTCTTGCCAAGTTGATGTATGTTAGGTATGTTTATTATATTTATGTTATTTGGTCAGTAATTTGACCCTTTCTTTTCATAAGTGTAACTAACTCTAGGTTTTGTATTGGTACATGAGTTAGAATTTGGATAGATGAGGTTTGTTTAAATGCTTTGACTTGAGGCCTATTACTAGGCACATGCACCAAGCTAGTTAAATTCTCATGAGGAAAGTTCAAAGTAAAATTAGCACCTACCTCTACTACTCTAACAAGGATATCATCCCTATTTTGTAAGAGGTGATGATCAAACAAGAACGGATAATAACTCATTCTAGTTGGTAGAGTTATGTAATATGGAATTTTTTATTTTTGAACTTATTCTATAAAACTTAACATAACTTCTAGGTATTGGGTTACTTGGACGTATTCTTGTCCTAGATATGAAGGTTTATTGGTAAGATAGTGTGTCAAAGGATCTTGAATTTGTTTAGAATAGTTAGTATCATATCAGGGATATGGATCTGTTACATAAGTTACTTCCTATTCATAAGTCTCATAAACAAATGGATCACTTGTGATGACATTCTCATATTATGGATTATACATTATCCTGCTATGTGTATAGTGAGGAATGTTTGAATAAATTGTATCACAAAAGGTTGGTCTTAATTTTAAAATGTCTTGAAAATTGTCCTATAATGGAAACTCAGTCTATTTTTACAAATGGTTAAAACTTGGTCTAGAATAATCTCTTCTTAAAAACTAACAATTAGAACTTGGCCTAAATTATCACTAGCACTTTAACGTCTTTTGAATGAACAATAAATGAAAGGTAAAAATGGATTTTAATCTTTTCAAATGTTTGAAAAAAACATGAGTATTGGAACATGTCATGTGATATTTGAATTAATCAAACAAACTAAGGTCTAGAAATAGGCACATGAAAATCAGTATTAAAAACTAGGTCTTAGAAAATAAACTTGATCTAGGCAAAGTGAAATCAGTCTTGGAAATGATATTGAACTAGGTATTTGGAAAAAAACTTGATTTAGGAATGAAATAGGTCTTGACTCATAACAATCTAACTAGGTATTTAAAAATAAACTCAATCTAGGAATGTGAATTAGTCTTAAAAAAAAACTTTAACTAGGTCTTGGGAAACAAACTTGATTTAGGCATGTGAATTTTGGAACACTCTTAAGTATAAATATCTTCAAAATGTCACACTTGGTCTAAAATATAAATTTAGAATCAAGGCAAGATGTGGTAAAAGGAAACTTGGTCTCTAGGTAAAGGTCCTTAAAAATAAAACTAAAAATCAATCCAAGTTGTAAAATCTACACACATAAAAGTTAATAACTGAAGCCCAAGTTGTAAACAAGACTCAAGTGTGAACCAATTGTTTTTATATCTAAACTTTTGAATATGAATTTTGTATTAGATTTTGAAAGACTTGGATGAACAAAGGTCTAGACTAAAACTAGTAGCATAACAATATCTCATCTAAAAATAAAGGCACAATTGGCTTTGGTATTTATTTGAGCTAAGGTAAATGGATTAAATAATGTTTTTAGCATAACACTTCTTGGTGAAAAATGGTGTATGTAACTTGTGGTTTTTGTTTGTTTTGATTTTTGGCATAGTGACTTTTAGACTCAAATAACACACAAGCAAAATAAAAGGCTTTACCTAAGCTTGTACTCTTATTCTAAAACTAACATAAGATATGCATTGTATCCACCAAAGCTTACACTAATATACCTATCTCAAAAATAATTAATTGTTAATCCAATAAATAAAAGAGTGCATGTAGGTAGAGTTTTTAATCCCCTTCCATCTCTCTAAAACTAATACATGGAAAGAACCTAGAGTGTCAAATAAACCTAGCATTTGGCAAGATGTTCTATGGTAAGTGGGGTCAAATATGTTAAATTTGAATTTGGATTTAGAAATGATCCATAAGATCATTTTGCTTTAATTGGATCCAAACCACTTAGACTGTTATGTAAAGTTATTGTCCTTTACATAACAAATTCATCCATGTACTTCTTAGTGAATTTTGAAGTCTGTCTACCACATGGCCAAGGTACCCATTGGGATTATCAGGCTAACCACTTAGCCACTATCCCATCCAATGGTTTTCCCAATTTATATACCCCAAAAAATATTGGGGTTAAGATAGTACTAGGAGATGAAAACTTAGGTCTAATTTATCTTAGATAATTTTTCCTAGATGAAACCAATGCAAGAAATAAAAATGAAGAATTTGATCACTTATGAGTCATTCAAGTTCCTAGGAATGATAGGATAACATACATGACATTTATTTAGGTGAGTCTAAAAAATAAGTAAAATATTCTCATTTTTGGTCACCCTACTTCTCTAATGGGGACAAGGGGAGAGCATACATGCAAAAGTTATACCCAAAAATAAACTACTTTAGGATTGAAAATAGTTTAAATGATTTTGAAAATGAAGAAAAAAAATAAAGTGATATTAGGAGCACTAAATCTAGAGTGTTTGTTCTTTTTAATCACTAATTCAAAGTGTGATTGAAGTTTGGCTTTGTGAAAACATGAAAATGATGAAAAATCAAAGTTTTTTGTTCAAGTTTTAGATAAAAATAAAATATGAAAATGCCTTGTTAAGATGTGAAAACTTCTAATAAATTGACTAATTCCTTTCAACAAATGTTAGTAGATTAATTTGAATGAATTGGTTTGAATAAATAAGTTATAAATTTTGAAATTTTGAAGTCTCAAGATTTTGACACAGGGAAAATTTGCCATTTACCCAATAGGGTGAAATCACCAATTTATTGAAAATAAACTAGATAGATGGAACTTTGGTGAAGTAACCAATTATCAAGGGTGAATACATTCATTATAAATTCATGATTTTCCTTGAAAATTTATGCAAACATAAAGTATGGTTACTTGACAAAGTCACCATTTTTAGGGGATGAAGTCACTATTTCCTCTAAACAAAGTCAATGTTTTAGATAGGTATGGTCATAGGGCAAAGTCACTGATTATAAGGGGTGAAGTCACTGACACATAGTGGTGAAGTGACTATTTTCCTTAAAAACATATAATAATAGAATACAAAAATGTGGTGAAGTCATTGATTAGCAGAGGCAATGTCATCGATATAAAGTCAACAAAAAATATGGGATTTTTGAGTGAAAAAATCTAAACTAAGGTCTAAATTTTTTTTTTGGATTTCTAAGAGTGCCAAAGTAATCCTATGATTATTTTTGTGTTGTGTTGATTCCTAAAAACCATGTCATTATGTATCAAAGGAATCCAAAGAAAACAATTTTAACTTCTCTTTATTACTAAAATGAATGAAAACAAAGCAAAAAGAGCTAATTTTATAATTCTAGGATATAGGGGAGATAAATAACAAATCAAAAAATCTATAACTAGAAGACAAATTAACATTTTTACCTTCCTTACAAGTTTGAAGAGCTTGTTGTCATGAGGTTGGGCTTGAGCTCGGCTTGTGAGCAATGGTTCTTTGTTAATGGTGATCTAACATCATCTCCATTTATCCACTTCGTATATGGCATTGGAAATTGATCTTGTTGAATATTTTATAAAAATAATTTATTATTATAGCATTGCACAAAAAATCTTGTTAGAAGTGAGTGTAAAGCCTTATATTTACATGCATCACCCTAACCCCTAACCTAGGTGTAGTTAAGTATAGGATAACCCTAGGTTAACCTTAGGAGACTAAATTCAATAAATAAGGTAATTAATTATGCATTTATGGATGCATGGCTCAAAAAAATTTATTTAAAGCATTTATGTTGATATTTTTCCATTTTTGACTTTGAGGATGATGATGTCATCATGACTTTACTTTCCATGATATTTGTTGGATTTTAATTTTTTAAAATCATATTTTCACTAATTCAATATGGAATATTTAACTAATAATTTAATTTTATTTGTTTTCTTAATTAATTATGCTTATTATTTTGTCATTTTAGGAATTGGATTAAGTGCCCCATTTAATAGGTTGAAAGTGTCATTTTGTTTTATCATAACTTGACTAGAGATGAATCCATGAGAGGTTACTATTGCATATAGGATAATATACAAAATATGGATGCCTCAACATGATTATGCTCACTAATGTCTAATGTATCTATTAAATTAGATATTTAGGTAATTTATAAGCTTAATTTACATCATGTTCTAAAAATTAGTCTAATACATAGTTTAGACAGGGTTGTGGCCAAAATAGGTTGTCTACAACACTTTGTTGAATTGTTGTCCAACTTATTAATTTTTCCATTGTAGTATACATATAAGCATCAAAACTAAAAAAATTAAGCTATTTAAGTGAGGGTTCCTTACCTATCCATGATTTCCATAGAAGTTTATCAACCATGGCTAATGTGGGTGATCTATTGAACAAATAGAAATCACATGTGGTCAATTTTACCCAAAAATATCTTTCCAATCTTACACCACTAATAATGATTATCACCTTATCCATTAGATTCTTATTCATTGATTTTGAAACACCATTATGCTATGGTGTATATGGAGTTGTATTATTATTTTCTATTCCATAGTGCTTATATAACTAATCAAAATCATTTGATTAGTATTCTCCACCATTGTCACTCCTCAAGACCTTAATATTATTCTTTGTTTAGTTTTAAACAAGATATTTAAACTCCTTAAACTTACTAAAAACCTCAGATTTAGCCTTGATATAATGAACCCAAGTTTTCCTTGTTTAGTCATCTATAAAATAAACATAATATAGAGATTTTCCTAGTGATGGAACCTTCAAAATTAAAACCACATAACCATGCACTAAATTCAAAATCCCTTATAATATTATAGTAATACTAGAAAACTTCAATCAATTTTTCTTACCAAACACATAATGTTGATAAAAATCAAAGTCTAATGGACAATTATAAATTCCTTTATCCATGGCTTTACATTTTAATGCTTGAATGCCTTTCTCTCTAGTGTGTCACATCCTCTAATGCCACAAAATTGTATTCTCTATAAGATATATAGGAGTCTAATTTAAAATATTTTTCACCTCAAAAACCATAAATATATTACATTCATCACTTACAATTCTTATCTAAAGCATAAAAAATGTCTTGTACAAACTCCTCTTTCTAGTACCATTTATCTACAAAACATCTTGTAATTATATTTATTAAATACTATTTACACACCTATATAGTTCATATTACTTAAAGATATCAGTTTTATAGTCAAACTTGATATGTGCATAACACCAAGATGGGTTTTAAACAATCAATATTTAAACCTCAAGTTGAATTACTAATTGAATTATCTCATAGTAAGACATTACCTTTAATTATCTTTTCATATTCATAGAACCACTCCATGTGAGGGTCCATTGAGGCATTTGAGTTAGTCAACCATACACCGTCACATGCATTAAAGGTTGAATTTACCAAGAACTAATCCCTCAAATCTTTACCAAAGGTATTTTCTTCTGAATACTAAGAATCTTTAGATGACTTACCATTTTACACATTTTAATATTTATATTCTTTCTTAAATTTTCCCATTTTACTAAAGTTCCAAAATTTTCTCTTATATTTTGCTATAGGTTTAAATTTACCTCTAGACTTTGACTATTCTAAATTTATTTTAGTTCTTTATTGAGAATGAAATCTTACAAACAAGTCATTCTTTGTTTAATAATTATCATCATATTTTCATCTTATTCTTCTCATAATAAGGATCCCACTGTCTTTAATTTTTAATAGTGGTGTAGTAGTATTTATTTCCATAATTAAATTATCCCAAGAGTTGGGCAAAGAAAAACGTAAAGTAATACATTTTTTATTCTTTATCCCTTTTAATTTAAATATAAATTAATTGACTTAGCATAGTGTTTAAATTTACCTCTAGACTTTGACTATTCTAAATTTATTTTAGTTCTTTATTGAGAATGAAATCTTACAAACAAGTCATTCTTTGTTTAATAATTATCATCATATTTTCATCTTATTCTTCTCATAATAAGGATCCCACTGTCTTTAATTTTTAATATTGATGTAGTAGTATTTATTTCCATAATTAAATTATCCCAAGAGTTGGGCAAAGAAAAATGTAAAGTAATACATTTTTTATTCTTTATCCCTTTTAATTTAAATATAAATTAATTGACTTAGCATAGTGTTTAAATTTACCTCTAGACTTTGACTATTCTAAATTTATTTTAGTTCTTTATTGAGAATGAAATCTTACAAACAAGTCATTCTTTGTTTAATAATTATCATCATATTTTCATCTTATTCTTCTTATAATAAGGATCCCACTGTCTTTAATTTTTAATATTGATGTAGTAGTATTTATTTCCATAATTAAATTATCCCAAGAGTTGGGCAAAGAAAAACGTAAAGTAATACATTTTTTATTCTTTATCCCTTTTAATTTAAATATAAATTAATTGATTTAGCATAGTATTTAAAGGATTTAGATGTTAAACTAAAGATTTGCCCTCATTCATTCTTAATTATTATAGCTTCTTTTAAAGAAACATTTTTTTCACTAGCGACTTTATCTAATATAAAATCCTAAATTCTCCCATATATATTTAGAACTTTTATCCATTGAGACATTCAATAAAACTAAATCTAAATGACATAATCTAATAAAAGTCTCTATCTTCTTATTAATATTTTCCCAATTTTATAACTTCATACCCATAGGTTAAAATTTATATACAACAACCCACTAATATCCATCCACAAGAATATCTTCCATCTTGAGCTTCCTGAACTTAAAATGTTGATCGTTGAGTTTTTCATTATCTATCCTTATTATTCCCATCATTATCATTTATTCTAACAAACTATCACATGTAAATCCCTCAATTAAATAGTATTTTATCACAAGTTAAATAAACCCTAACTCCTAACATAAAGCTAAGACCTAATTTTGATACTAAATGAAGAGAAAAATAAACCCAATAAAATAAAATGAGAGAAACATTACTTAAAAAGTCTTTAAGCTAACATAATAATAAAAATTATAAACACAAGATTACATAATACACAATATTTTACCTAGGAAAACCTTTTAATAAAAATCTTAGCATATTAACCTCCTTTGCCATAGTATTAAATTAACCATAATGAAATACAATAGTTTACTTCTTAGTTATGATTTTTTCCTAATGTGTGTGAGTATATAGTGTCACATAAATAGGTAACCATCAAAGTGGTATTATAATACCTTGGGTACCAAAATCATGATTTATATAAAACAAAGACTAAAACCACCCAAATATAGGCCAATACGATCCCATTTTAGATATAAAATATACTAGAGTGTAAATCATGGAAATATGCAACACATTTCCAATACTATACTACTTGTTGAATACTTTCCATAGGATGTAATAAGGCCATACCTTAAACATGTAAGGGTATTTATTCCCATTAATTCTATTTACTAATAAAATTTATTCGTACTCATAACCTCTATATAAATATAATATAGTAGAGTGTAAATCATGGAAAATATATAACACATTTCCAACAAGATTATAAAATGAATCTTTCTAAAAAATACAGAACCTGAGACAAAGTGATATGAGCATCAATGACTACATATAATAGTTATACATATTAACCATTCATGTTAGTAACTTTGAATATGGTGTAGTTAAAATATAGATATGTGTGAATGGACTTCATATTTATATTAAAGATGAATTAAATATGATCAACCTATAGTCAATAGAGGAAGTGTATCAATACATGATGAAAGCAAAAGAAAGGGTTTATAGAAATAAAAAAAGTGTCACATAATGAAAATTAAAATTTAAAATTATAAGAGGAGGTGTTGGGTGTAGTGAAAAAAGAGAAAACACAAGGGAATGAAGGAGAATCAAGTGTATCACAAGGTCATGATCATGTACAATGAAAAATAGGATCTTTTAGAGGAAGAATAAATAATAGATGTGGATGAGGTATATGTTTTACAAGTATGCTCTATATATGCACTAGGGAATACAAAATTTAAGTATCCTCACCTAGAGTAAAGTGGATTTATGCATAGAATATAGGTTATAAATCATGTTTTGTTATTAGATGAGGACAGTGTTTTGATGATCAATAATTATGAAGACACATAGTGTGGTTTATATTTCATAATGAAGGGAGTATTGTTGAATCTTGAGAAGGAAGATAATACACCAACACAAAGAAGTAATGTATTACAGATTATTTATAAATATGGAATAAAGTATAGTAAGGTAATAGTGTCAATATTTATAATATAATTTATAATAAGATAATAAGAAGCTTGTTCTCAAAATCATTTAGCATCAGAATCCATATAAGGTGTCTTGGTTGTTGAAATGCCATCAGGCGTTGGTGAATAAATAATTTATGGTTAATTTCCAATTAAGCACATACATGGATGAATTCCTCTTCAAAATAATGAAAATTAGAATTTGTCATTTATTTTTGGTTAGTCCTTGGTAGTTTAATAGGAAAACACTACATGAAAAAATATAAAAGACCTATATCTTTTGGAAGGATTGTAATCAATACACTTTAAATCATTTGAAGGATAAAAGTGTATAAGTGGATAATAGTCTTAAAGTATTTTTATATTCATGAAAGTAATTATTGGAGGAGCCAAATAAGGAACATGTGTTTTTTGATCATTCCCAAGACTGCAAAAACTATAAGCTTAAAGGTTATAACAGATAATAAGCTACACAAAGTGAAGGAGATATTGGGTGAATATGAGTATATCATGTGTAAGGATATTCAAAATGTACTACCACACATGTGCATTGTAATTCATTTAATGTATATGATTATAATATGTAGTTCACCTAACAAATCAACATATATATTGATGTTACAAGATAATAAAGAGGTTAAAAATAATTTTGAAGAAATTATTTCAAAAATAATTATCAAAGAAATCCCTAACTTATGAGTAGTACCCATAATAATAATTCTTAATAAATGAAGAGAATTTATAATGTGCACTAATTATAGATTCATTCGAAACATAACCATTAAGTACATCTTTTCACTATTGTGCATGTATGACTTAATGGATTTTCTGAGTGGAGTGTAGTACTTTGCTAAGATAGACCTAAAAAGTGGATATCATTAGATTAGGATAAGAGAAGGTAATGAATGAAATTTTACCTTCAAGATGAAAGATGGTTTGTATGAATGGTTGGTTATGAATTTTGGTCTAATTAACACACTAATAACCTTCATGTAATTGATAAACAAGTCCTAGAAGCATTTTATTGGTAAGGTACCATTGTATATTTGGAGTAAATTTTATTTTTCTAGCAAGTTAAAAGAATAACAATTGTCTCTATTGATACAAGTGTTACAAAATTTATAAAAATAATAATTACTCATAAATCTAAATAAATTAAACTTCATGAAGAAATATTAAGTACACTTGGGATTTTTAATATTTAAATAAGGACTGAAGATGGATATTAATAAGATTAGGGCTATCTTTGAATGGATATCATGAAAGACTGATTTTTAAGTGGAAATTTTCCATGGATTAGAGAGATTCTATCATAAATTTCATTAGAAAATTTATAAGGATTTGTGCACCTATCATAGAGGTAAGACAAGGTGATAGGAGAGAGTCTTTATAGAATGCGAAAACCAAGTATAGTTTTAATAAATTGAAGAGGAAGATAACATGACAACCTATGTATTCACTACCTAAATTTTAAAAGGTATTTCAGGTATATTGTGATGTGAGTGGCATAGACATTGGAGATATTATGATTCAATAAAGTAATGTTATTGCATACTTCAATGAGAAACTAAACAATGCATGACACAAGTATTTTTAAAAAATGACTATTAATTATATGCCATTATGTGAGCATTGTAAAAGTAGAGGACATTGATGTTGCCAAAGTATATTATGCACTACATAGACAACCAAGTGCTGCAACTAATCAACAATCAATGTAAGCTTAATAGATACATATAAAATGGGTATATTTATTTTAAAGTTACTCACTAGTATTGAAACATAGGATTAAAAAATATAACCAAGTTGTAGATGCACTGAATAGAAGATGTGGTTATTGAGTGATATACATGTGAAGGTCATGGGATTTGATTCCATAAAATATGTTTACATACAATAATAAGACTTAAATGAATCATGGAAGGCATGTAATGACCCTATGCTCATAGATAAAATACTTCAATTGGATTATTTTATAGGAGAGGGATTGTTGGTAGGATTCTTTAGTAAAATATATAGTCAGGAAGAATTACCAAGGAGAATCCAAATTTATCATAGAATCATAATTATTCTATAGGAAAATGAGACATATACTTATACCATCCTAAGAAATAAAATATGGTTTGGTATCTAAAATAACAAAAGAAACATTGTTTGAGAAAGAAGTAATAAATTGAGCATAGTTTTGAATAATTACATGAGGATCCAATGCAAGAAGAAGTAGATAAAGTTGAGCATAGTTTAAAGAATTAAATGAGGAGATAATGCAGGAAGAAGTAGAACAAGTTGAGCACAATTTTGAATAATTGCATGAAGAACCCATGCAAGAAGAAGCTAAACAATTGGAGCAACCTATTGAACAAATAAAATTTTCCACTCTTGAGCAAGCCATACAAGAAATTGAGAAACTAAAGAATCAGCTATAAGATCAATCTAGTAGAGGATTGGATGCTCTTGTTGTAGTAGCTTGTCAAATGTATCCCTTAGTTGAAGACCATCCTGTAGCCAGCATTTCACAACCTTCTATAGAGGTAAATCAACAAGAAGAACCCAAATCTACTTAATAAGTCAGGTATTATTTCTCATTTGCAATATCTTCTCAATTATTGAATTGGATGGATATTCAATATAAAACTCTAAAGGAACTCAGAAAAGAAAATAGGAAATTAAAATAAGAAAATAAATTAAATTAAGAGAGCATCACCAAAATAAAACATAAAGTTGAGGATATGGTTGGTCTTAAATATAAACTCCTTTATTGCAGGTCTTCTATAAAATTTTCTTTAGTTTATCTTGAAAAACAATATCACAAGTTCAAATTTATGAGAATTTATTATTATATGCCTCATGAAGTTATTGATCCCCTTTCCTTCTTTTTTATCTATAAAGAAAGTTCATAGGAAGAACAAGCACAATTGTGTAAATTCTACTTGCATAATTATGTTTTTTTATATGATAGAGAGTAGAACCCTAATCTATATATTGGAGATATCCAACTATAGGCATTTTCATCATATTTGTTGAATGAAAAGAGAAGAGGAATAAAAATAGCAGAATACAAGAAAAATGACAATGAAATCCAACTACTTGTCAAGAGTATATCAATGGCACTTGATGTTTTTTTAGCTAAATGGGATAATATCATGTTGAAGAATAAAGTAAAATCTTGGTTTGATAAGAATTGTGATAAGGTCCAAGATTTTTATTTAGGATTGAAAACTTTTGTTGATCCTACTACAAGAGAATCATGCACTAAATGATGAAATGAGCTCACCTTATCACTAAAAAAGAGAGAGCCCTATTCCCCTTTTAATTTAAACATAACATTTAATAGGATCACAAAATACATTCTTCTTATAGCTGACATGTGATTGTAATTACTAAACTTAAAGTTCTAGGCACCCCTATTCTAGTATCTTGTTTCAGATTGGTAGGACAAACCCCTAGTGGATGAATCTAGAGAAGCCAAAATTTGGAAACTATTTGAATAAAGGTATGGATTTTACGCTCGCCTTGCTAAGGTTGATGTAGATCTCATAGATTTTAGAGTTTTTTGTGAATTGAGAATGAATGAGTATGTTACTCGAGATCAAGTAAGATCTAAATTTGGGAGGTGTGATTCTCCCCATAAATTTCTTATTATTGTGTCCATCTATTGTACTCATCTTACTTGATTACCATGCTTTTGAACACTTTTGTATATCAGTTTCCTTCTTTCATAAGCTATATAGTATTATGTTTTCAAACTCTTTTAAATAGTTAAAATTATGTATTATAATTAAATATTTGATGGTTGTCTATTACTTTAGAATGATTTTTATATAAATATTTTTTAAATGTGTTTTGGATAAATAGGTATATAACATGAAGCATCATGTAGCAAGGAAATCTCACTATACAAACCATCCTACAACTACTGCATAACCAAAGCCATGGATGAACAGACTTTGATTCTCTTTCAACCGACTCACAAAATGACTCTAACTTCCATAGAGCTCAATAAGGAAGTGGTTGAATTAAATAGCCTTATTTGTCCTATATCAAAGTCATAGAATTCACATGAAGGACGTATTTAGCAAAAGTAACCTAATTTTGATTCTCCTAAATCAAATGTATCTTAGAATAGAATATATATTATTTTGAATAAAAAAATCTCCTCTATGATATATATATATATATATATGGTAACAGAGTGGAGAGATAGAAAATAGTATATGTTGAATAAAGGTTATCATAAATACATTGTGTTAAGTAATTATTATTGTAATTTCCTATAGCAATTCATTTTTGTAGTTTTGATTAATATGAGTGAGCAATTCTGAGTTCAATTTAGTGTTGTAAGAGGAAGGGTTGAAGATGGAGTTGAAAAGAGGAAGGGTCCCCTTTGGAAGGCTATATCAACAATCCAACCCATTTAATTAGCTAAGCATGTTATTTAATTTCCTTAGGTATTGTGTGTTTCATTTCTAAATATGTGATTTGCATTTTTTTTTAAGATTTGTTTAAGGAAGCTTCTTATGCATAAGCATTTATTTTACCATTTTTTTTCATGTTTTATTTCACACATTTCATTTATTTCACTTAAATATGGCTATGATAATCTTGATGCAGAAAATTAGGGACATAAATAAGTGGTCAACAGGCATGGAAGGTCTCTCAAAATATTTCAAACAATTAGAGGGTAGAATGGTACATATACTAGTAAATTTAATCAAGGATCCAACCATCCCTAATCAAATAGGCATAATAATTGATGAAGAGTTCCAACATAGAGCTACTAATTTCATATAAGAGGTTAAGAATAAAAGCAAGGAAACCATTGGGGATAACAACAAACATATTTTGAAATTGATTTTAACATCAAATTAAAAGATTAGTAATGTTAGGAGCATTAATAAGTCATCGATAGCGCTGATGAAGTCTTCAAAATTTTAACAGGGCAAGAAGATTAGTTATTCATCGAGTCAATCATCAATCTCAAATTTATTGATGAATAATATGAAAAATCCATGAAGATCCTAGAACAAAAGCAAAAGGTTGAAACTACAGGGGTATCACAAATCAACTAAGTTGACGTAGAATATTCTTTTGTAACAAAACCATGTAAATCATTTTGAAAGAATATATTTTTTTTGTAAAAACATGTGTAATATGTAATGCATATGGCTTATAGGTTAGTCATATTTAAAAAGTGTCATTGGTATTTGAATATTTGTAAAAAGACACATCTTTGACACTTCTTTGATTCTCATTTGATAATGACTAGATGATATACCCTATAGGTTGCTCTTCCAAACTTATAAAAGGGGGTACTATCATTTGATCAAGGGAAGAAATTTTGAAAGCAAAACTATTTTTTAAATTTTAGAGCAAGTAATACAAACAATATAATTCTATGAAGATTGTCTCATTTTGTCTATTTATTTTTTATCATGGCTACTTCCTCAAGTTTTTGATTTGATGTTTAGATTTGAATTGCTTTTATGATTTCTAGATGTGCATATATTAGTATAGAGTTGTTAATTTAATATTTACACTAAGTTGACTGAAAGTCTTTAAATTTATTTCAATATTAATAGTTTTCTAGAAGATTACAAATATAATTTTCTTATTTAAGTAAATCTTTAAAGTGAATCTGATCTCTAATTTATATATTTCAAATAATCTTAGACATTTGCTTGGTATATGTTAGGATCTATACTATTTGCTAATTTCATGTCATATGTTTGTTTGAATATGCATATGCTTGATGAAATTCAAGCTTTATCAAGATGTCTTAATTGATGATCAAAATCATCTCTCTTTCTACCCTACCCTACCTATTTTCTCATTTTTTGATTAAATCACTATAGTTTACTTCTTCATTGTTAAATATTCATGCTAGATTAGCTTTTAGACTTTAGGTTTTGATCATTATTAATTAGATTCAACTAAAAAAACATTCATATTCACAAAATTTTAGGACCATGGTTGCTCCCAACAACCACTTGCATTATCATTTTGTCAAATAGTCAAATAGTTTAACCACTACTCCACCACAGATCTTAGGAAGATCACAACTAGAAATTCATGCATAAGATTCTTTGAATCTTGAAATGAGAAGTATTTTTAACACTATTATAACCTTGATGTAATACATTTAGATGCATCAATAGGCAAGATAAATTGGCATTATAAGGAGGGCTATCTAGGTTGAGCTAATGATTTGTGAATTTGAAGTATCTTGAGCTGATTTTAATGAATTTTGTTCAAAGATTAGTTGATCCTTTATAGAATTGTTTTTTATTAGCTTAAACTTGTAAATATCACTGACATTCATGATTTTAGACTAGTCTTTAGGCTTATTTAGCTAAATATAGTTATTCTTTAAAGATTTATGTAAAATTGTTGTAAAGGTTACTTAAGCTTTGTGAATCAGACATGTTCAAGGCTAGTGATATTAATTTTTTATAAAGATCACTAATATTCACAAGTTTGGATGTATCTTTAAGCTAATATAGTTAAAGATAGTGGTTCTTTGAAATATTTTTGTGATTTTTTGCAAATTTTTATTGAACTTAGAAATCTAAACATGCAAATCTACTTATTTGTAAGAATTGAACTATTCTTTGTAAAGATAAGGTTTTTACACCATATTTTGAACAAGATTTAGAGTTTACAAGCTATGACTACCACAAATAATAAATACATCAACGTCTGAGACAAGGCTACCTCTTATTTCAATTGAAATTCATAGAAAAATAATAACATATAAAAGTAAATGTAGATTTTTTAAATCTCAACCTATTTCACCCATTATTGCTATTGTATTCAATCCTCATCAAGTTATGGCTTAGTGAGTTGAATCTTCTATCAATGTACCTAGTTAGATACATGAATAACTAAAAAATTTAGTTAAATATTTACCTTAACTTAGTCCTACAAGTGTTTTTACTGGTGAAGAACACATCAAGTCTTTTAAGGCTTCCTTAAGATTGTTAAATATTGTTCATGAAGATGTTGCTTGTAGGTTATTTCCTTTTATCTTTAGAGATGTAGCATAGGATTGGCTTTTTAATATTCCTAAAAAGTATGTCATCAACTGGAATGATTTTAATAATTATTTCATTGATCAATTTGGAAAGGTCATCAATCCCTTTGTTTTATATCAATAATTCACTACGATGAAGAGAGATTCAAATGAAACCATTAGAGTTTTCAAAATATGTTTAGTAGAACTATAGCTCCTTATAGACCTACTGAATCTTTAACTTTAGATATTTATAAAGATGTTTGAGATCTAATGACTTCAATATTTTTGAAAATAGCTATTGGAGTCATAGATACATTAACTTTGGCCTAAGTTAAAGCTATGATAATTAATGATCAAATGCAACCCCAAGTTCAATTAGTATATGTTATGCCTAACATCAATTCTAATGTTTTTATATTGAATATCATCCCAAATTCTAATTAGAATATGCTTATTTTGAATCAAACTCCAGTTTTAAACTAGTTGCCTTTAAGTCATACTCATCCTAGTCAAAACTTAGGATTGGTAAATAACTCTAAAATTAGATCCTATCCACAATATAAATGAGCTATGGTTTTAATACCTATTAATATTACTCAAGTATAAAATTAGAAGGCACCTAAGAATGAAAATGACTCCATATTTAAAATGGTTCAAAAATTGAGCACTAATTTTTTTTAGTTACAAAAATAGGTAGGTAACACTGGGGAGAATTTCAACAAAAAATATTTTTATTAGAAGTTTAACAGACCTATGAATAGGTTTCACAATAGCAACAATAATAATAATTAGTCATCTACAAATAATAATATACCTAAAATAAATATTTTTGATGTAGTTTTAACTAATTATTACAGGGTTCGTAACACTACAAAACATGATGAATTAGACTATATAAAATTTTGTAATACTTTTAAAGTATTTCAAGATCAATTAGATATATTTTAAGTTGTGCTTAATAAATATAATGTTGCGGGATCATCTATCTCTTCAGAGACATCTAAATTTTCTAGCATAACTCTTATGGTGGAAACCTTTGATTTTCCATTTCAAGATGAGAATGAATCTAAAGATACTCTAGAGTAGATTCATCATTTTTAATAGTATTGGAAGAAGACTTATCCATTGAGGAAAAGAGAAAAAAATCAACCAATGACAAGTTCTACTCCACCAAACAACATTGATACTCCTCCTAATCCCAAAGTAGATAACAATCCAGAACCTCCAAAGGGAAGTAACACTAAAAATAATGTTGATTTACCTAGTTCTTCTACCAAGAGTGAGTACAACAAAGTGAGGAATATGAAGAGAATTAAAGCTAATATCACATTTCATGAATTGAGTCATATAACTAAATAGATAGACTTATTTCTAGACTCTTTAATAAAAAAAACCTAGTAAATTACAAAAACCTACAAATGCATATGTAGTGATGTATAAGAATAAAATATAGGTTCCACCTTTTTTTAATAATAATTAGATTTTTTGGTAAAAACTTGCATAACTATCTATTAGATTTAGGTGCCTCTAAAAATATCATGCCATCAAGTATTTGTGAAAATCTTGGTTTAAATCATATTAAGTCTAATAGAGTAGTGACTTAATTAGACAAATATAGAGTTAAATTGATTGATGAATTATTAAATGTACATATGTAGCTTACTTCAAAACCAAGAGTGCAGTAATTCATAGATATTGAAGTTGTGGGCATTCTAGATATTTATGGGATGTTTTTTAGCAAATATTAGACCAAAAATTTGAATGGATACCTATCAACTGATTACTCTCATAGGTGGAGACCATGGAGGGGAGTTCCTAATCAAATTCAGATTGAAAGGGAACTAAAGATGAAACATATGATCATTGAATACAATGAGCCAATGAAAAGGTCAATGTGGTTAATTATAATTTAGGGGTTTACATCCTTGATAATCCTCAAATATATAATTATAAGGACTCTCATGATATGTTTGGACTTTATAAATTATATGTTGATGGTGCTAGATACAAATTTGGATCTGGAGTAGGAACAGTTTTAATCAATCCTATTAGAAAAGAATATAATGCTTCTTACAACCTTTAGTTTTCTTACACCAATGATTTGGCATAGTATGAATCATTAATATTAGGATTACAATTTGCTATTAAACACAAGGTTAAATAACTCTAGTATATGGTGATTTTAAACTAGTAGTCAATCAATTCAAAAGAAAGTATCAATAAAAATTATCTTATCCAAAGAAATACAAGTTTAGAGTATGGGATTTGATTGACTATTTTGATGTTTTCAATATTGTCTCAATCCCTAGAGAAAGAAACTAGTTTACTGATGAAATAGATTCAACTATAGCTAACATAATGCCAAATCAAGGTTCCAAACTTAAAAGCCTTAACATTGAATTGGTCCCATATCCCTTTGTATCTGACAATGTTAATCATCTACAAGTGTTTAGTGATGACCATTACATCATTAAATTCAAGAATAACTAGAAGGTGTTTGAGTCTCATATTATTGATGAAATCAATGGGAGCTCTCTTGATAATGATAAAATTGATGACAAGATAATTCAATTAAATGATAACAAGATTCCCAAAGGCATGATTTCCTTGAAAATACTATTTGACAAAGATATGTTAGTTGAAATTACTAAAGTTCCCAAAGTGAATGGGAAATATTATAATGTAGTTGACCTAGTAACTCTAGGTCAATCTCAACTAGTAAATCTTGGTACAGCATGCACAGACATAGAGTCTATAAAGGCTAGAGACCTACTGACTAGGTATAATTATGTTATTTCATGGTCTTATGAAGACTTCAAGATCTTTTCTCCTTGAGTTATCACTAATGTCATTCCCTTGAAAATAACTTATAAACTATTCAGGTAGAAAAAAAGACTGGTTAATCATGTTTTGGAGCCATTGATTTAGAAAGAGGTCAAGAAATTATTAGATGCAAAAATATTTTTTCTAATTAGACATTCTGCCTATGTAGTTAATCTAGTACCAATTAATAAAAAAATGGAGAGATTAGATCATGCATATATTTTAGGAACTTGAACAAATCTTCAAAAAAGATAATTATCCTTTGTCATCCTTTGACCACCTAATTCAAATTGTTAGTGGTTCTACCATGATATATTTTTTAAATGGTTTTTTAGGTTATAATCAAGTACTTATTAACAAGGAAGATAGAATGAAGACTACATTAACAAAAAAATGGGACACTTTTGCTTAAAATAAGATTCCTTTTGGACTCATTAATGTAGGAGTTACCTTTTAGAGAGCTATGGACTATGCCTTTCAAGGTCTCATAGGCAAATATATCATTATATATATATGGATGATCTGACTATGTTTTTCAAAAATAGGAAAGATCATATAATTCATGTACAACAAGTATTTGAATGTTGTCAAAGGTATGAAATTTTCCTTAACCCTAAGAAAAACATATTTTGTGTAATTGAAGGGAAATTTATAAGACATGTGATAACTAAAAATGGGATTTATATAGATCCAAATAGAGTCAATGCTATATCTAAAATAGAATCCCCAAATAGTAGAAAAGAGCTAAAGTCTTTCTTTGGGAATATTAATTTTATAAGGAAATTCATTTCTATTTTTGTAGAGATTGTGAAATCACTTAATGACATGTTACAGAAGGATACAAAGGTTGAATGGAATGAAGAAATGAAGAAAGCCTTCAAAGATATCAAGGAAGCAATAATATAGGCCCTTGTGCTGATAATTCCTGACTTTACCAAAGATTTTTATCTTTATTCTTTTACTTCTAAACATATTGTAGCTATTGTATTAACTCAAAAAACTAATAAATGTGATCATCTAATTGTATTTATGAGTACTAACTTTAAAAATGCTAAGTTAAATTATTCCTTAATTAATAAACAAGAATTTGATTTGGTTAAGGTAGTTAAAAAGTTTAGACGCTATATTCTTAGGAATAAAGTACATGTTATATTATCATACCCTAATACTAAACTCATGTTGATTTAATGTGAAATATGAGAAAGAAGAGGTAAATGGATGCTTATTATCCAAGAATATGATCTTGAAATGAAAAATTATAAATTGCTGAGGTGTCAGGGATTAATTTAATTGATTGCTAACACTGATCTTAAATTGAGCATCATGCAAGTTAAACAATAATAGTTTCAGCCAAATGACTAGTATGATGCAATCATGCATTTCCTAATCGATGGTTCTTGTCCTACAAGAATGATCAAATAATGGAGAAGAGATTTGAGTCTCAAATCAACCCACTTCTTGATCAAGGATGGGATACTTTATAGGGGGAACTAGGAAGGAGTATATTTGAGTTGTATTTCAAAGGAAGAATAAGATAAAATCTTAAGTACCTGTCATGATAAACTTGGGAGTAGACACC
Source organism: Torreya grandis (assembly GCA_037957365.1). Lineage (NCBI taxonomy): Eukaryota > Viridiplantae > Streptophyta > Pinopsida > Cupressales > Taxaceae > Torreya > Torreya grandis. Next base: position 3,336,535 of record JARHVA010000467.1, read on the forward strand.
CTTCCAGGAAAATAATAGCTGAAAAAATCGTAAGGGATGGATATTATTTGCCAAATATTTTCAGGGATTCTCATAAGCATGCTAGGGAATATCATCAATGTCAAATCTTCAATACAAAGGAACCTAAAGAAGCTATGCATGGCTAGTTTTAATTGAAAAACCATTTTCTCAATGGGGTTTGAAATTTGTAAGCATTATCAACCCTAATTATTCATCTAGACACAAGTATGTTCTTACTACCATAGATTATTATACAAGATAGATAGAGGCAGTAGCAAAAAAATAGTGTAGGACTGAAGATGTCATCAAGCTCTTAGAAGAGAACATTTGCACTAGGTTTGAGACACCAGTATTATTGGTCTCTGATAATGGATGAGATTTTACATCTATAGAGATGACTGAGTGGGCCTTTGATAGTAAAATATATCTTAAGTTTTCATCTAATCATTTCCCTCAAGGTAATGGATTTTTAGAGTCTATAAACAAGAATCTAATGAAAGATATTAAGAAGTTTGTAGCCCAATAACCAAGAATATGGAATAAATTATTGAATTATGCTTTGTGGATAGATAAAACCATAGTGAAACAAGTTCTAAAAGTATCACCATTTGTTTTGGTATATGGACAAGAACCAATTTTTCTAATTACTCTCAAATTTCTAACTTACAATTTTATACAAGAGCATATGGAAGGAAATAAAGAATATGCTAATTCTAAGTTTCTTGATATCATCCAAATGAAAGATGCAAGAGAAGAAGATTTTTTTAATTTTAGAAAACATCAAACCACTATCAAAACATGGTTTTACAAATGGTCAAAGATCAAGGTGCTCATATAGGAAGATATAATTCCCCTATGGGAGAAAAAATCTGAGTGAAAAGGAAAACATGGGAAATTCACTCCTTTGTGGATCGGCCCTTACCAAATTGCTAAGCTATTGGGAGAAAACACCTTTAAGCTCAAATAATTGTAGGGATTAGAATTTACTTTTACAACCAATGGGTAATATCTTAAGCATTATGTCTTTATTGTTCCACCCCAAGTCTTTATGGAGTAATATGTAAGATTAGTTAAAATTGGTGTAGGTTTAGATTAGTTTCATTCATATTCCTTGTTTGTAAATAGTGTTTGTGAATATTTGTTTGATTGTTGTGTGTTTACCTTCTTTATTTTGTTCTCTAGTTTCTAATAAGTCTTTTCCAACATAGGGCTTCAGCTCCAAATCTAACTAAATGCTCAAAATAACTTCCTAAACCAAGAATGCAGATATGATTCTTAAACATTAGTTGATCATGGATTTTGGAAATCTTGAGCTTAATATTATATTTTTGAGAAATTGATGAAGATTAATATATAGCCTAATTATTCCTTGAAAATCTTAAACCTTATTTTGATCTAAATTTAATTTCAATAAGGATTACATGTGTCTAAATGAAAGTTTGAATTATTAGAACAAATTCATGTTAGACATTAAAGAATATTATTGCCTGAGATGAATTTTATAACCAAGGATGATTTTCTAAAAATCAAAAATTTGACAAAAATTATAAACACCTAGCTAATTCCAATTTCTAACCTTTATTAAAAAGTTAAATACAGTTGAAAAATATAAAAATAAAATCTTTATTAAAAATCTAAAAAAATATGAGCAAAGGTGATTCTAGTAACCTTTATCGGGGCTATGGATGCTTGATTGGTAGTAGAGTAAGGCCTAGAGTGGAATCAAAGGTATCTCTTTTGAGGCTATGGATGTCTGATTGGTAGTAAAGCAATGCCTAAGCCTTCCCCTTTTATAAATCATGATTCATAATGAATTATCTAAATATGTTACAATTTTATGTTAGTGATTAAAGTTATGAAATCTATAAGTTGTTCTTTGAATCCCAATGGCAGTTAGTAAATGAATCAAAACACACACACACAGTATGACTAAGTTTTTATATTTAACCTTAATTCTGCATCTATGAGACTTGTTTTAATTATGAATTGATCTTAATAATGGTACTTGATCATGTGGAATGATTAATCTAGTTATTATTTTGAATCGAGAGTATCTAAATTTTAACATTCTACAATGTTTCCCCTAGAAGTCACCATTTGTTGAGGTCAACATACCCTCATTTTTTAAAAATGAAGACCTTTGTTCAAATTTTGTAAATTAGGCATTTAACTTGATCAGAGTGAATTATTGAATATCATGTTTTGATTTAGCTTATATTGTATTATTAATTGAGAGTAGGGTACATAGAAGGCATATAGGGTTGCCAAGTGTCATAATCTTAGAAACTTGGATCAAAAATTAATGGCCACATTGAAAGTCAAGGCCAAGATACTCTCAAGAAGATGAACAAAGTGAATTTTATCAAATTTTTAGGGGGAATGAGGTGAGGACATGTGTTTGAAGTGGTAATAGTCACATTTCAAAATTAAACAAGCCATGTGATGAGGAGATGCCACATAGGTAGACATGTCAGATCAAAAAAAATTGTCAACCCAAGCATGCAAAGGTATAAATATGAGATCAAAATATGATTTGGGTCATCAAAGCACATAATTTATATCATATAACATCATTAAATCTTAGTTAAACCTCCAAAAATCCCTCAAATGTATAAAAATCCCTAAATTATTCTTACATTCATTGTTTTGAGCTAGAAGAATCTAGCCCAAATACCTGAAATCACTAAATTATCATTCACAAGTAGACAATTTCTTCATAGATATATCAATGGCAACCTACATAGATAATTCAAATAAAGTGATCAAATTATACCTATCATCTGACGTAGAGGGTTGAGTATTCAAAGATACAGAGTTTGTGGCTTCTTCATTGAACATAGGAGATAATAATTGCTCAAGTTTGTTCTAGACTATAGAGAATAAGGTAATATTAACCAAGGAAGAAGAGAAGCTACTTCTGGTGAAGAGACTATATGATGAAATCATGCTAATTTAGTTGATAGGACTCCATTATGTTGCCACCAAACTAGAGGAATTGCATTGTATTGATGTCTTAAGTCCTATTTTTAAAGATGCTAAATTTGATAAGGGTATGATTATCCATGAACCTAGTTTGAGTAAAATAACATAAATATCCCCTATTGCCTTTAAATCCTATTATAGGCTACCTAGGATCCAAATAGACCTTTCTGTCACTAATGTATGGACCTAGAAACATACCATGATGGACATCCTAGTGAATGGTTAGAATCTAGTAACAAAGTCATTATAGATCCCAACAAAAGGATCCTTGTGAACCAATTCAGACCAGGAATCAGAATGGTCATGACCATGTTGAACAAGTTATATGGATTTGTACATATTTCACACATAAAACCTATATGGGTGCCTATTGTATATTTCATTATTGAGGAAGTGGTAGTCCCTCCTTTAGGTGAAATCATTAGCATTTCTCTAAGCATATATATTTATGGGATTAAAATAAAGAAGATGATTGATTTCTTCATGATGTCACACTTATTATATGCCTTATGTACCACCACTAAGATCCCCACTCAAATCAAGTGGTCCCCTAATGTCACTTAAACTATATCTCAATATTACTCTAAATTGCATATTTATAAATATAGGGACCATATCCAATTCATTTGTGACAATGTATATCCTTCTTTGAGCCAAGCCATCAATGGTCTCCCCATGATGAGGATAATTCATTTAATCAATAAGTCCATTAATACAATGAGATATATATGTTTATACCATGATTTCATGATTATCATAATAGAGGGAACCTAAAGTGCCCTCTCAAACTACCAGAACATGTGTCAGATAATTTGGCAAAGTAAAAAGTTGCATATCAATTATTCAATGGCATAGATGAGATATGCAAGACCAAGAGGAAAGGACTTATCCATGGTTTTCCCATTACTATTGGAAGAACCACTTTCAAACAATGGGAACACATTAAATCTACTTTAAAACATAGGTTTTATTTCAATTTGGAGTTAAACAACCAAATAGTAGGATCCCAATGGTAGGGTAAAATAGCACTTAAAAACCAAAGGCATTCTAGTTGTGCCTTATGAACCTGAACCTAGTGCATTTGATTTTATCTACACTATGGCAACCACCTATTATGATGTTTCTAGAAGATTGAAATAAAATAATATAAATCCCAAATCTAGATTGATGAGAGATTAAAAAATGGAAGATAGATGATAGCTTAAACCTAGACAATATCATTTGGTTGATGTTGGATCTTTTAGGCCTCCCTCAATATATTTATCAATAGATTATAACCTTTAAAAAAGGAGACCAAGTGAATTTACTTCAAGCTACTTAGTGCCACAATCTTCTAGAATAGTAGAGCAAGATTTATCTCAATAAGAGGTTCACATGATATCTATAGATCCTTGGGAATCTATTGAAGATGCATTAAGAATGCTATCCATGACATATAAATCAGACTCAAATGCAGAGGAGGAAAAGTTTGATGATTTTGAGTAAGAAAAGAGAAAATATAAGTCATTAGACTTATTTATCATGGATCCTCCTAAGAGGAAGGTTGAGACTACAATTGGCCAAAAGGCAAAGAAAGCAAAAATGGCCATATTGGATCTTCTTTTAAAGGACATCGATATTTTTAGTGAAGAGAACCAAATTTATGTACCACCTATACCTGAATGGTTCATATATGAACCAAGGTTTGAGAAGATTCCTACTGCTTATCACCCATGGGCTCTAGTAAAGACTATAGACATCCCTTTATAATAGGAGTTGAAGCCTTGGATCTTAGCATTGTAAGATGAAGAAGAAAGGAAACTTGTTACTCAAGCTCAGCTAATAGACCAGTTACAAGTAGAGTTTCCAATCAAGTATATGGTTCAATCCTTAGTAGGAGTCATGTATGATCTAGCTACTATAGGCCTACAAAGAGTGACTGAAGCATTGGTCATAGAAGAAGGACGAGGTTCTACATCAAAAAGTTGAACCTTTGGTTTACTTGACTCAAAAGAGATAATAAAGACCAGGGGAAGATCCCATATTTAAAGAATATGTTCTATATCTAGCTCAATCCCAATCAAAAAGGCTACAGGCTATTATCAAAGGATTGAAACAAGAGAAGAAAATCCTAGAAGAATAATCTATTTTGTCAACACCAATGGACATTGTTAATAACTTTGAATCAACTATATTTGAGACATTCAATTTTTTGAAATAAATAAGGTCCAAAATGGACATATTGAATAAATAGCATGACATGGATCTGAACCAAGTCAATTAATTCCAAGGCTTAGAAAAACAAATAAAGGCATTGATTAAGATACTAATGGAGGACCAGATCTCTAAATATAAAATAATTAGCCCATCACATTTAAATATGGCTATGATAATATTGATGGAGTAAATAAGGGACATAAATAAGTGGTCAATAGGAATGGAAGGTCTCCCAAAATATTTCAAACAACTGAAGGGTATAATGGTATAGATACTAGGAAGTTTGATCAAGGATCCAACCATCCCTAGCTAAACAGGCCTAATAACTAATGAAGAGTTCCATCATAGAGATATTGAGTTCATACAAGAGGTTAAGAATAAAATCAAGGGCACCATATGGGTTGATAAAAACATATTTTAAACTTGATTTTAATATTAAATTAAAATATTAGTAACGCTCAGAGCATTCAAGAATCCATGGACAAAGCTGACGAAGTTTTCAAAGCTTTATCAGGGCAAGAAGATGAGTTATTCATAAATACAATCATCAATCTCAAGTTGATTGATGAATAATATGACAAATCCATGAAGATACTAAAATAAAAGCAAAAGGTTACATTTGTAGAGGCATCTCAAAGTCAACTAAGTTGACTTAGAATATTCCTTTGTAACAAAACAATGTAAATCATTTTGAAAGAATATACTATTTTTTATAAAATCATGTACAATATGTAATGCATATGGCTTATAAGTTAGTCACATTTGAAAAGTGTCATTGATATTTGAAACTTTGTAAAATGGCACCTATCCTTGACACTTATTTGATTCTCATTTGATAATGAATGACCAACATACCCTATAGGTTACTATTCCAAACCTATAAAAGAGGGTACTATCATTTGAACAAGAGAAGAAGTTTTGAGAGAAAAACTATTTTGTAAATTTTGGATCAAGTAATACAAGAAAGAGAATTCTATAAAGATTCTCTCATTTTGTTTGTTTATTTTTATCATGTCTACTTCCTCAAGTTTATAATTTGATGTTTAGATTTGAATTGCTTTTATGAATTCTAGATGTGCATGTATTAATACAGAGTTGTTAATTTGAGCTTTACACTAGGTTGATTGAAAATATTTAGATTCATTTCAATATTACTGCTTTTCTAGAAGATGTGCAAATGCAATTTTTTTGTTTAAGTAAATATTTAAAGTGAATTTGATCTCTAATTTACATGTTTCAAGTATCCTTAGGACATTTGATTTGTATACGATAAGATCTATACTATTTGGTAATTTTATGTCATATGTTAGTTTGAAGATCCATATCCTTGATTAAATTCAAGCTTTGTCAAGATGTTTGAATTGGTGATTAGAATCATCTCTCTTTCTACCCTACCCTACCTATTTTCTCATTTTTTGATCAAATCATTGTAATTTACTTCTTCATTGTTAAATATTCATGCTATGTTAGAATTTTAAAAAAAGGGTTATGATCAGTATTCATTAGATTCATCTAAAACAACATTCATCTTCACAAAACTTTATGACCATGATTGCTCCCAACAACCACTTGCATTATCATTTTTTGAAACAGTCAAATAACTTGGCCACTACTCCACATAGATCTCAGAAAGATGACAACCAAAAACTCATGCAAAATATTCTTTGAATCTTAAAATGAGAAGTGTTTTCAACATTATTACAACCCTATTGTGATATATTTACATGCATCAACAATAGGTCCATCACTAACTCTATCTCATTTATGTCCATGTATCCCTCCCACACCATATTAATGTCAAACTATCTAATCAAATACTATAGTGCCTCTTGTCTTTCCCTCAGGGCTAGCCAATATAAGGGATGACCTCTGATCAGAAATCATAATATGCAATGTGAATCTTCTAAAGTGACTATGATATCCCCTATGGGTATCCAAAAGGTAGAAGTATCTAACCTCCAATGCTCCATTAAGGCACTAAGTAGTGCCTAATCTACTCTAATGGTTAGCATCCTTGTTATATGAAGAAGCCCATTCATGTCTAATAACCTTGACATCTTACTTGTCCACATGCCTGACTAACATATAATGTGGGACCATCTTTCTTGAGCTATAAGTACATCCACTCACTCTTATAATCTAGTTAATTATATATTTATACATTCTAGGTCACATTTCTATGTTCTATTCATATCTAATTATCTTATAGATTTATGTCATCTATATATTTTTAGTATCGATGATCATTTTTATGTCTCTATATTCACCTTCTGGTCAACTATTACATTAGGATGATTTAATTATTTTGAGGTAAATTCACTATTTGATAGGCCAATTTCACCATTTGCATGACAAATTTACTATTGAACAAAGTTTGGACCATTTTTTTGAAATAATAATGATTACAAAATATTTCTTAACCTTTTCACCATATTCCTATTCTATTTTGTTGTTTCAATAACCCCTAGGTTTTCTGATGTTTTCATTATTTTCAAGACCAAATCATTGTTTAGTGAGATTGATTCATCATTTTGATGAAATTGTTCTGCTCAATTTTGACTATTGGTAATTTCATCATTTTCATGGACCAAATCACCAATATTAATGATCATTTTGCTATTATGTGGACCAATTCACCATTTTTTTATGATAAATTTACTATTTATGAGGATGAATTCACCGATTCAAAAATGGAAAATTTATCTTTCAATCAAATTACACCTATAATAAATGACATTAAATGTGAAATTAATAAAAAAATAAAGGTACTAACTAGTGGTTTCATCCTTCGTGGTTGCCTGTACTCTCAGACCCAGTTCGGAAGTGCTCTCGATCATGGTCTGTGAGGCATTTTGTGTAAGTCACTCATGTGCAAAGTTTTAAAGGTAAAATTTAAAATGATAGGGTAAAAATGAATTATTTTCTAACCCAAGGTGCATCTATATTCTTTTATGTGAATTATTTCCCCCCATTGCACTATTTTTCTTCTCCAAAGGCTTATGTCTTACCACGATGTCCATTTTTATTTCCATTTTCACCTATCTATTCCGTTTGCTCTCCCCTTATATCATTTATATACTTTAATGTCATCATTTTAAAGGTTCAATTGGATAAAATTATACCAACTCTCCCAGTGATGGGAATCCAGGGCTTACCAAACATCACTTAAGGGCATATTTGAACCTATTTACTAGTATTTTTAGTAAAATTTTGTCAAAACTAACATCTATCAATTTTTATTTATGATCCTTTTTATGATTTTTTATTATTTGAAAAGTCATTTTTTAATCATCTAAAAATGATACTTGAGTGCTAAGAGTGTTAATTGAGACCACCCATCCCTAAATTAGCCCTAAACCTATCTTAGGGCCTATTTAGACACTTATTTATCCTTCGTGTAGGCCACACACATCCATAAAGTAGTCACAGGCCCTCACTTTAGCATCTTGGCCCCTAATGCTTTAGGTTATACAACATAAACAGTAGTGCCATAATTTGGACAGTAGTACCAATAACACTAGTGTCCTCGTTTGGGCACTAGTGTCCTCGTTTGGGCACTAGTGTCCCAATTTGAGCACTAGTGTCCCATTTTGGGTGCTAGTGTCCCAATTTGTCCTTTTCCCACCTTTGGCCACCAACGAATATCTTTTCAAAAAAATAACCACCTAGGGTCATCTTAGACCTCTTTTAAGACCCACATAAACACTAAAATAGTATATATACATGACTTTTATCCCTTTATTCACTAGATGGAAATAAGATGCAATAACACAAATTAACTCAGAATAAGTTATGTACAATCAAGGTTATCAATCCCTATTCTACCCTAATTATACATATAATCCATCTAAATTATTTCCAAGCTTAGATTACTCAAATTTATAGTGTCAAGAACACTTAAATCACTCAAGCCAACATTCATACTAGCTTCACTTTCACTTATACTAGCACTTAGGTGGGGTGAACTACATCAAGAATGATCCATCCTCAGTGTATTGGTATTTAAGCAACTCCCATCATAGCAGGGTGTTGAATATGTATAGCCTACCCAACTAACATCACACTTTGGTACTTGTGTCAACTAGATACCCTAAAAACATGGAGATTTAGGGTTTACATACAAAATTAGTTAAAACAAGTCACCTACAGGGAATCAAAACTTGTGTGCACATGAATAGGCTTGGTAGACTCAGACACAAGTGCACCTATAATCTTGGAATAGTTATGCATAGAGGACATTATTACCAAAATAAGGACTCTAGCACTATTGGTGCTACTATCCAATTAGGGTGTAACTATCTAGGAAAGGTTTTGACACTTGAATCATGTTTGAAACACTAAAATTAGCTCTTATCCTAGTTTACAACCTCTATATCTCTAGCCTTAGTCAATTTATAGCTAATTACTTGTTTACATCATTTATTGTAACTTTTAGGAAGGTTAAACTAGGTTAATTCTATTATAAATCAGTTATTCTATTTATTACATATTTTTACCCTGATTCACTATACACATACCCTTTAACAACATAGAGATTACACTCCCTAACTCATAAAAAGTTAAATCATTTGGTGAAACTAACTTACTTATAATAGTGCAAAACTCTAACTCTATAAAACCCTAGGGTTTAAGTTTCTATCCTTCTAAGACCCATAGCCAGATTTTAGACTCCTATATTTTTTTATTTGTATTTCATATAATCATGATAATAATGACAAATGAAGTTAATTAATTTTTGATGCAATTTTTTCTAGCTTCTCTTGCATGTTTGTTTCCTTTCATTTATAATGAATTCAAATATGACATAAACACATATGTACATGATGTTTTAAATCAATTCAAATATATGTCATATTTCATAGCATGTTATCTCTCTTACGTGGAATTTCATTAATAATAAAACCCTTAAACACAGAGGATTTAATACATAAGCTAACAACCATGTTTTAAGTTTTAACATCATATAATATGCATAGGAAAGCATCTCATTCTCCTCCTCATCTCCATCAGGATGACATCTACTTTCCCTCTAACCAGATCCATGTTATCACTCTTATACCAGATTAAGTAGCTTATATTATTGTTACTAATTCCCATACTTATCCTATCCATGTATATATATCTCCCCTAAAGATTGTGTTCCTACATGTTCAATCAAAATCAATTAGGTTTTGCACTTGTGAGACTCTAAGGGATCAAATTAATATGAACAAACTAGTATAAAAATTATAGAATCAAAATCAACTATTAATTGAAAAGGTCACATTATTAAAAAATAAAATTACATGTACAAAGTCTTCTTAATATGCTAGTGTTCATCATGTATATGAATCTACAGTGTCTATCACTCTTAAATATCCAAATCATAAAGTAAAAGATAATAAATACAATTAAGATCAAAATAATACATACGATGGTAATCAAGACACTTTCCCCCCACTTAACAATGAAAATATTGTTGTAAATAAGGATGAGATTTTATGGAGTTTCAAAAATAGACTTTGGGAATAGCCCCATGATCATGCATATATTTTACAAGCCATAATGGAAATAAAGAATAATTCAAATAATGGTCAATCTTATACTCCCCTAGATAATAATATTATTATACCTACTTTAGGGATAACTCAGCATATACAACAACCTATTTTAAATCAACAACCTTCAACAATGGAAACACCTCCTATGGTTAATTACTCCTCTCCATATGTACAATCCCTTATGCATGAGATTCATTCTTTGTAGGCTAAAGTGTTAGATCTTGAGCAGGTTACTACTAGGCCATCACATGCTTTAAATTCTCATATTTTTTTACATACGCCTTTGGCATATCACAAAGTAGAAACTCCTTTACCATCTAGATTCATATCACCTAAGCTTACTTTGTATGATATTAAGGATGACCCAGAGCACCATCTATGAGCTTTCCACATAGCATGTTTGTACTACATGTCTAATGATTAGCTCCTTACTAATTTATTCCCACACAGTCTAAAGTTATGCCTTATAGTGGTTTTATGAGCTTCAAAATTAGTATATCACTACATTTAATCCATATATATATATATATATATATATATATATATATATATGTTTTTATCACACATTTCAATTAACATCAGTGATAATATCTCATATGCTCAAGTGGCACAACTCAATAAAAAATCTAATGAGCCTATTGCATAATATGTCTTGAAATATAAAACTTTATTGAAAAAGATGACTATCCCCATGGTAGATAAATATCTCCTAGACATATTAAAATAGATTTTACTACTATCATTTCATGAAGCTATCTTATTCAAGAAGTTTTCAATGTTCACAAATTTATGCCAAATAGTGAAAGAAAGGGAAGTCAAGCTTCTCTTATAGGTAAATTAAAATATATAAGTGGATTAGATTAAACTACTAAGATTTATAATAAGATTCAATATAAACTAAGGGCCACTAAAAATAAGAGTGATCCAAATTCCATAGTTATCATAGCTTTAGAGCCACCTCCTCACTTGGTTTTATTAGCTCTTCCATAGAGAGTTTTCAAAAACCTTCCATATTCACTAGCACATGCTTTAAATCAACTTATCTCTCCCTCCCATAAAATAGGTTGATATGACATGGCCGCTTCTAAATAACTATGATTCTAATACATTAAGTGACTATCATAGGGCACCAATCCATACAAAAAATTAATGCATCAACTTGAAACATAAGATGTAAGATTTGATAGAGGCCAACATCATTGATGTGGGCACACCCATAAAGGTACTTAAAGTTTAAAAATCATAAGCTAAGGCATTGAAAATATTTTTGGATATGTCTCTAAAACATAAATTTAATGGGGGAGGGGAACTTCAAGTATTCACTATATGTATCAGGCACATCCACCCTTGATATCATATCCCACTACTATACAGGATGCACACCCCTTGAATAATATCATTGGTGTGTATCATACTACAGTACCAACTAGACCACTCATACTTTCTCATAATAGGAAATTATTGATGACATTTCAAATTTATATGCAGTCTTTGTAAAATCCTACATTGATCATCATCCTATTCAGAGTGTTATAGTTGATAATGGGTCAAGTATTAACATATGCACTATCACACTTCTACAATAGTTGGGTTATTTACATCAAGACATTTCTCTGATTGACACAATTAATCATGGTTTTAGTGGCCATATTCAGAGATCCATTAGGGATATTGTACTTCTTTAATAGGTTGACAAGCACATGTGGCCACTAGATTCTTAGTAGTACCTAGTGTAGGCACATTTGATATGTTATTAGGTAGGCCATGGATATAGCATATATGATCCATTCCATCTATCATGCATAGAGGCCTCAAGTATATACATGATAATCAAGTGGTCACAGTTGAGGGTCTTTCATATGATTAACCTTTATCTATCCCATATGAAGTCACACCACATTTACAAGTTATATTTCTAAGAATAATTCCCATCAGTACACCACAGAGTTTAGTTGAGCCATAAGTGCAGGTGAGGTCTACTTCTATATTCTTACCATGTATCCATACTCTCCCATGGAGACCCTTATTATATATACCCTTATGTCAGAGATATGTTACATATTCTATAGGGCTTCCCTCTACCCCTTTCCTTTTGAGATTAGTGTTATTGAGTTTCCAAGGCTTTTAGCATAGGGCACCCATGCTAGCTATAACATCTCATACCAGATGGGTCCTTAAGACCCCTATAGTTCATAGGTCACCCCATTCAACTTCACAAATTCCTAGCACCACTCTACAGGTAGTGCTAGCTATAGATCACTCAATAAAGTATATTATGAGACCTTAGTTACCTTTTCACATAACATGCATGATTAATGTTCCTTTATTTGACACACGCCACATTGATAGTGAGTCTCCCATGAGACTCATCAATTATTATGTTCCTTCCTTCTTGTACATATTTCCTTATTTCTTGTTCCTTGTATATAGTTTAATTTTCATGTTACTTATACATAGATTATATCTAGAAATACAAAAATAATATAATATGATAAAACATAAAGGCATTTAAATATTTATTCATAAAATACAAATTATATATTATATGAATTACCATGTTTACACTTCTTATATTTTCCAAACACTACATATGTTAGCTATCTTAGTATAGTTATATTTTATCATACATACATACTTTACTTGTTATTGTCAATTATTCGTAGATATTTGTAGGACCCATATCTACTTCATAAATCTAGATTTACTACTATTTACCCATTGTGGGCATATACATAGATATAGGTTCTTTATTTGATATATTTACCCATTTGAGGGCATCTTATAGATAGTTTTTATTTCCAGGTTACATCTTTCTAAACTTTACATTATAGATTTTGCATTGTTATATCTTTACATTGATCATCCTACACTAATTAGATTCATTACTAACTATTATACTCTAGACTCAGTTTATATACATTTTATCTCCTATACAAATTTGTACCACACGTTTATGCATACTTTTATTTCTATATTTATTAGTTTAGACTTGATTGTGTCTCTATGATTCTACATCTAATCGAGGGTATTTAAATATGCCATTTTTCTACATCTCTACACCACTTCTTTTCATTTTATGTATGCTTTGGACATGTGTCTGTGTCCTTTTATGTGCCTTCTTGGTTGTGTATCTAGACATTTGAACATGTCATTCAATGTGATTCTAATCCAATGTGCTTGTTGTTTACTTACGTGTACATTTAAACATGTCCTTGTATGTCTTACTTTCTTTGATTTAGTGATGTGTACCTATGTCCCTTGTCTTTTGGCCCCTTGGCCTACTTTGTGTGCCTCATGTATTTTGTATGTATTATTTTATGTATGCATCATGGACATAACACTTGTCTCTTTCTTGTTGCACACTCCAGCTTTAGATTCCATAAGGGACCTCATGCATATTCCCTTCCTACTTGGGTGTTATGATGGACATCATTCTCTTTATCCTTAGGTAAATACTCAATTATTACTCAAATTTATTGTTCATATACATTATTATATCTATATTGACATTTTTTATTAATGTTAGATCTAAAAAAAACATACATTAAAAACTTATGCTCAAATTATCTTACATTTTGATGTTATGTATGTACATTATATTGGTTTATTATAAAAATATAATATATGATTCATCTAACATACATCTTATAGAGCTTTTTATTTTGAGAAAAATTATTGCATGGTTTAAATAACTCCTCTTAAAATAGGGGGAATTAGTAGAGGTTTATCATATAGATTAGGCTATCCAAATGTACTCAGAGTATAATTTTTAACACACAGGTACATAATACATAAATCAGTTCCAAGAACACAGTGAAAAATAGCCACATATAGACTAGTTTCAGTTCCAAAAAAATTAGTATAGTTAAAAATTAGTGCCCAAATTGGGACACTATCACCACTAATGCTACTCTCCAATATATGGTATTATTTTTTAGTAGCCTCAATTTCAAGAAATTCTAGGTTGGTCAAAAAATTATAACAGGGTTAGTCTAGGTTTGCATAGACATAATTTAACATAGATTCATACTAGTTTGCTTATATTGGGGGCTTCATGTGTGGAATGATCATTCTTATTTAAATTTTAGATACTCAAATACATATTATTATAACTCAAACTAAAATCCATATATTCATATATCAAATTTAGGGGGCATGTACATAGTGCATTATTTCCATATGTTCACTTATTCACTAGTTTATTAGATGGAATGATAAACTCCATGTCATTCTCTACATTATACACACCAAACACCATGTTCCAAGTTACACACTAGATTGATGCCTTACTCCATCTATAGTGGTTGGCATTCCTGAGTGGCCTAGAGCTACTTAATATTCTTGAGTGGCCCAGATCCATTTTACATTTCAAAATTCATGAGTGGCCTAGAACCATCTTATATAGTTTAGTTACATCACAAAGTTTTATCTTAGATACATATAATAAACATTGGTAGGTAATGATGAATTCATAGTCTACTTGAATTATTGAGCCACCTATATGATAGGGTTAGACACATCATTAATCTAATCCAAGTTATTCATAGGTTATGATCCACTAAATGAGGGTGGGAAATGATGGATTAAAAATAATATTGAGTTATTTATCCATGCACACATGAGGATTGAGAAAGCCATCAACTCAATCCAATTTATTCACTGATTGATCACTATCTACACACACACACATAGGTTGTCACCAAGTTTATGCATATGTTCACGTACTTAGTGAGGTGTATTCATTAATTTGCTCTCCTTTATCTCTTTACTCAGTTTTTATTTATTTTTTGATATCTCCTAAGTAAGGATTGATCTATGCATGTTTCATTTGCAGGACATACAATGGAGCGTGCTTCACATCCTCATATCTAGATTCATAGGTTTTACCTCTTAAGTAAGTTTAGGTATACTTCCTTTTCCTTTATGTTATTCATTTCACTTTTTTGCATTTCTATAATAAAAGAGGGGAAAATGTAATCATCTAAAAATGACACGTGAGTGTTGAGTGTTACTTGAGACCACCAATCTCTAGCTTAGCCATAGACCTATATTAGGGCCTATTTAGACACTTATCCAACCTTTTTGTAATCCACATGCATTCTTAAACATACCTAAAGTAGTCTAAAACCCTCACTTTAGAATCTTGGCCTCCAGTGCCTCAGGTTCTGCTACCTGAACACTAACACTATAATTTAAATAGTAGTGCCAATGGTATTAGTGTCCCATTTTGGGTTTTATTGTCCTTTTCTCACCTTTTTCAATGAATGGATATCTTTTCAAAACAACCACCACTTCAGGTCAACCTAGACCTATTTTAATACCTGCACAAGCACTAGAATAGTATGTATACATGAATTTTAGCCCTTTATTTACTAGATAGAAATAAGATGCAATAGCACAAATTAACTTAGAATAATTTGTACATAATAAAGGTTATCAATCCTTATTCTACCCTACTTATACATATAATCCATCTACAACATTCCCAAGCTTAGATTAATCATATTTCTAACCTTAATCACACTTAAATCACTCTATCCAATGTTCATATTAGCTTCACTTGTACTTACACCACCACTTAGGTGGGGATAACTAAATTAGGCTTGATCCCTCCTTAGAGTATTGGTATGTAGGAAACTATCATCATAATGGGGTGTCAACGTACCCCACTAACATCATACTTTACTACTTATATGAAACAAATTCCATTTAAAAATAGAGGATTAGAATTTAGGGAATCAAATTTCATGCATATAAGAACATGCTTGGTAGACTTAGACACAGGTACACTTAGAAGCTCAAAATAATTTTGCATGGAAGACACTATCATCAAAAGAAGGACACTAGCACCATTGGCTCTACTATCTAATTAGATCACTATTATCTAAGAATATTTTTGACATATAGATCATATCTATGACACTCAAATCAGCTCTTATCCCAATTTACAACCTCTATATCTCCCATCTCAATCAATTTCTAGCTAAGTACTTATTTACATCATTTATTATTATTTTTATAAAGGTCAAACTAGGTCGATTCTATTACAAATCAATGCTTTTATTTATTGCATATTTTTACTTTGATTTATTATACTCACCCTTTAACAACCTAGGGCTTACACTCCATGACTCATAGAAAGTTAAATTGCATTACTTCTTCTAAATCTCACACTGCCTTATCAAATAGGGTTAAATGTGGACACTTTAATTTTATCACTTCGATGTTAAATTAAAAAATGGAACTTCCTAAAATTACATACAATCTAGTCTAAAATCATCTATTTATCTAACATACATGTTTATATTTACCTCGAGACATCTCTAGTTGAGATCATTCACCATATTAGATCTGTTCAATTATCATTTCTCTATTCAATTATTTTATTTTGGTCAATTTAATAATTCCTTTTTTTATGATTAATTAATTCTATTAATTCCCCCTCTCTAAATTATTCTTCTAATTATAGTTATATTTTAAATAGAATTATAATTATCTTGCATTTAATTAATTATTCTTTTCCTCCAAGTTTGCATCTTCATTATAAAAATGATCTTGATATTATTTGAAATATGTTTTTGTGAGGTCAAATCAATTGATAAATTTAATTAATATACAATATATTCTCCACCCTTCATATTGAAGACAAGACAAAGCACCCAAATGAATCTAGTGAGATATTTTAGGATTAATCTCAACCTTTCATCTTAAAAACAAGATGAAGGGCCAACATTAGTTATCCATGTGCTTTATTTAGAATTACTCTCCACCCTTAATCATAGAAATAAAATAAAGGGCCCACAATGACTCTCACAAAGATATTATGAGAAGAATCATCCACCCTTCATATTAGAAACAAGATGAAGAGCTTATATTAGCTCTATTAAAAATTTATAATTATCTTACATTTTGTCAATTCTTATTTTCCTCCAAGTTGACATATTCATTCAATAAAGGATCTTGAGATTATTTAGAATATGATTTTGTGAACTAAAATCAATTGATAAAGTGAATTAATATACAATATTATTCTCCACCTTTCATCTTGGAAAAATATGAAGCACCCACAATGAATCTTGTGAGATATTTTAGGAATGTTATTAAGCATTCATCCTTAAAACAAGATGAAGGGCCCACATTGGTTATCCATATGTTTTCTTGGGAATTATTCTCTACCCTTCATCTTGAAAATAATATGAGGGGGCCATAATGACTCTCATAAAGATATTATGAGGATAATCCTCTACATTTTATCTTAAAAATAAGATGAAGGGTTTATATTAATTCTCATTTGATATTTTAAAATATCATCTTCCACCCTTCATCTTGATTGAGATGAAGAGCTTACATTAGTGATTCATGTGTTGATCCATATGGACATTTTGAAGATTCATTTCTAGTCATTCATCTTGATTTTAAGATTAAGATTCCTCACTGATCCAAATTTGTTGTAAATATTTTTTGCATTGTAATTTTTAGTCATCTAAAATCTTATTTTAATGTAATGAGTATCTCTTGATAACACCCTATCCTTAGCTTAGACCTAGACCTATCTTTGAGACTTTTTTGATTCCTTTCCAACTTATATGTGCACTCAGTCCATGCCTAAATATACTAAAATCCACATTAAAACATCTCATAGGCATCTAGGACCCTTTTTCACCCGTTTAAGTCACCTAGACAATAGCTCATCCCTTTGCTCTATATCACATTGCTCTATTGGTAAAGGGGTAGTGTTATTGACCCTTGGCCTTATTTACCCCTAATTAATATCATTTTGCTTGCCAAAGCATTTTAAGATTGTCCTAAACTCATTTTATGTCTCGATAAGCATAAAAAACTACATAAATACCATTTTTATTCATTTATTCCCTAGATGGAAAATAGATGTAATTCTCATGAACAAAATCAAAAATAGTTATGTAATCAAGGTCATTGATACCTATTCTACCCTGCTTCTACATATAGCCATCTAAAATAACTCAAATCTTATATTAATCAATTTTTTAGTCTTAATACATACTCAAATAATTCAAACTGACATTCACACTAGTAGTCACTTGCACTTGTACCAACACTTATATTGGGAGAAATACATCAGCCTTGATCTCTTTTTGAGGTATTGGTATGTAGGCAACACTCACCACATAGGGTGTTAAGGTCACATCCATCCTACCCTACTAACACCACTCTTTTTATACATATGTTCCTAAAAACTTTAACAAGCATGGAGGCTTAGGGTTTCACATCGAGATCAATAAAAAACATAGAATAGACAATGATTCAAGACTAAGTCATACAAACATATGATTCTATAAAATAAGGCAAACATCCTCCCATAAACTCATTATTTTAACTACTCAAGGTCATTATCATAGTAGAAGAGGAGACTAGCACAATGAACTATTGGTAGAAGGATTGTGTTACTATCTTTAGGGTACTTTGACATCTACTTCCTATTGATGATACCCTTCATTGTTGTTATACCATTTTACATCCTACCACTTGTCTGTCTCAATCATTTTTTTAGTGGAGTATCTCCTTTGTAATTCATTGTTATTTATAGGCTAAGAAAAAATTAATTAATGTATAAATTAGTGCTTGTTGATATTTCTACATTTATTCCATGCCTTATATGCTCATATCTTTATCTACTTAGGATTTTAAATTCCATAATTCCTAGTATAGTTAAAGCATTTGGTGAACCCAACTTAATTAAAACATATTGCTCAAAACCCTAGTGTACCATTAGGGTTTCCATTCTTATTTTCAAAATTTTCTCAATTTTCAATCTTCATCATGATCATCATGACAAAACCCATTTCTTAATTTTTGATACAAAGTCATATGGTTTGTCAACATGCCTATTACCCACCATTTGTAGAAAGATGCACATGTATGTCACTCCTCTCATGGATTATGTTAGAACTCAACTTATTTTATACATTGTTCTACCTCATCTTAGGGGGCCCTTCGATGGATAACATTATTTCATGGATACTTTTGACTTAACTCTAGTTACTATTCAATGGTAGAGGACTGATATGATTCCTTTTGTTCTTCCTCTACCTAGACCCGTTGACTACCTTCACTCATATCCCACCTCTACTACTCACCCTTGGCAAATAGTAGATCCCATGGTTTGAGTTATTACTAGACAAAATTGAATGCCTCCTTAACTTATATAGGAACAGGGTAATCCCATAATCCCTCCTCTTTCCTAACACAATATAATGGGATCAAAATATCAACATAGAGAATATGATATTTTTGATTAGTTGGGAAATACATCAACCAAGATCTCTATATTAAAATTACTTTATCATTCAACCATTTTCAAAGACATTCTTTTTCAAACACTCAATCACACATCTTTACCTCATGATACAGAGATAACTTATTTTTTATCTATCATGAACACTATAAAGGACATCGAGGATGTTATATCTTTTGGCAATGAGGATTTTCCCTCATAGATAGTTACCAATTATAATCTACCATTATTAAACAAGTTTTAATTGATAGTGGTTCAGGTCTTAAAATATGCAACCTCACATTATTACAGACTATGGGGGTTGATATAACATCCATTAAGAAGACATATAAGAACATTTGAGTTTTTGATGGCATTCCCTAAAAAGGATTGGATTCCATTACTTTAGATATCATGGTCAAGGAAAAAACCTTATCCACATAGTTTCATGTGATGCCTAATCATTTACATTATAATTTATTACTCAGGAGATCTTGGATACATGTCATGGAGGTAGTACACTATACCTTTCATATATGCATCAAGTTATTACATGATGGATATCTATATACTTATCCAGCTAATAATCAACTATTTAGATCTTACTGAGTCAATGAGCCTATTATTTTGATTATTTATTTAGATGGGACATCTCATATTCTCATAGAATCCCTAGCTCACATGTCAAGGAATCTAGTACTACTATTCCCACACATATTTCATATCATTCTATAGCAGAGTTACTTTCACCCATGATTGAGAATGGCCCTCCTACAACATATTTTGACTTACCCATAATGGATGATGAGATATTCACATCACAGTTACCATTACTTGTTAACTTAGAGGAAATATACATCAAAAACTTAGATACATACTCTCAAACCACCACATAAGATAATTCATCACCCATGAACATTGATGATTATTTATGTTGATCAAGTTTCACACCAATAGGCCCTAGAGAGTACAAAGATGATTCTAAGGCACTCGCAACTTTCCCTACATAGGCCTCACCACTAGTTCACAATACCTTAGATACAAGCCCTAACACTCACTTATAGTTAGAGGAAAATTATTTTACACACTTAGTACATATGGTTACATATATGGATATTGACCCAATTATTTAGATTCAGGTAGGTAGTATATAAGATAGACCATAGCTGATTTTACAGATATTACTTTACATAGGATTGATAGAATTACCCACTAGTCACCATAGATCTAGTAGTAGCTTATTAAAACATGATGATAGACCCTTTTGTCTCTTTTATAGGATTATTAGACATGATATAGATACATGCTCAGAATTATAATATAAATTTAATACACTCAAAGCTAAGGACACTATCCAGATTACACAACCTCTGCCTCCACTAGTACAGGCACCACAAAAGACTCTTCACTGACTTTGACATTCAAAAAATGATCTATTAACTATCAGGGCTTTTATCAAGTACCAATACATACCTCATATTGTTATAGATATGGATTTTGATCCCAACACTTGTACTTTGGCATTCACATAGCACATAGGACACTAGGAGATGAAGCTACAACATGATATATATTGTCGAGACTCTTTAGGACATATCACATTACTAGTTGTATGTGGACCTAAGGTGGTCAAAATGTTACTTTTTTCATGAGCATAGGCACTTACATATAGGTTACACTTAAAAGTACATCTTTATAGGCAATGGATGGCATAGTCGATCAGATAGACAAATGTTTCATTTTTAGTTATGAGGGACACACAGTTTGTATTTTATATGATGGATTAGATGAAAATCAAAAATTTCATACAAACATCTAGTAATCCAATGTGGTCTACCCTAGTGTTGCACAGGAGTCTTCTTACATAGTAGATCAACATGTTGTCTAAATTCATAAAATCTAACCTAATGCCAAGGATAAGGATATACTTATGTAAATATAATGATACAATGATCACAATGATGATGATTTATATGATTTTGGGTAGTTTAGTATCTGACATTAGATTACCTCCCACCATATCTATCATTTAACTATCCACTTCTAGTGGAGGTGTTATTATAACTTTAGATTCACTATAGTTCATTTGTATATAGTCATATTTACTTCTAGTATTACTTTTACATAGTTT
Source organism: Torreya grandis (assembly GCA_037957365.1). NCBI lineage: Eukaryota > Viridiplantae > Streptophyta > Pinopsida > Cupressales > Taxaceae > Torreya > Torreya grandis. Next base: position 3,358,637 of record JARHVA010000467.1, read on the forward strand.
TTATTACCTTGATCCTTGTATATAGTTTTATTTTCATGTTGTTTGTACATAGATTATACTCAAAAAACATAAAAATAATATGGTATGTTTAAACATTCAAATATTGCTCAAAAATACAAATTTTATATTGTATACATTTCCATGTTTACATTATTTTTATTTTCTAGATACTACTTATGTTATCTATGCTAGTATAGTGAGTTTTATCATACATAAATGTTTTGCTTGTTCTTTTTGGGTGTTCACATATTACTACAAGATTCAAGTCCTCTACAGATATCTAGATTTGCTACATTTACCCATTGTGGGAACATACACATATATATAGATTGAGCATTAAAATATTAGCCCATTAGAGGCATCATACACACAACTTCTAATTTTTTAGGTTATATCTTCCTAAATTGATTATATCTTGATATGAATCATCCTATACTACCCTAATTTTTTTTACTACTACTACTATAGACTCAATTTATGTACATATTTGATCTTATATGGATTTGTACCACATGCTTATGCATACTTTCATTTCTAGTTTTACTAGTTTAGATTTGATTATGTATATTTGCTTCTACATCTACTCAAGGGCAGTTGAATATCCCATTGTTCTATGTCTCTAAGCCAATTCCTTTCATTGTGTATGATTTAGACATATGTTTATGTCCTTGTATGTGTTTCTTTATTGTGTATGCATACATTTAAACATGTCCTTCCATGTGGCTATAATCCAACCTTGATTGCTCTATGTGTATTTGGACATTTGAACATGCCCTTGGATGTGTATTTTTGTAGACTTAGTGACATTTTTTCATGTCACTTGTATTGTGGCCCCTTGGCCTTCTTTTCATGCCTCATGTGTTTGTATATATTCTTTTATGTATGCATCATGGCTATAACACTTGTCTCTTGATTATTACATTCACATCTAGTTCTGATGTGATGAGTGACCTCATGCATCTCCCCTTCCTCCTTGGGTGTCTTGATGGACATCATGCCCCATCCCCCTAGATAGTTTACTCAGATTGTATTCATATTATTTATTCATATATATGCTTACATTGTTATATCTACCATGATAACTTTGTGAACTTTGATCTAACATGCATCATACATTATCAAATTATGCTTAGACTATTTTACATTTTGATGTCATGTATACACATTATATTAGTTTATCACGTAGATACCATATGATTTTAGTCTAACACACATTACATACATAGATTTTCCTTTGAGGATAGTTATTATAGAGGATCAATAACTCCCCTCAAAAGAGGAGGTATTCACAGGGGTTTATCATAGAGATCAGACCATCCTAGTACACTTAGAACACATTTTTTAGCATGTAAACACAAAATGTATACACATAATATTTTTAAACTTTTATCAATTATTGACACTTTATATCTTGCAAAACCCTGTCGAGTCTCATTCTCTTTGAGTGCATGTCTTAAGGGGTGTACTGGGAAAGGGATGCATAGACCATTGGTGCTTCATAAGATTGTTATCCCTTTTTCCACTTTCCATCTACACACTTGTCTCTTAAAACCATTTATCTTAAGATTTTTATTCTCTATTGTACCCATTCCAAACATTTTTCATATCATTATCCTCATTTTTCTTGCCTTGACCCCCTTTCAACAGTTGACTGTATTAGATCAACTGGGTCAACCCCATATATTTTTTAGCCTCAAATTATTGTATAAAGTTGACTAGGTTGACCCTATACTATTTTGAGTTATTTTTACTTGAGAGTTTTGTTAGCCTTTTGGCTGACCTAGTCATTTATCTCCTAAAAACATATAGGTTTGACTGGATCAACCCCGTATAGCCAACATATTTATAAGGATTCGATAAGATATGTCTACGTATACAAGTTTATTTCTAACCATTTGAGAATAGATGCATGAAAAAAATAAGTGTGAATGAACATCTAATTATTGACCATTATACTTGAGGAATAAATCTTAGGGTTGCATACTTTCTTTAAAGATACAAATCTTGTCTTATGTAGAAGTATTTTGGATGCATAGATAGGTTGTGTATCTTAGAACTGATTTATCTTTGTTATCCTTACATACCACAAAAATCTATTGCAAATCACCTTGGCCAAGGGAGAGATTGAAGCTCGACAGGTTCATATTCAAAGGTAAGGATTCCTAACTTTATTTCTTATTTGTAAGAGTAGATAAATAATGTAGTTGTGCTTCTCTCCCATGCATTAAGATTCTATAGACATTAACGTGAGTATATGTATTTTATGCATGTTTAGTTTAGTATTTTTTATTTCTAACCCCCACTTTGTGACACAAGACTTCATGTGCAGTATATTAGATTTACTTTCTTATTTATTAGAATAGAGTGCATATAAAAACCTAAGACTCTTTTAGGGTTGTTGCAAGATTTTGTTAGACTATAGGCTTTGGAACCTTTTTTATCATGGTGTGTTATGACAATTGATCCCCTAATAGATTCTAACAGATCCTCATATTGGTCATTTTCTTACTTAATAAATGTATTCTTGATCAGAAGCGTAGGTATGCTCTATCTTTTTTGAGTCAAAATTGATTTATAGATATGATTTATTTTTGATTACATATATTCTGGTGAACCCAATGTGATTTTAATCATTATTTTTTATCATATATTTGTCATACTGGGTCAACTGCATTGACCCATCTCTAACTTATGTGCATAGGTTTAACACATAGTTGCATTAAGATGACTTAGTTTTATTTGTGAAAGTTTTTCATTAGGTATAGAAAACATACTAGGTCAACCCAATCAACCCTATATATTTTCAAACATTTGAGTTCAGACTATTAGGTCAACCTAGTTGACCTTGTACATTTTAGGCACTTAAAAATAGGTATTTGCAAAGTTTGATTGACCTAGTCAACCCGATTAGCAAAAATTTTAAGCATATATCAAGGTTTTTAAACAACAATATTCATTTTCTGATCCACCAAGTTTCCTTTCTATCTCTTTATCTCTTTCTTTATAGTCTTTCTTTTTATAGATTATAATCTTTAAAACTTCCTCTACATAGTCAATTGGATCGACCCTATCGACTTAGTTATGTGTTTTATGTGTTGTTTGGATAATTAGATCAACTTTACGAACCCTATTCATTTCCAAACCTTACTTCAATAGTATAGGATCAACCTTGTCAACCCTATTATATATTTTATATATACACTATTGACTATATCAACACATTACCTTGTTTAAATTTGGAATTGACCTTATATGCTAGTAATTAGCTCACACTTTTATTTCTTGTTGCTTGCATGTTTAGAATAGATCACATAGCTTAATTAGGTGGTTTTTAATATACTATTTAGTTTCACTATTTTTTATTTTTATGCACATACAACCAAATCACAAAATTTAAATAATCATTTTAATATTTGTCTGCCCAAGGCCAACTTACTTGGATTTCATCACCAAAGGGGAAGTTGACTTGATGTTTTGGTCAAGTATAAAGTGTGGCTAATGGTATATTTCATATAATCACCTGACACCCTTATCATTATGGTGTGTGAAATGAGGGGGTAGGCCCCAATACTAAGCCTTTATCATTACCACTATACATCTCTTTCAACCCAAACTACCTGAAACCATCTTGATATTACCTTCTATTTTCTTATTTATATCCAACTTCCCAAAAAACATATCTTAATAATCTTATAAATATTCAAGTTGATCATTTATCTAGTTATTTACTTTCTAAGATGATTTCTTGCTCTTTGTTCACTTATATTTTGTACTTCATAAAATTACATTAGCCAATGTTAGTGCAAGGTTTTGTATTATGTCCCTTAATTGAAGTGACCAACGTTAATCCATTTGATTGTTTGTTTTCCTTCAGTTCTTACTTTTTAAATTACTTAAAAAAATTAACTTATTTCAATTCACAATATGTTATAGGCTTTCTAATTTTTATTATCTATTGTACTAGGTTGACCCAATCAACCCTATACATTTTTACAACCTTTATTCACTATATTGGGTCGACCAAGTTGACCTTGTACTATTTACAGGCCCTATTTTTTATGCTAGGCCAACCCAATCAACTCTATATTATTTTTGTCACTTCCTATCTCTTTATTTTTTTTTACACGTCTTTCTTGTGGGGTTAACTAGTTTTATCTCATCATGATGAAATTTGTTCAACCTTATTTTATTCAATAACATTTCATAATTAAAAATTTGGATAATAACTTCACTTATTTTATTATTTCAGATGAAACTATCTACTTTATTCCTTCCTCTTCTCCTAAACCAAAACCACTCACTACACAATGTAATGTAGTTGAGGTCATTCATCCTAATTATCCTCCCAATACCAATGCTAGGAATCCTTCACCAAACATTCCTCCTCCTATCAACACCAACACCACTCCTACAAACACTAATCCACCTATTGATACAACTTAGCTTCTTACACAATTCATACAATAAATGAACATTATGCAAAAAACTAATCAATCTCAAATGATGAACATGCAACAACATTTATTAAACATGACTATTCAATCAACTCAAGTCATCATGCCTCAACCATATCAAAACTATGTCCCTCCTCCTCTTATAAATTCTAATGGGAATATCATCTCTCAACCTCTAATAAACAATAAAATGATTCAAAATATTAAAAATGAACCTTTAGCCCCATTCATTACATCCATAGATATTGGAAACATTTCTCCAACTATCACATATATTGGGACTAAGGACCCTACTATCTTTCTTAAGTCTTTTGGTAATATCTATAAGGAATGGGTCAAAACTAGCACTTTTACTACCACCAAAATCTTAGCCAAAAAAATTATTGGTGATGCACTTGAATGGTATAACCAAATTTCTAGACATTTCATCTTACAATTAGAGGATTTAGTCAATACTCTAGTGAAGGAATTGCAACATGATGACCTTCCTAAAAATTACCTTAGTCATTTCATCAATGACAAGCAACTTACTAATGATCTGATCATATTTTTATTAAACTATGGAAGTCTCTAGCTCATAAAGTAGACCATAATGTTAATGATGATACTCTTTTAAAAACATTTGTCATTACTCTTAAACCTCCCCTTCAATAAAAGTTTTAATCTCTTCCCCTAAAACCTTAGAAGAAGCCTTAGACTAATCAAAAAGGTAAGACTATATTATGACTCAATTTGAAACACATCTAAAAACTAATAAAAAAAAATTTAAATCATTTTTTTATAAAAGTAATTCATCCAAGCCTCCCCAACCTCAAAATGGAGCATCTAATTTAAATAATTTTAACCCAACCCACCCACCCTTGAGTCTAGAACAAGTTAAAAAGAAATTTCACCCTCTAAACCCATGAGCTTTGATTCTTCCAAACCTCCTCCAAAATGGTACAATCATGATCATTTTTGTTTTTGATATGTTACTATAGGTTATTCTCATGACCTTTACCATTTTCTTGTTTCTTCCTTGCTTGGTCCACATTTCAATCTTGATACTCTAACAAAACAATATTATCAAGACTATCTTCAAGCTTCTCAAATTCAATATCAAGAACCACAATCACATCAAAATCAACTACCTAATGAATAATAACAATTATCCTATACCCACCCCTCATCTACTAATTTTGTTCAAACCACATTTGATATTTCTTCTTACACTAATAAGGAAAAGATAGATAACATGAACAATTTTAAACATATTTTTGTATCCATTGAACCTCAACCTCTTAGGCCACATGAACCAAAGGAGTACTTAGTTCAAATGCCTACTCCAAATCATATCACACATTGTCCTCATTTACCTCCTCATACATCTTCTACACATCATATGTCACATTCAACATCCTTAAAATCTAACAACTAACATATATACTTATCTCTGAATGCACCTACTAACCCAATGCAACTCAATCTAATAGTTTAATGTTACCTCACTCCAATTTACATGTTGGGGCATCGTGTGATGCCCATCCACATGTTCTTTTAAAATTTGAGACATCTTGAGATGCCCATCCCTACATCCACTTACCCATTGGGGCATCTTATGATGCCCACTCTTGTTCTACAATACGTAATAACAAAAAAATTCAACTTCAAAAAACTTTAAATACTTATATTTCACATGCTCATATTTGATACAGACATTAGCATAGATCTGACTTGTTCTTTCTGTCTCATGTTTCTTTGTTTTTGTGCACTTTATTTCCTTTACTTTAATTTTACTAGCATCACTATTTTCTTTTACATTCTTTAGTTTTACTACACATTACATTTGGTATTTGATTTCATTTTTGCCCTCATATATTTCTTTTATTTTTGTATTTTTATGTTATTATTTGTCGTAGTAGCTTTATGACTATTTTACTCCTTATTTAGCATTCACCCTCATGGATTTCTCTTTTGTGAGTTTGCAGTATAAGACCATGGATAGGACCTGGCCCTCCTCAAAAAATACCACCTTTTTTATTTTCCTCATTTATTTTTTACATATTTATTTTTGGCACCCTCATGGGTTTCTCTTTTATGAGTTACAGTATAAGACCTTGGATATGATCCATAAACTACACTGATTCAACTCAAAGTGAAGTTTTAAGTACGAATACTAAAATTTATATAACATAAATGAATTCTCAAAAAACTCAAAAGAACTTGCAAAATGTTTCGCATAAAACATTCTTAGTTATTGAACCGGTTTTTTTAATAACATTGTGTTATAAATGTCAAAATTTGAATTACATTTATGAGTTCATTTACTAATTAAAATCAAATCGGCAAACTGAATCAAAATCATGCACAAAAATGACAATTACCAAAAACATAAAATGTGATAACAGAGTTTGGGTCAAAAATTGATGCCTACATCTCTGGGTTCTCCAAAAGAGTGGACCATTTTAATTAAGAGAACTTCAAACACCTGGAAACAATAAACAACTTTCCTGCAAGTTGATCTCTCAATGCAAAAATTCACCTTCACTGTGACTGATAATCAAGCCCGGCACCTTCGAATTTTGTGAGTCCTCACACCTACAAAGTTGCTTAAAAAATCCTAAAAATATCCTCTATGGGATTAAAAATACTCGTCTAAATGCAAATTAAACAAAAAGAGTATTAAGACTGAATATTATGGCTGAAAAATGGATAAAAATCTATTACATAAGCTTTTACAAAGTCTCAATCTCTTAAAATAAAAAACACAATCCAAAACTTCTCTTATTCAAGTAAAAATTAGTGCCTTTTATAACACTTCAAAATCTATGGCTGAAGTGGTCAAGGCCTTAACCTTTTAGGACCAGGTCTTGAGTTCAAAACTGCCTTCCTCCATTCTAGGTGCCTAGGGATGTGGGAAAGGGCGTCCTTCTTCCATGGGCACATTTTGACAAAAAAAATAGTCCCACTTTTGTTAAGAGAGTTGGTTTTAATGCTTTAAATAGTAAATTTGTTGAAGTTTTTAAATGGCAAGGATTTGGGTGCCAACTTTGGCCACCACCCAAGCTTAGTCAAATGCCTAAGAATGAGGGATGCATGTTTAGTGGAGTGTTTGTAGCGTGGAGGTTTGGCGCCTATATACATTTGAATTTATCAAATACCATGTGAATAAAAAAACACCTAACCAATATTTTTTGCCCCTAATTATTTTCCATGTGTCAAATGGAGATTGGTCCACTTGGTATTTTTCAGCAGTGCCACATCACTTTCAACACCCCTGTCACATGATTTCTTCAACTGACTATATCTTGAGCATCCAGACTCTATTTTTTAAACCATGAAAAGCATTAAAAATATCTTGATGAGATCTACAATGTGCCACCACTAAAACTCTAACTTAAAACCATTTTTTAGAACCCAATTTCTGATCACACCTCCCCAATGGAAGGCTTTTGGTCTCCAAAAGTTCAATATCCTCTGAAATCTTATAACTGGTCTACTGCATCCATGAAAATAAAACCTAATCATAGCAAGGATATAAACAATTGCATTAAAATGATTCACAATCAAACTAAAAAAATGCCTAATCTAAAGGCATGAGTAAGTGAATCTGCAACTGCCAAAGTGATTACAACATATCAAAACTATCTGCCCATGTCACATCTTGTAAAGTGATGAACTGTCAATAACTAAAACAATCCCCAATGTAACTGCAAAACAAGTTTATAATGCCAAAAACATACAATAAATGTTGTGGACATGTTGTAATGCAATGCCCTAGTATGGGACTTATATGCTAAGCAAATGCAAACAGTCAAAAGTGTATGTTGCCTAACATCTAAACATGTCCAAAGGGTCTTAAAAAAAATGCATCTAAACATCCATGTGCCAAAAATAGATATGTTCTAAAAAATAGTAGTCTAATAAGTGTTGTAAGGAATCAACTCAACCTACAACATGCACTCTACTATTATCTCCAACTGATCAAATGAGTTCAAGTCCTCTAGACAACTCACACAGCATAAATAGGAGATTCAAAAACTTAGAATTATCAAAAAGTGGGAATTGAAAAACTTCATATGGTAAACCTATCTTGAAGTGTTCCCACTAACTCTAATCTAAATCTATCAAAGCTTGTTCATTCCCTTAGGTGAATTCTTAACCATGCTTTACAAAAATAATGTAGTGAGAATCCACTTAACCATTTATTTCTTCCTAGTGAAATTGATTGTCTTAGCGGATTCCTTGTCAATTGCATATTGTTGACTTAACCTCTTAAATAGATTTTCACTTGTAGGTTTTACCTTATCCTGGGTTGTATTTTCAACTACATTATGGATTGAATTAGCTTCATTAACCTTAGTGAGAGGTTTGTAACTCATCTTAGTTCTAACATTACTTGAATTTGAAGATGCATGAAGCTTAAAACATCTATCAATCGTATGTCCACTCACTTTACAATGAGTGCAAACTGCCTTTTTAGGTGAGGGTCCCCTTTTGCCAATTCCCATCTTATCATGAGAATGGTCTTTCAAACATTCAATTTGCTTCAACAAAGCATTTTGTTTCCAACAAGTCTTAGCACTATGGTTATTCATCCCACAAAAAGTGCATGGAAATGATTGCATTATCTTCTATACATTATATCCAAACTTCTTAAATATATCAATTGGATCAGAAGATTTAGTGTAAGAATTAGGAGGTGAAATCTCAATACCTCTTTACCTTTACACTTTTGAACTAGTGGCCTAGAACCTTCGCTATTGGAAGCTCGTCTTCCTTTAGCCATGGATGAAACTTCTCCATCATCCACTTGCACACTAGTATAACCCAAACCTTCATGAAGAGGTCTATGCTCAACCTGAATTGGGTTAGTTATACCTTGGCTATCTCTACCAAGTCTTCCTCCATTATAACCCATTTTAAACAACAATTTAGATCCTGTGCCCTTAGTGTATCTTTCAAAATCACCAAAAATAATATTACTAGAATCTAAATCTAAAATGGTAGAAGAAGATGAAGATTCTTGTGGTGAAAAATTTACACTGCACTCAGTCATAGTCTCTACATCTGAAGTTGAAGGCTTTACCTTTTTACACTCACCACATTGCAATCTAATCAAGAGCTCATCCTTGGATTCAAGCTCTGATTTTAAACTTACAACTTGCTCTTCAAGGGAATAGAGCTTGCATCTCAAGGATGCATTCTCATCTTGAATCTGGCTATTGATGCTTTCAAGCTCTTCCATCTTGGCTTTATGTGACAACTTGCCCATGGTTTCCTACAAACACACTGATTCCACAACTGCACACTGCAATCTAATCAAATGATATTGAAAACTAATAACTAAAATCAATTGTCAAAATTCAATCAGAAGCTAACCCAGCATTCTAACTACTTTGATACCAATTTGATCTGTAAACTACACTGATTTAACTCAAAGTGAAGTTTTAAGTATGAATACTAAAATTTCTCAAACATAAACAAAATTCTTGAAAAACTCAAAAGAACTTACAAAATGTTTGGCATAAAATGTTCTCAGTTATTGAACCAATTTTTTTAATAACATTGTGTTATAAATGTCAAAATTTGAATTACTTGCATGAGTTCATTTACTAATTAAAATCAAATCAGCAAACTGTATCAAAATCATGCACAAAAATGACAATTACCAAAAACATAAAACATGATAATAGAGTTTGGCTCAACAATTGATGCCTACATCTCTGGGTTCTCCAAATGAGTGGACCATTTCCATTAAGGGCACTTCAAACACCTGGCTACAAGTTGATCTCTCAATGCAAAAATTCACCTTCACCATGACTGATAATCAAGCCCAACACCTTCGAATTCCGTGAGTCTTCACACCTACAAAGTTGCGTCAAAAGTCCTAAAAATCTCCTCTATGAGCTTAAAAATACTCTTTCAATATGCAAATTGGATAAAAAGAGTATTAATACTAAATATTATGGCCAAAAAATGGATAAAAATCCATTACATAAGCTTTCCCAAAGCTTTTACAAAGTCTCAGCCTCTTAAAATAAAAAACACAATCCAAAACTTCTCTTATTCAAGTAAAAATTAGTGTTTTTTATAACACTTCAAAACCTATGGCTAAAGTTGTCAAGGCCTTAACCTTTTAGGCACCAGGTCTTGAGTTCAAAACTACCTTCCTCCATTCTAGGCATCTAGGGATGTGGGAAAGGGCATCTTTCCTCCATGTGCGTGCTTTGACCAAGGAAATAGTCCCACATTTGCTGGGAGAGTTGGTTTTAATGATTTAAATAGTAAATTTGTTGAAGTTTTCAAATGGCAAGGATTTAGGTGCCAACTTTGGCCGCCACCCAATCTTAGTCAAATGCCTAGGATTGAGAGATGCATGTTTAGTGGAGTGTTTGTGGCGTGGAGGTTTGGCGCCTATATACATTTGAATTTATCAAATACCATGTGCATAAAAAAACACCTAACCAATATTTTTTGCCCCTAATTATTTTCCATGTGTCAAATGGAGATTGGTCCACTTGACATTTTTCAATAATGCCACGTCACTTTCGACACCCCTGTCGCATGATTTTTTCAATTGGCTATATCTTGAGCATCTAGGCTCTATTTTTCAAAACGCAAAAAGTATCAGAAAGCTCTCGACAAGATCTACAGTGTGCCACCATTGAAACTCTAACCCTAAACCATTTTTTAGAACCCAATTTATGATTAGGATAGGACCCAACCCTCCTCATAAAATTACCATCTTGTCATTCCTTTTATAAAAAATATTTTTGATCCTTGTTCTCAGCATTAACTTTTGCTTCTTTTGATAAATAGAATTTATGTAACAATATATGTTAGCATGTTTTCCTCCATTTCCCTCATTCTTATGATAAGAAATCATATTTTACTATCATTGTATCCCTTTTTTCCCTTTGTCATATTTTTTATGATTTGAAGTAATTCAAATTATTTAATGTATCATTCCTTTTGATTTCCTTTCCTTTCACTCCAAATTTGCTAAAATAAGGTTAAAATAAAGATATCACTTTTGTTTTACTTATATTTATGAAACTCTTAGAGCCCATGCTCTTTGAAGTTTTCTCTCTAAAAAACCAAGTCCCAAGTATTCAAATGAAAGTCATCTTTCGCATCCATGTTTGGTTTTCCAAATCCATATGGAGAAGGAATATAAAAATCCATTAAGAAAGTTAAAATTCAAATCATTTGAATTAAAAGGCAATGATATATAAAAATCAACATATAAATATCAAAAGTCAACATCACATCAAAAGACGTGATTATAAGCACATCTCCTATCTCTAATAGAATCTCAAACTCCATAGTTGGACTCACATAGGGCTGAGATCTTTTGGGGTGTAGTAGGCCAGTAGATTGGAATAGGGAAATTTTATAGTGATACCTACTTTCACATGCAAGTACCTAATCTTCATAGTAGACCAAACACTCTATAAGGGGTCTTGAAGAATGGGGAACACGTTGTGGAAAGGTAGGTCCATTTTATTTTTTATGTAAATAGCCTTCGTGAGATGATATATATATATATATATATATATATATATATATATATATATATATATATATATATATATACTTCATTTATTGACATACGACTTGTGTGGCTAGGAGAAGATCTTCATATTCTCTAAAGTCAAAAATCTTTTTGTTTTGATAAACCTAATTTGAGTGTCTTGACTTAGATAAAGACTTCCTCTACCTTGGTTTTTTCTTCATTCTCCCCTCCACCCATTTAATTTCCCTTCTAAGAAAACAAATTATGATTCTAAATTTGTTTTCTGTTCTTATTTAATTCCTTCTTTTTCATCTCTTAAAAACATGCTGGCATTATTTTGTTTTAATTTTATCTATCCTTAAATCAAAATAACATGTTTGAGCAACTATGGATTACACTCTTACACCATTTATTTACCACACCACCTCATTGTCATGCTAGTCATGTCATTAGGTGGTTGTGTTTTCTTACATTATATCTTCAAACAAGTACTAAGTTTGAGTTTCCATTCTTTAGATATTTTGATTTTCATTTATCCATCATGTTCTCTTTTAATTTTTGAAGACTTCACTTATCTTGCATATGACGTTTTCCATTATTAAATGCTTCTCTTTATGTATGCCTTCTTCATGTTTGTCTTACATCTTCAATGACATTTCATTTTAGTCTTTCATGTTTTTATTTTTGTCTATCTTACATGATGTTACTTTTCACTTTCTTACCTATCTTTGTTAAATTTTTCTTTTATTGATATTTCATTTGCCATTTATGTTTTACATCCCAAACTGATTTAGTATGTTCTACATTTTATTTTTCATTTATGTTTTGCATACTTCCCAATGTAATTTACTATGTTCTACATTCCTTTTTTCCATTTATGTTTTCATGCTTTCTAATGTGATTTACTTTGTTCTATAATCATTTATCATTTATTTGCCATAATTTGTCATTTATTTACCATCATTTGTCATTATTTTGCCATCCTTTTGTCATTTATTTTCCTTTAATATTCTAACCTTGACTTAACAATCTTGATTTGCCATTTTTTCTTAATACCCTCATATCTTTGTCTTAACTCATTTTCCACCACTATATGCCTATCTTTTCAAAATTTTAATTTTTGGCTATTTTTTGTACTAATTTCTATAGGTTTACCTAGTGTTCTTCACATTGGATGCCTTCACTTATCTTATAGTCTACTTATTTATATACAACACTAAGGTAAGTAAAATTATGTGCTTTTTTTTTAATTTTGTCTTTTCATTTATCTTATTTTTTACTTACTTCACTTTACTTAGCATCGACATTATGTGTTATCATGTTCTATTTCCTGAAGCACCATCTTGTATTACACTTACATGACACATGATGAGCTTCGAGTGGGTCATATGTATATACATAATATTTTTAAACTTTCATAGATTACTAACACTTTGTATCTTACAGGAACCCATTGAATTTCAATTTCTCTAAGTGCATGCCTTAAGGGGTAAACTGAGAAAAGGGTGGGTAGACAATTGCTACTTCATAAGATTATTATCCCTTTTTCCACTTGTCATCTAAACACTTGTCTTCTAAAACCATTTACCCTAATCTTGTTCTTCTCTATTGTACCCATTCTAAAAAAAATTCATATCATTATCCTCCTTTGGCTTGGATTGACCCCCTTTCGCTAGTTTACTATACTAGGTCGATTGGGTTGACCCTGTACAGTTTTTAGTCTCTAATTATTATATAGGGTCTATTGGTGACCTTTTACTATTTTGAGGTATTTTCACTTGAGATTTTTTTTATCCCTTTGACCAACCTAGCTTCGGACCTAGTGAGTTATCTCCCAAAAATATATAAGATCGACTAGGTCAACCCTGTACATCCAACATATTCAAAAGGATTTAGGGTAAGATTTGCCTATATATACAATTTCATTTCCAACCATTTGAGAATAGATAAGCAAAAAAGAATAAATGTGAACAAACATCTGCTTATTGACCATTTTACTTGAGGAATAAATTTGAGGGTTCCACAATTTTTTTAGACATACAGATCTTGTCTTGTGAAGAAGACTTTTAGATGCATAGATAGGTTATGTAGCCTAGAGTTGATTTTTATTTGTTATCCTGACATACCATAATAATCTATTTCAAATCACCTTGTCCAAAGGACAGATTGAGGCTTAGTGGGTTCATCTGCAAAGGTAAGTATTCCTAAATTTATTTCTCCTTTTAAGAGTAGATAGATAATGTAATTGTGCTTCTCTCCCATACATTAAGATTATATATACATTGATGTAAGTATATGTATTCTACGCATGTTTAGTTTAGTTTAGTTTGTTTTTAACACCCACTTTGTACCACAAGCTTTCATGTGCATTAGATTAGATTTACTTTCTTGTTTATTAAAATGTAGTGAATATCAAAACCTAAGAATATTTTAGGTTTTTTTATGATTGTGTGAGACTATAGGCTTTATAGCCCTTCGTAATATGGTGTATTGTAATAAGTCATCCCTTAATCGAGTCTAGTGGATCCCCATATTAGTCATGCTCTCATTTAACAAATGTGTTCCTAATCGTAAGTGTAGTTATGCTCTATCTTTTTTGATCCAATATTAATTTATAGACATGATGCATTTCTAATTTTATACACATATTCTAAATCTTAGATTCAAAAAAATATAGTAAAACATAGTCACACCTAGATCAGTGTATGCAACAATGTAGATCAATGAATACATAGTCCCTATAATCTGTGTATGAAATCAAAAATGCATCATGTCCCTATAATCTAACATATTCAATAATGTATTATAGTGTTTTATAGTGTATTTTGCAATTAAAAAAAGAGATTGTGTTACTCTATAGTAGCCCCAAAAATAGAAGATTTTAGAATTGTCAAAAAGGTACACTAGTTACAATTTAGATTTACATAATCTTAGTCATAACTAATCAAATATATTCAGTGTGTACTCAATTTATACATAGTTTTTCTTAGATTGGGGAAATCATGCACAACATGATCACTCATGTTTTAGTTTTAGATATACACATACATAGATTATTATGACTCGGTCTAAAATTCATATACACAAATATTAGAGTTGGGGGTATGTGTAAGGCATAGTGTTCCCATATGTTTAATTTGGCACCAGTTTTTTTAGATGAATTGAAAAATCCATGTCATTCTCCATGTTGTATACTCTAGACACCATATGCAATATTTTTTCATCAAGTTTACACCAAATTGATGCGTCATTCCATCTATAGTGATTGGCATTCTCGAGTGGCCCATAGTCATTTTTACATTTTAAAATTTTCATATGGCCTAGAGCCATATTTTTTAGTTTAAATTACATCAAATAATTTCATCTTTAAATTCATCTTTTACACATGGGTATGTGATGATGCATTCATAGCCTACTTAATTTCTTGAGCCACCTACATGAAAGGGTTAGAAACATAGGGGTGGAAAATGATGGAGTCAAGGCCAACTTGATTTATTGAGCCAAATACACATGGGGATTGGTCAAGCCATTAGTCTAGTCTAGTTTATTCATGCTTGATCACCATCTACACACAGAAAGGATGTCACTAGGTTTTAACATTGGTTCACGTAACTAGTGAAGTGTATTATTTAATTATTCTCACTCTCATCATCTCGTTACTCATTTTTGTCTTTGATTTTGATGTCTCTTAAGTAATTACTTATTTATACATGTTTCATTTGTAGAACACATAATGGAACATAGATCACAGGCTCATATCCACATTCACATACTTCACCTCTTAGGTAAGTCTAGGTATGTCTTTATTTCATTTATTTTAGTCATTTTGCTTTACTGCATTTATAGAATAAAGAGGGGGGGAAATGTAGTCATCTAAAATGTCATGTTAATGTAAAGAGTGTCACTTTAGACCATCCTATCCTTATCTTATCCATAGACCTATCTTAGGGCCTCTCTTGATCATTTTCTAGCTTATATGTGCACTTAGCCCATGCTGAGATATACCAAAAGCAACATTAGACCATCTCCTAGGCATTTAGGACACTTTTTCACCTATTCCATCATCCTAGATAATAGTTTATCCCTTTGGTCTATAGTGCACTATGATATTGGCAAAGGTGTAGTGTTATTGAACCTCAGCTTTATTTACCACTAATGAATATCTTTCTGCTTCCTAAAGCATTTTAAGGTCAACTTAGACTCATTTCATGTCTTGACAAGCACTAGAAAACTATATAAATATGAATCTCATTCATTTATCCCCTAGATGTAAAATAAATGCAATTATCATAAACAAACTCAAAAATAGTTGTATAAATCAAGATCATTGATCCTTATTATGCCATACTTATGCATAAACCCATCTATAATAGCCCAAAACTCAAATTAATTAGGTTTTCAATCTCAATACATACTCAAAGCATTAAAATCAACATTTATACTTGAATTCACTTACAATTACACATGCACTTAGATTGGGAGAAGTACTTCAAGCTTAATCCCCTTTCTAGGTATTGGTATGTCGGCAACACACTATACATACCAGCCAAAAAGGCTATTGTTCCAATCCATACTAACCTAGTTCAAGGAGAGGAATATGTGGATCATTGGGGACAATATGAAGGTAAATTTGGGCATGATGGTAGAGAAAGTTTTCAATCCTTGGTGGCACAAGTAAAATCTACTCCTTACTGCACATCAAAAGAGTAAAATCTCATGCAAAGGGATACTCATGGAGAAGGTAGAAACTAAGGTACCATTCTTTTGAACCTTCAAAAATAAAAAAACCATGTGAACAAGGTTGACAAAGCACTTAAATCATTTTCATTCAATACCTCTTCTCTATTGCATTCACAAATTGAGAATCAGCTAATTATTCCTAAGACTCCTTCGGAATTGGAAGGTGATGTTTCCATAGATGAGTCCCTTGAACATATTGAAGATGATACCTCAAGTAGCTATGATGAAAATATTGTCATTGGTACACCTCTTCACCCTAATGGATCAGTCTTTGAGCTTGAGTAAGGAGTTGATTATATGAAGGATGATGATGATCAACTTGTAACACAAAATCAAAAAGAGGCACTCATTAGCCAATATGATGTTCCACAAGAGATTGGTAAGAACATTGATAAAATTCAAGTATTTTCTATTGATCATGAAGAGTTGGCATTTTGGGATGATCTTGAAAAAAAAATGTGAGCTTGGATGATGCATCTAAACTTCATGAAGAGCTTGAGAAGAGTTTTGAAGGAGATGTTGCAATTGAACCTATTGAAGATCATGAAGAACCTCCACAAGAAGAGAAAGGTAAGAATGATTCATATAAATAAGATAAAATGCATAATATGTGTGGATAATACAAGGTTCCAAGAGAGGTAGTAAGTTTTGAACAACCTCTCCCATGCATTCCATTGCTAGAACCACCAAAGCTTGCTAGAGACCTTACCTTTCAAAATAAATATAGCCTTGATGATGAAAAGCCACTTCAGGTTGAGGTTGAATGTGAAGATAAAAATTAGTCTATAATCAATGGAAAACTACTTGAACCAAGGAATATGGTTTCCATTCAAACCAATCAAGAGGAGTATGTTTCTAATGAAAACATGTTCTTGGCTATGAAACTAGATGAAGTCAATGCAAGCACCATGGGAAGTAAGCAAGGTGTTGAACAAACAAGGAGAAGACCTAAGTGGAATCTTGCTCATTATTCTAGTTCACTTCAAGAAGATGGTATAAAGAACTTCCCTTTTGATCCAGGTGGATCAATTCTATTTATTTATTTTGTATACTTTAGAGTGTTTGTTTCAATTATCTTATGTTTCCTAAGTGCTTTAGAGCACAAGTGTGTTTCCTTTCCTTTGTTTGGTGTGTGTTTTGAGAGTATGTGTCAATCAGCTTATTTGCCTTGATCCAAAGGTCTATTCAAGTCAATTAGAGTTCTCACATACATAACTCCATGCCCAATGGAAGGATTAGGCAATTGGTCTTAGGCATAGCAGGCATGCCACCTCTGGGAATCATCAAGAATGTTGACCAAATTTGAGCCCAAATAAAATTTGGGTCAACCCCTACTATTTTTAACTTTTATAGAAAGTTTTATATGTCTTATGGGGTCATCTATTATCCTACATGTCTCACTTACACTTTCCCTAGTCCCTGTTGAAACCCATGCTCCTTGTACTAGTTCAATCAACCAAAGTCAACATTGGTCAAACCTAGTCAAATTTAGTCAAAGTACCAAATTATATTGAAATTTTTATAAAATAATCTTTGAATTTTTTCAAGGTGTATTCAAGTTACAAATTGGCCATTTGTTAGGTTTCATATGGTAAAAGGGTCATTTGGCCACTTTTCTAGCTAATTAATTGACTTGTACGGATGGTGGGAGTTACAAAATATGTCATCAAGGTGGATATCAACATGGATAAGGTTTATTCATGTCATAATCAATTATGTGACAATTAGAAGTCTGTTATGATCATGAAATAGAAGTTTTTGCTCAAAAATAGGAGCTTTTGAACACTTGTACAGACTTCTCTAGTCCACCATAACTTGAAAACATGGTGGAGTGACTCTTCACCTTCACACAACTCATTTAAATGTTTGGATAACAAGGATAATTCAATAAATTTCATTTGTAACTTGTTTTCCTCCATTTTCACTTGGTAAGCAAAGAAAGGCTAGATTCAATCACTTGGCATGGGCCGTATAGGTGGAATTGAAAAGAGTAATTATGGGAGTGTATATTACTTTGAATACACCTTAATTTCATAGTAATAATTTGTAATTTAGTGCCTCCTTTATGAACAATTAGTTTGACTCCAGGTAGCTTTTTATGAAATTACATTCAAGAGGGGTATGATTGTGCATCTATTTCTTATTTTTAGGAATCCATGGAGCTGTGTGAGTTTTATGAATATTTTTTAGGTATTAATAGGCCCTATCTAATATTTTTTCCATCATCCAAAATTATCTCTTAATTATCTTGAAGGAGATTTCAAAATTGTGCTTGTTTTCCAAGTTTGTAGTCATGGGTGTGGAACCTGTGTTTTTGCAATGTGGAAGGAACTCCAAGGGATGTTTAGTGTGCTTGGACTCATGTTTTAAATTTTATTTCATTAAATGCCATTGTGAGATATTATATTAACCATCCATTCAAATCAAATTGTTTGATTTTCCTTGTTCACTACCTTGTTAGCAGAATATACTCACAGTCATCTTACACAAGAGTTTTAGGAGGTTGTACAGAGATTTGGATGGTGAAACACAAGTTGGAACTCTTCTTAAAGCCACATATTATGTTGTGGATCACTATTCTCCTTTGGAAAGATATATAATTAAAATTGAGAAGAAAACCATGCTAAGCCTCCAAGTGATTGAATTCAGGGTCATAGTTCCTAAAAAGACCAAACAAAGATTCTAAGTGTTTTTTTGGTTTTCACACAATGAGATCATGGTCATTTTAAAATATTCTAAAATGTTCACCTTGCTTCCCTATCCACATAAAGTGTTTAAGCCAATTTTGAGGTAAAAATGATGAGAGTAATATGGTCATTGAGACCCTTGAAGATGGCCAAAAAATCACTGAATTGTAATAGTGATATCTACAGGGTATTAATGGAAAAGGGATTTTACACTTCAATTTGATGACCCTAAGCTATGACATCAAGGGAGATCAATTCAAAATAGTTAAAATAGTAATCTTGAGCTAAGATGATAGAATCAAGGTGGATCTTGATGTTTTGAGACCTCCAAAGCAACCCCCTGTCCATACAACAAGCCTAAAACAAACACCTACAACCAACATGTTAGACAGGGATCTAATTTAACTTATACGTGGTATTTTTAAGGTTATTAGGTAAAAGTGTTGGTTAAAATAAGGTAATTTGAGTTTAAACTCATCTTAAGGGACCGTACCACACTTTGAGCAAGTTTAAAATCTCCTATAACTACCTATAGGCCTGTCTCAGTCCAAATAAGTAGTGAGTTGGAGAGTGTCTCCTTTGATGCTAATATCACCCAAGGATAATTGATGAGGTGAAAAATCCTATATATTTAATATTGGGTTCTTAAATATGTGTTTAAAACATTGTTTTTAGGACCAAGACAATCCATATCATCCATAGATAGGGTCTTAAGGGTGTCTCAATACCCAATGAGCAAATGGCCTAATCCTGAGAATGAGAGATAACTGATGAAAATGATTGAGATTAGCTTTTGAAAAATGATGAATAATCACTCATATTATTTTAATAACATAAAATAGGTTTGTATTGTGTCCTTAAAACCCTAAACACCACCATAATCACTTACAACCAACACCCTAAACAATGATTCCTCAACAAGCAGTCAGTGGCCTAGTTGATGGTTTCCAAAAGGTAAGGAAGTGTTTGAGGGGAAAATAGACTATAAAATGGTTTAAATACACAATTGGAGGCATTAATGACCCTTATATTTAATGGAAAATAAAAATATAACCTTCATTTCCTACAAGCATAACCTCTACCTGTCTACCTTTATCAAGCTACTTTGTTCAAAGTTAACCTTGGAAATGTCAATAGTTTGATGATCAAAACTTGGATTTGAGTGATAAAATTTGGTAAATATAATATGTGGGACATATAATAAACTCTCATATGATCAATTTGATAATTATAATAGATAAAAACCCCTCTATTTTGTCTCTGAGTAGGGGTAGTTTTATATGCACAAAGAAGACAATTTTGGATAAAATGGTGAAATTGGTGACCAATGGGCAAGTAGACCATGGATGATAGTTGGATAATCTATAAAAAACCAATAGAGAGGTATAAAACCTTTCTATAATGTTTGAGGGAAAATAGAGTACCCTACATAAGGAGGTTTATAGTCATCAAGGTAAGGAAAGGAATAGGCATGATTCTAAATGAGGGGTCATTTCAAGTTTCAACCTTAGGAAAGAATATAAATGTTTTGGATCACCCTCATGGGGATGAAAATGATGTGTTTAATCTATGAGGATGCATGAAAAGTGCAAACAATGGTCTTTTGGCTCTAAAGTGCAAGCAGGCTCATTGGCAAGACACAAGCCTAATGCCAAATAAGGAGTAAATTTCATTCCTAGCTCTTGAGGAGATATTAAAATCACTTAGGCATGTTCATGGGACATATTCAGAGATTTTTAAACCATTTTTTTGCAATTAAATTCATCAAGAAGCTAATTTTTGGCTTTAAAACTCTCAAACCCTCATAGAATGCACCAAGTGGCTCAAATGGCCAACTTTAAATGCTTGAAACTTTCATGAGCTTATG
This sequence comes from Torreya grandis, assembly GCA_037957365.1. Classification (NCBI taxonomy): domain Eukaryota; kingdom Viridiplantae; phylum Streptophyta; class Pinopsida; order Cupressales; family Taxaceae; genus Torreya; species Torreya grandis. The sequence continues at coordinate 3,379,883 of JARHVA010000467.1, forward strand.
CATGGGACATATAGATATTTGTAGAAGATGGATAAGGTCCCTAAGGAGCCTTCAGTGTAATTTTGAATAATCTCCAACGTGCATCCTATATGAACAATCCCTTAGGGGTGAATGCACTCCAAACCCTCCAAGAAGCTTGATTTGAACCCAATGAGAGAGAAAGGCAAAAAAATAACTCAAATTGATGTTTCAAGATTGAAACTCATTAGGATGACCTTGAGAACTCTCTTGATATTCATCTCCTACCACTGGTTCATAACTGCAAGTCCAAGATTGTATGACATAGTCCAAGAAAGAGTATTTAATGCTAGAATAGGGGTCCATACAGATGATGAAGAGCTCAAATTCAACATGAGGAATTTTGAGGAGGTAAAAAAATTGAATCACATCTTAATTTTTTATTTCACATATGTGGGAGCTCAAAATGAAAATTTTTAGTCTTTTAGGCTAAAGAGGCTTAATTAGGCCTACTGGGAGGAATAATGGATCTAAAAAAGCACACTTGCCTAAATTGTAAAACCATTAAACTTGTCACAAATAAAAATGGTACTAAAAAATGGTATCACTTAGTCTTGGAGGTCTATGCATTCTCCTACACAAGTAGACTTGTGTAAAAATAGGGCTACAAGAAGACAAGGCCTAGTGAAGGCTCTATAGGAAAAATGGGGTATTGGTGAGAGCTTGATTATTCTAGATGGATTTTTTTAAGTCCAATATGATGAAAATAGGCCTTCCATGATTAAATATTACATAACTTGATCTAAATCCAAATTTTAACTATTTTGGCCAAATTGGGCCTAATGAGACAAAGAGGCCTTGTGACACATAAGAGGGGAATTGATGATTGTAGGTAATATAACTATTTAATATATTAAAAAATGGTTTTCAAATGTTCCTAGAATGCAAATTTAACTATCTAAGATATCTCATGATCAAACTCTTGCCTTTTTCCACTTGTTAAGGAGTTTCAAGACTTAAAGATGCTTGTGAAGAGTTTCAACGCCACATGCGAGTAAGGTGATCAATTTCGGATGGACACATGTCCACATCAGTTACTTGATATCTCCTCCACCTCATTATATGAAACACTTGTCCCTAACCTATTTTAAAGTGCTCTTAAAATCCCATCATGAAGGCAGTTTCACAAGAGAGAATGATTGAGAAGATTATTATGCCACACTTGCAGAAGAGGCTAATTTGGGATAGAATGATGTGAAAATCAGTTTCATGACTCTTCCTACACCTCATTCACATGCATTGTAACTTATTTTCACCTTTTTAAACTTGTCCTTGTGCCTCTTCAAATTCTCTTCTCTCTCTCTCATCTTCTAAATTCTATAAATGTGAGCCATCTTGGCTACTGTAAAAGGAGACCATAGCTAGTATGGTGAGGCCCTCATAATATGACATTGCATTTTATCTTTCAACATTGAATACAAGTCTGATTTTAAGTTAATAATATATTTTCTAAGTATGTGAGTGATGTATAGTGGGTCTAAGTGATTGTGTCATCCTTACTCCTCTTTATCCTTCATGTTTAATCAAGAGTTCTAATTTTAACAGGTCATGTGAAGTGTATGAATGTACTAGGATCCTCTTAAATTCTAAAATTATCTCTATGGTGTGTAATCTACCTCTAGATTATTTATCTTATTGATTATCCTATGTATGCCTACCTTCACATTGAAACACTATGTTAGGATCTTTCAATGCCTAAAATTGGTCTTAGAAAGCTTTGTTGCTTAGTAGGAGTGTGATGGTCTATGGGATATGTCTTGGTGTATCACCTCTTTAGTGTAGTTTCCTTTTCATTCAAACTCGTAACCCTTCTCCCATTAACAATCATTAGATTAGGTGATAAGCACTTAAAAATGAATCTAGTGAGCAAACCCTTATAATCTAGAAATTCATCTCTCTTACAAGTTCACCCACAACTTGAGAGATGATTATATGTTACATAAAATTCTAGGAACCTCATAGAGTATCATAGGATACACAATTCAAATACAATAGTTTTGGCACGCCCAATGGGATAGTTGGTCCTAATTGCTTCCATGTCAAGGTGAATGTTGGTCTTGACAAGCCCAAGGTTGTAGAAGTGTTTATAATCTAGCATTTAAAAACTCCAAAAGGTGATAATATCCGATTTTAGATCAACTTTTCCACATTATATTTCATGGCTAGGAGGAAGAAGAAGAGATGGTTAGGCAACCTATTTTTCCAGCCTTCAATACCCAAAATCTAATCAATCTTCTTACATATTATCTTATCCCTCCCAATGCAGCCAAAAGTCTCCCTAACTTCAATGGAGAATGACCTATTACCCCATCTAAACACATAAGGGACATCTCAAATTTTTACAACTTCCACAATATCACTCAAGTCAACATAGCCATTAGGCTACTTTCCATGTCTCTAAAGGGTAAAGCACTTGATTGGTATAGGAAATTGGGAGGTGGTTGCATTACTAATTAGGATGGATTTGGAGAGTTATTGGTAAATATGTTTGAGAATAATATTGATCACACTTCACTAATCCATTAGTTGAATGTGATAAAGAGAAATCCTAATGAATCTATGGGAGATTTCAATGAAAGATTTCAAAAGACATGGTATAGATTGCCACCTATCATGAGGCCCCCTCCAAGCTTTATATTCCCTACCTATCTCAAGGCTATTGGAACTGATGTGGTAGTAATGTTTTAGGTAATGGGAGGATTCACTCTACCTAATGCATATGCGATAGCTATTAAAGCTGACAATAGTTTGATAGTAGCTAAGAAACTATCCCCAAGAGTTACTATGCCTTTTTTTATCTCTTAGTTCATTTGAAACCCCAAGTGTAGATAAAGATCCTAATGCCAATGTCAAGTCTATAATCACTCCCAATAAGGTGGATAATGATATAGACAAATATGAAATGATTATGTCATTACAATCTTAGCTCAAACATGATCAATTACAAGTAACTACTCAAACCAATCCCCAATACAGTCACCAAGGTGATCAACTTTTCAATAGGCAACCTAATAGCTATAATCCTAATTCTATTCCATCCACAAAGGCTATTGTTCGAGTCCATACCAACCTAGTTCAAGAAGTGGAACACATGGATTATTGGGGAAACTATGAAGGTCAATTTTGATATGATGGTGGATAAATTTGTCAAGCCTTGGTGGCACAAGAAAAAGCTACTCCTTACCTCACATCAGAAGAGAAAAATCTCATGCATAGGGATACTCATAGAGAAGGTAGAAACCAAGGTACCATTATTGTGTACATTAAAAAAGAATAAAACCATGTGAAAAAGGTTGACAAAGCACTTAAAGGATTTCCATCAGTACCTCTTCTCTATTGCCTTCACAAATTGAGAATCAACTAATTGTTCCTAGATCTCCTCAAGAATTGGAAGGTGATGCTTCCATAGATGAGTCCATTGAACATATTAAAGATGATACCTCAAGAAAATATTATGAAGATATTATCATTGGTACACCTCTTCACCCTAATGGATCAATCTTTTAGCTTGAGGAAGGAGCTGATGATATGGAGGATGATGATGATGATCAACTTGCAACACAAGATCAAGAAGAAGCACTCATTAGCCAACATGATGTTCCACAAGATATTGGTAAGAATGTTGGTAAAATTCAAGTATTTTATATTGATCATGAAGAGTTAGAATTTTGGGATGATCTTGAAAAAAAATTCTTGAGCTTGGATGATGCATCCCCACTTCATGCAGAGCTTGAAAAGAGTTTTGAAGGAGATGTTGTAGCTGAACCTATTGAAGATCATGAAGCACCTACAAAATAAGAGAATTCATAAGATGGGTGGAGAATACAAGGTGCCAAGAAAGGAGGTAATTTTTGAATAACCTCTCCCATGCATTCAGCTATTAGAACCACCAAAGCTTGATGGAGACTTTAACTTTCAAAATGAATACAGCCTTGATGATGAAAAGCCACTTCAGGTTGAGGTTGAATGTGACGATCAAAATGAGTCTATAATCAATGGAAAACTACTTGAACCAAGGACTATGGTTTCCATTCAAACTAATCAAGAGGAGTATGTTTATATTTAATGCATGTTCTTGGCTATGAAATCAGATGAAGTCAATGCAAGCACCATGGGAAGTAAGGAAGGTGTTGAACAAACAAGGACAAGACCTAAGTGGAAACTTGAACATTCTTCTAGTTCACTTCAATAATATGTTATAAATAACTTCCATTTTGATTTAGGTGGATCAATTTTGATTATTTAGCTTGTATACTTTAGAGTGTTGGTTTCAGTTGTCTTATGTTTCCTATGTGCTTTAGAGCACAAGTGTGTTTCCTTTCTTTTGTTTAGTTTGTGTTTTTTTTATATGTGTCAATCAGATTGTTTCCCTTGAGCCAAAATTCTATTTAAGTCAATTAGAGTTCTCATATGCATGACTTCATGCACCAATGGAAGGATTAGGCAAGTGGTCATAGGCATAGGAGGCACCACCCTTGGGAATCATCAAGAATGTTGACCAAATTTGACCCCAAGTCAAATTTGGGTCAACCCCTACTATTTTTAACTTTTATAAATAGTTTCATATGTCTTATAGGGTCATATATTGTCCTACATGTCTCACTTACCCTTTCCCTAGTCCTTGCTGAAACTTATCCTCCTTGTATTGGCTCAGTCAACCAAAGTCAATATTGGTCAAACTTATTAAAAGTTCCAAATTAAATTTAAAATGGTCTTTGAATTGTTTCAATGTTTCTTTAAGTCATAAATTGGCCATTTACTAGGTTTAATGTGGTAAAAGGGTTATTTGACCACTTTTCTAGCTAATTAATTAACTTAGATAGATGGTGGGATCTAAAAAATACATCATCAAGGTGGATATAAATGTGGATAAGGTTGATTCATGTCATAATCAGTCAAGTGATAGTTAGAATACTGTTATGATCATGAAATGACAATTTTTCCTCAAAAATAGGAGCTTTTGAACACTTTTACGGACTTCTCCAGTCCACCATCAGTTGAAAATTTTTTGGAGTAACTCTTCATCTACCCAAAATTCATTTAATTATTTGTATTGCAAGGATAATGTAATAAATTTAATTTGCAACTTGTTTTCCTCCATTTTCACTTGGCAAGCAAAGAAAGGCCAGATTCAATCACTTGGCATGGGTCATACAAGTGGAATTGGAAGGAGTGCTTCTAGTGATGTACAGTAATCTAAATGCACTTCACTTTCATAAAAATAAGATTCAATTTTGTGCCTCCTCCTTTATCAACAATCAGTTTGACTCGAGGCATCTTTTTATGAAAATACATTCAAGAGGGGTATGATTGTGCATTTGTTTCTTATTTTTAGGAATCCATGAATTTGTGTAAATTTTATGAAGTGTATTCAAGGGGGAATAGTCCCTCTCCAATTATTTTTCCATCATCTAACTTTTCTCTCTTAATACCCTTGAAGGAGATTTCAAAATTGTGCTTGTTTTCCAAGTTTGCAGTCATGGGTGTAGAACCTATGTTTTTACAACATGGAAGGAGATCCATGGTATATTTAGTGTGATTGGAATCATTTTTTCAAGGTTATTTCATTAGATTCCATTATGAGATATTAGATTAACCACCCTTTCAAAGCAAATTATTTAATTTTCCTTATTCACTACGTTGTTAGCAAAATATACTCACAGTCATCTTACACAAGAGTTTTAGGAGGTTATACAGAGGTGTGAATGGTAAAACACAAGCTGGAACTCTTATTGAAGCCATATATTATGTTTTGGATCATTATTATCCTTTATAAATAGATAGAATGAAAACTGAGAAGACAACCATGCTAAGCCTCCAAGTGATTGAATTCAGGCTCATAGTCCCTAAATAGACCAAACAAAGATTTTAAGTGTTTTTGTGGTTTTCACAAGTTAATATCATGGTGGTTTTAGAATATTATTTGAGGTTTTCCTTGCTTCCCTATCCACATAAAGTGTCTATGCCAATTTTGAGGTCAAACTGATGAGAGGAAGATGGTCATTGAGACCCTTGAAGATGGCCAAAAAACCACTGAATTGTAATAGTGATATCTACAGGGTATTAATGGAAAAGGGATTTTACACTTAAATTTGATGACCCTAAGCTATGACATCAAGGGATATCAATTCAAAATAGTTCAAATAGTAATATTGAGCTAAGATGACAGAATCAAGGTGGATCTTGATGTTTTGAGACCTCCTAAGCAACCCCCTGCCTATACGACAAGCCTAGAACAAACACCTACAACCAACATGTTAGACAAGGATATAATTTAACTTATACATAGTATTTTTAAGGTTCCTCAGTGAAAGTGTTGGTTAAAATAAGTTAACTTGAGTTTAAATTCATTTTAAGGGACACTACCACACTTTGAGCAAGTTCATAATCTCCTATAACTACCTATAGGCATGTCTCAATCCAAACAAGCAGTGAGTTGGAGAGTGTCTCCATTGATGATAATGTCACCCAAGGATAATTGATGAGGTGAAAAATACTATATATTATATATAGGGTTCTCAAATATGTGTTTTAAACATTTTTTTTAGGACCAAGACAATCCATAACATCCATAGACAGGGTCTTAAGGGTGTCTCAGTTCTCAATGAGTAAATGGCCTAATCCTGAGAATGAGAGATAACTAATGAAAATTATGGAGATTATATTTGGAAAAATGATGAAGGATCACTCATATTATCTTAATAACATAAAATAGGTTTTTATTGTGTCCTTAAAACTCTAAAAACCACCATAATCACCTACAACCAACACCCTAAATAGTGATTCCTCAACAAGCAGTCAGTGGCCTAGTTGATGGTTTAAAAAAGGTAAGGAAGTGTTTGAGGGGAAAATAGAATATGAAATGGTTTCAATACACCATCATAGTAATTAATGACCCTTATATGTAATGGAAAAGCAAAATATAACCTTCATTTTCTACAAGCATAACCTCTACCTACCTACCTTCATCAGGCTACTTTGTTCAAAGTCTGCCTTGGAAATGTCAATAGTTTGATGATAAAAACTTGGATTTGAGTGATAAAATTTGGTAAATATAATAATTGTGACATATAATTCACTCTCATATGATCAATTTGAGAATGCCAATAGACAAAACCACCTCTATTTTGTCTTCGAGCAAGGGCAGTTTTCTATGCACAAAGAAGATAGTTTTGGAGAAAATGGTGAAATTGGTGACCAATAGGCAAGTATACATTGGATTATAGTTTGATAATATTTAAAAAACCCATATAGAGGTATAAAACCTTTCTATAAGGTTTGAGGGAAAATAGATTACCCTACACAAGGAGGTTTACAGTCATCAAGGTAAGGAAAGGAATAGGCATGATTTCAAATGAGGGGTCATTTCAAGTTTCAAACTTAAGCAAGAATATAAATTTCTTGGATCACCCTCATGGGGTTGAAAATGATTTTTTTAATCTATGAGGATGCATGAAAAGTGCAAACAATGGTATTTTGGCTCCAAAGTGCAAGCAGGCTCATTGGCAAGACACAAGCCTAATGCCAAATACGGGGTAAATTTCATTCCTAGATCATGAGGAGATATTACAATGACTTAGGCATCTTAATTGGACATATTTAGAGGTATTTTAACCATTTTTTTGCAAGTACATTCATCAAGAAGCTAATTCTTGGCTTAAAATCTCTCAAACCCTCATAGAATGCACCAAGTGGCTCGAATGGCCAACTTCAAATGCTTGAAACTTTCATGAGATTATGAATGGGACCTAGAGATATTTATAGAAGATGGATAAGGTCCCTGAGGAGCCTTCATTTTAATTTTGAATAATCTCCAATGTGCATCCTTTATGAACAATCCCTTAAGGGCTAATGCACTCTAAAGCCTTCAAGAAGCTTAATTTGAACCCAATGAGAGAGAAAGGCCAAAAAAATAACTCAAATGGATGTTTAAATCTTGAAAATAAATAGGGTGACCTTGATAACTCTCCTGAGATTCATATCCTACCACTGGTCCATAACTACAAGTATAGGGTTGTACGAAATAGTCCAAGAAAGAGCATTTAATGCTAGAATAGGGGTCCATACAAATGATGAAGAGCTCAAATTCAACATGAGGAATGTTTAGGAGGTAAAAAAATTTAATCACATCTTAATTTTTTATTTCACATGTGTGGGAGCTCAAAATGAACATTTTTAGTCTTTTAGGCTAAAGAGGCTTAATTATGCCTAACTGGGAGCACTAATGGATCTAAAAAAGCACACTTGCCTAAATTTTAAAACCATGAAACCTGGAAAAAATCACAATGGAGAAAAATGGTACTCAAAAATGGTCTCACTTAGTCTTGGAGGTCTGTGCATTCTCCTACACAATTAGACTTGTGTAAAAATAGGGCTATAAGAAGACAAGGCCTAGTGAAGGCTCTATAGGCAAAATGGGGACTTGGTGAGAGTTTGATTGTTCTAGATGGATTTTTTTCAATCTAATATGATGAAAATAGGCCTTCCATGATTAAAATTGCATAACCTGATCTAAATCCAAATTTTATCTATTTTGGCCAAAAAGGGCCTAATGAGACAAAGGCCTTGTGATAGATAAGAGGGGAATTGATGATTGTAGGTAATATAACTATTTAATATGCTTAAAAATGGTTTCCAAATTTCTTTGGAATGGAAATTTAAATTTATAAGAATTCTCATGATCAAACTCTTGCCTTTTTCCACTTGTTTAGGAGTTTTAAGACTTAAAGATGCTTGTGAAGAGTTTCAACACCACATGTGGGTAAGGTGCTCAGTTTGGGATGGCCACATGTCCACATAAGTTAATTGATATCTCCTCCACATAATTATATACAACACTTGTCCCTAACCTATTTTTAAGTGATCTTAAAATCCCATCATGAAGGCAGTTTCACAAGAGAGAATGATTGAGAAGATTGCTATGCCACACTTGTAGAAGAGGCTAATTTGGGATAAAATGATGTGAAAATTAGTTTCATGACTCTTCCTACACCTCATTCACATGAATCGTAACTTATTTCAACCTTTGGAAACTTGTCCTTGTTCCTATTCAACTTCTCTTCTCTCTCTCATCTTCTAAATTCTATAAATCTGATCCATCTTGGCTATTGTAAAAGGAGACCATAGCTAGTATGGTGAGGCCCTGCTGGTATGACATTGAATTTTGTCTTTCAACATTGAATAAAAGTATTATTCTAAGTTAAGAATATTTTTTCTAAGCATGTGAGTGATGAATAGTGGGTCTAAGTGATTGTGTCATCCTTACTCCTCTTTATCCTTCATGTTTAAGTAAGAGCTCTAATTTTAACAGGTCATGTGAAGTGTATGAATGTACTAGTATCCTCTTCAATTATGAAATTATCTCTATGTTGTTCAATCTACCCCTAGATTAGTTATCTTGTTGATTATCCTATGTATGCCTACCTTCACGTTGAAACACTATGTTAGGATCTTTCAATGCCTAAAATTGGTCTTGGAAAGCTTTGTTGCTTATTAAGAGTGTAATAGTCTATGGGATATGTCTTGGTGTATCACCTCTTTAGTGTAGTTTCCTTTTCATGCAAACTCCTAACCCTTCTCCCATTAACAAGCATTAGATTAGATGACAAGCACTTAAAAATAAATCTAGGGAGTTAACCCTTATAATCTAGAGATTTATCTCACTTACAAGTTCACCCACAACTTGAGAGATGATTATATGTTACATAAAATTCTAGGAACCTCATAGAGTATCCTAGGGGGCACAATTTAAAGATAATAGTTTTGGCAAGCCCAATGGGATAGTTGCTCCTAATTGCTTCCATGTCAAGGTGATTGTTGGTCTTGACAAGCCCAAGGTTGTAGAAGTGTTTATAATCTAGCATTTGACAACTCTAAAAGGTGATAATATCTTGTTGTAGATCAAGTTTTCCACATTATATTTCATGGTTATGAGGAAGAAGAAGAGATGGCTAGGCAACATGTTTTCCCAGCCTTCAACACCCAAAATCTAATCAATTTTCTTGCATATGATCATATCCCTCCCAATGTAGTAAAAATTCTACCTAACTTTAATGGAGAAGGGACTATTACCCCATCTAAACACATAAGGTACATCTCAAATTTTTACAACTTCCACAATATCACTCAAGTCAACATAGCCATTAGGCTACTTTCCATGTCTCTAAAGGGTAAAGCACTTGATTGGTATAGGAAATTAGGAGGTGGATGCATTACTAATTAGGATGGCTTTGGAGAGTTGTTGGTAAATAGGTTTGAGAATAAGATTTATCACACTTCACTAATCCATTTGTTGAATGTGATAAAGAAAAATCCTAATAAATCTATGGGAGATTTCAAAGGACATGGTATAGATTTCCACCTATCATGAGGCCCCCTCCAAGCTTTATATTCCCTACCTATCTCAACACTATTGGCATTGATGTGGTAGTAATGTCGTAGGCAATAGGAGGATTCACTCTACCTAATGCATATGAGATAGCTATTGAAGCTGACAATAGTTTGATAGTATTTGGGAAATTGTCCCCAAGAGTTACTATGCCTTTTTTATCTCTTAGTTCATTTGAAACCCCAAGTGTAGAAAAAGTTCCCAATGCCAATGTCAAGTCTATAATCACTCCCAAGAATGTGGATAATTCTATATACAAATATGAAATGATTAGGTCATTACAATATTAGCTCAAACATGATCAATTACAAGTAACTACTCAACCCAATCCCCAATGCAATCATCAAGTTTTCAGTAGGTAGCTTAATAGCTATAATCCTAATTCCATTCCATCCACAAAGGCTATTGTTCAAGTCCATACCAACCTGGTTCAAGGAGTGGGACACATGGATTATTGGGGAAAATATCAAGGTCAATTTGGATATGATGGTGGAGAAAGTTGTAAAGCCTTTGTGGCACAAAAAAAAGCTACTCCTTGCCTAACATCAGAAGAGCAAAATCTCATGCATAGGGATACTCATATAGAAGCTAGCAACTAAGGTAAAATTATTTTGAACCTTAAAAAATAATAAAACCATGTGAACAAGGTTGACAAACAACTTAAAGGATTACCATCAATACCTCTTCTCTATTGCCTTCACAAATTGAGAATCAGTTAATTGTATAGGAAATTAGGAGGTGGTTGTATTACTAATTAGGATGGATTTGGAGAGGTGTTGGTAAATAGGTTTTAGAATAAGATTGATAAAGAGAACTCCTAATGAATTTATGGGAGATTTCAATGAAAGATTTCAAAGGACATGGTATAGATTTCCACCTATCATGAGGACCAATCCAAGCTTTATATTCTCTTCCTATCACAAGGTTATTGGAACTGATGTGGTAGTAATGTTGTAGGAAATGGGAGGATTCACTCTACCTACTTCATATGAGATAGCTTATGAAGCTGAGAATAGTTTGATAGTAGCTGGGAAATTGTCCCCAAGAGTTACTATGCCTTTTTTATCTCTTACTTTATTTGAAACCCCAAGTGTAGATAAAGATCATAATGCCAATGTCAAGTCTATAATCACTCCAAATAAGGTGAATAATTATATAGAAAAATATTTAATGATTAGGTCATTACAATCTTAGCTCAAACACGATCAATTACAAGCAACTACTCAACCCAATCCCCAATACAGTCACCAAGGTCATCAACTTTTCAATACGCAGCCTAATAGCTATAATCCTAATTATATTCAATCCATAAAGTCTATTTTTTGAGTCCATACCAACCTAGTTCAAGGAGTGGAACATGTGGATTATTTGGGAAAATATCAAGGTCAATTTTGATATGATGGTGGAGAAAGTTGTCAAGCCTTGGTGGCACAAGAAAAAGCTACTCCTTGCCTCACATCAAAAGAGCAAATTCTCATACATAGGGATACTCATAGATAATGTAGTAGCCAAGGTAACATTATTTTGAACCTTCAAAAATAATAAAACCATGTGAAAAAGGTTGACAAATAACTTAAAGGATTGCCATCAGCACCTCTTCTCTATTGCCTTCATAAATTGAGAATCAGCTAATTGTTCCTAGAACTCCTCAAGAATTGGAAGGTGATGCTTCCATAGATGAGTCCCTTGAATGTATTGAATATGATACTTCAAGAAAATATGATGAATATATTGTCATTTGTACACCTCTTCACCCTAATGGATCAATCTTTTAGCTTGAAGAAGGAGCTGATGATATGGAGGATGATGATGATGATCAACTTGCAACACAAGATCAAGAAGAGGCACTCATTAGCCAAAATGATGTTCCACAAGAGATTGGTAAGAATGTTGATAAACTTCAACTATTTTCTATTTATCATGAAGATTTGAAATTTTGGGATGATCTTGAAAAATTTTGCTTGAGCTTGGATGATGCATCCCCACTTCATTCAGAGCTTGAAAAGAGTTTTGAAGGAGGCATTGCAGCTGAACCTATTAAAGATCATGAAACACCTTCACAAGAATATCATTCATAATATGGGTGGAGAATACAAGGTGCCAAGAAAGGAGGTAAGCTTTGAAGAACCAATCTCAGGCATTCAGCTGCTAGAACCACCAAAGCTTGATGGAGATGTTACCTTTCAAAATGAATACAGCCTTGATGATAAAAAGCCACTTTAGGTTGAGGTTTAATGTGAAGGCCAAATGAGTCTATAATAAATGGAAAACTACTTGAACCAAGGACTATGGTTTCCATTTAAACAAATCAATAGGAGTATGTTTCTATTGAACACATGTTCTTGGCTATGAAAACAGATGAAGTCAATGCAAGCACCATGGGAAGTAGGCAAGGTGTTGAACAAACAAGGACAAGACCTAAGTGGAAACTTGCACATTATTCTAGTTTAATTCAATAATATGTTATAAATAACTTCCCTTTTGATGCAGGTGGATCAATTTTTTCTATTTAGTTTGTGAACTTTAGAGTGTTTGTTTCAGTTGTCTTGTGTTTTCTAAGTGCTCTAGAGCATAAGAGTGTTTCATTTCCTTTGCTTGGTGTGTGTTTTATGCATATGTGTCAATCAACTTATTTACCTTGAGCCAAATTTCTATTCAATTCAATTAGAGTTCTCATATGCATGACTTCATACCCAATGGAAGGATTAGGCAACTAGTCGTAGGCATGGGAGGCATGCCACCCCTGGGAATCATCAAAAATCTTGACCAAATTCGACCCCAAGTCAAATTTTGGTCAACCCTTACTATTTTTAACTTTTATAAAAAAATTCATATGCATTATAGGGTCATATATTATCCTACATGTCTCACTTACCCTTTCCCTAGTCCTTATTGAAACCCTTCCTCCTTGTACTGGCTCAGTCAACCAAATTCAATATTGGTCAAACATAGTTAAACTTAGTAAAAGTGCCAAATTCATTTTAAAATGTCCTAAAATGTTCTTTGAATTTTTTTAAGGTTTCTTTAAGTCTTAAATTGGCCATTTACTAGGTTTCATGTGGTAAAAGGGTCATTTGGCCATTTTTCTAGCTAATTAATTGACTTGGATAGATGGTGGGATCTACAAAATACATCATCAAGGTGTATATCAATTGGAGAAGGTTGATTCATGTTATAATCAGTCAGGTAACAGTTAAAATTTTGTTATGATCATGAAATGGTAATTTTTCCTCAAAAATAGGAGCTTTTGAACACTTGTACGGACTTCTCTAGTCCACCATCAGTTGAAAAAATGGTGGAGTAACTCTTCACCTCTCCACAAGTCATTTCAATGTTTGGATTTCAAGGATAATGTAATAAATTTAATCTGTAATTTGTTTTCCTCCATCACTTGGCAAGCAAAGAAAGACTAGATTCAATCACTTGGCATGGGCCGTACAAGTGGAATTGTAAAGAGTGATTCTAGTGATGTACATTAATCTAAATGTAATTCACTTTCATAATAATAAGATTTAATTTGGTGCCTCCTCCTTTATGAACAATCAGTTTGACTTGAGGCATCTTTTAATGAAAATACATTCAAGAGGGGTATGATTATGCATTTGTTTCTTATTTTTAGGAATCCATGAAGTTGTGTGAGTTTTATGAAGTGTTTTCAAGGGTTAATAGTCCCTCTCCAATGGTGTTTCAATCATCCAAAATTTCTCTCTTAATTCCCTTGAAGGAGATTTCAAAATTGTGCTTATTTTCCAAGTTTCCAATCATGGGTGTAGAACCTGTGTTTTTACAACATGGAAGGAGCTCCATGGGATTTTTAGTGTTCTTGGACTCATTTTTTCAAGGTTATTTCATTAATTTTAATTGTGATATATTGGATTAACCACCCTTTCAAATCAAATTATTCAATTTTCCTTGTTCACTGCGTTGTTAGCATAAATACTCACAGTCATCTTACACGAGTTTTAGGAGGTTATACGGAGGTGTGAATGGTGAAACACAAGTTGGAACTCTTCTTGAAGCCATATCTTATGTTTTGGATCATTATTCTCCTTTTTAAAGAGATATAATTAAAACTAAGAAGACAACCATGCTAAGCCTCCACGTGATTAAATTTAGGCTCACAGCCCCTAAATAGACCAAACAAAGATTCTAACTGTTTTTGTGGTTTTCACACAATGAGATCATGGTGGTTTTAAAATATTCTCAGAGGTTCAGCTTGCTTTCCTATCCACATAAAGTGTCTATGCCAATTTTGAGTTCAAAATGATGAGATTAAGATGGTCATTGAGACCATTGAAGATGGCAAAAAAAACCACTAAATTGTAACAGTGATATCTACAGGGTATTGATGGAAAAGGGATTTTACAATTCAATTTGATGACCCTAAGCTATGACATCAAGGGAGATAAATTCAAAATAGTTCAAATAGTAATCTTTAGCTAAGATGATAGAAACAAGGTGGATCTTAATGTTTTGAGATTTCCTAAGCAACCCCTTGCCCATACAACAAGCCTAGAACAAACACCTACAACCAACATGTTAGACAGGGATCTAATTTAACTTATACATGGTATTTTTAAGGTTCCTAGGTGAAATTTTTGATTAAAATAAGGTAATTTTATTTTAAAGTCATCTTAAGGGACTCTACCAGACTTTGAGCAAGCTCAAAATCTCCTATAACTACCTATAGGCCTGTCTCAGACCAAACAGGCAGTGAGTTGGAGAGTGTCTCCATTGATGCTAATGTCACCCAAGGATAATTTATCAGGTGAAAAATCCTATATAGTGAATATGGGGTTCTCAAATATATGTTTCAAACATTTTTATTAGGACCAAGACAATCCATAACATCCATAGACAGGGTCTTAAGGGTGTCTCAGTTCCTAGTGAGCAAATGGCCTAATCCTGAGAATGAGAGATAACTGAGGAAAATAATGGAGATTAACTTTATATAAATGATGAATTATCACTCATATGAGATTAATAACATCAATTAGGTTTCTATTGTGTCCTTTAAACCCTAAACACCACCATAATCACCTACAACCAACACCCTAAACAGTGATTCCTCAACAAGTAGGTAGGGGCCTAGTTGATGGTTTCCAAAAGGTAAGGAAGTGTTTAAGGGTAAAATAGACTATAACATGGTTTAAATACACCATGGGAGGCATTAATTACCCTTATATGTCATGGAAAATAAAAAGAGAATGTTTGTTTCCTATAAGCGTAACCTCTACCCTGCTTACCTTCATCAAGCTACTTTGTTCAAAGTCTACCTTGGAAATGTCAATAGTTTGATGATCAAAACATATATTTGTGTGCTAAAATTTGGTAAATATAATTCTTTGGACCTATAAGACACTATAACATGATAAATGTTCCAATTCCAATAGATAAAACCCCCTTTGTTTTGTCTCAAAGCAAGGGCAATTTTCCATGCACAAAGAATATAGTTTTGTGGAAAATGGTGAAATTGGTGACAAATAGGAAATTATAAATTTTATGATGGTTGGATAAGCTGTAAAAAACCTCTATAGATATACATAATCTTTCTATAATTTTTGAGTGAAAATAGAGTACCCTACACAAGGAGGTTTATAGTCATTAGGGTAAGGAAAGGAATAGGCATGATTCCAAATGTGGGGTCATTTCAAGTTTCAGCCTTAGGAAAGCATATAAATATATTGTATAACCCTCATGTAATTTAAAATAATGTTTTTAAGCTATTAGGATGCATGGCAAGTGTAAACAATGGTCTTTTGGCTCCAAAGTGCATGCAGGCTCATTGGCAAGGCACAAGCTTAATGCCAAATAAGGGGTAAATTTCATTCCTAGCTCTTAAGGAGATATTAAAATGAATGATTCATGTTCATGGAACATATTCAAAGGTTTTTGAACCATTTTTTTGCAATTAAATTCATCAATAATCTAATGATTGGCTTAAAAGCTCTCAAACCCTCACAGAACGTGCCAAGTGGCTCAAATGGCCAACTTCAAATGCTTGAAACCTTCATGAGCTTATGCATGGGACCTAGAGCTATTTGGGTAAGATGGATAAGGTCCCTAAGGATCCCTCAATGGCTTTTTTAATAATCTCCAACGTGCATCTTTTATGAACAATCCCTTAGGGGCTAATGCACTCTAAACCCTCCAAGAAGCCTGATTTGAACTTGATGAGAGAAAAAGGCTAAAAAAATAACTCAAATGGATGTTTCAAGCTTAAAAATAATTAGGATGACCTTTATAACTTTCTTGAGATTCATCTCCTACCATTGGTTTATAATTGCAAGTATAGGGTTGTATGGAGTAGGCTAAAAAAGTGCATTTAATGCTAGAATAGGGGTATATACGGATGATTAGGAGATCAAATTCAACATGAGTAATTTTTAGGAGGTAAAAAAAATTAATCATAGGTTAATTTTCCATTTCACATGTGTGGGAGATCAAAACTAGCATTGTTAGTATTCTAGGCTAAAGAGGCCTAATTGGGAGGACTAATGGATCTAAAAAAACATACTTGCCTTAAGTATAAAACCATGAAACTTGGCACATAGCATAATGGAGAAAAGGGTACTCAAAAATGGTCTCACTTATGTCTGGAGGTTTGTGCATTCTCCTACACAAGTAGACTTGTGTAAAAATAGGGTTACAAAAAGACAAGTCCTAGTGAAGGCTCTATAGGAAAAATGAGGTCTTGGTGAGATTTTGATGGTTATATATGGATTTTTTTCAGTCTAATATGATTAACATAGGCCTTCCATGAATATATATTACATAACCTGATCTAAATCTAAATTTTAACTATTTTGGCCAAATTAGGCCTAGTGAGACAAAGAGGCCTTATGGAACCTAAGAGGGGAATTGATTATTTCAAGTAATATAAGTATTTGAGATGTTTCATGATGGCTTCCAAGTGTCCTTGGAATGAAAATTTAACTATCCAAGAGATATCATGATCAAACTCTTGCCTTTTACTACTTGTTAAGGAGTTTCAAGACTTAAAGATGTTTATGAAGAATTTCAACACCACATGTGAGGAAGGTGCTCAGTTTGGGATGGACACATGTCCACATCAATTACTTGATCTCTCCTCCACATCATTTCCATGTAACATTTGTCCCTAACCTATTTTGAATTTCTCTTAAAATCCCATCATGAAGGCAGTTTCACAAGAGAGAATGATTGAGAAGATTGTTACACCATAATTGGAGAAGAGGATAATTTGGGATAGAATGATGTGAAAATAAGTTTCATGACTCTTCCTACACCTAATTCACATGTATTTTAACTAATTTACACCTTTGGACACTTTTCCTTGTGCCTCTTCAACTTCTCTTCTCTCTCCTCTTCTAAATTCTATAAATGTGAGCCATCTTGGCTATTGTAAAGGAGACCACAACTCATATGGCGAGGCCCTACTGGTATGACATTTCATTTTGTATTTCAACATTGAATACAAGTCTGATTTTTAGTTAAGAACATTTTTTCTAAGTATGTGATAAATGTATAGTGGAGCCAATTGATGGTGCCATCCTTACTCCTCTTTATCCTTCATGTTTAAGCAAGAGTTCTATTTTTAATAGGTCATGTGAAGTGTGTGAATTTACTAGGCTATTCTTCAAGTATCAAATTGTCTCTATGGTGTGAAATTTTCCCCTAGATTATTTATCTTATTGATTATCCTATGTATGCCTACCTTCACATTGAAGCACTATGTTAGTATCTTTCAATGGCTAGAATTAGTTTTGGAAAGCTTTGTTGCTTAATAGGAGTGTGATAGTGTGTGGGATATGTCTTGGTGTATCACCTCTTTAATGTAGTTTCCTTTTCATGTAAATCCTATAAACAAGAGTTAGATTAGGTGATAAGCACGTAAAGATGAATCTAGTGAGTTAGCCATTATAATCTAGAGATTCATCTCTCTTACAAGTTCACCCACAACTTGAGAGATGATTCCATGTTGCATCAAATTGTAGTAACCTCATAGAGTATCCTAGGGTGCACAATTTTAAGACAATAAGAACATTAGGGTTGATTTTACATACATTTGGATAACCAAAAATACATTAAACAAAAATGCATCAAAGGAGAAAAATAATGCTAGGTATTATACCAATAATAATTACTCTCTTCAACCTCTCATAACAAAAGTAACATTTTCAAAAGATCCTTATCGAGGTTAAAAAAATATCAAGGAATACCACTTAATATTCTTGAATAAAATAAAACTCTAATAAAATCACAAGAAATGATTATTCCATACCATATATGAGATTATATATTTAACATAACTCTTGAGATTTAAAAATCCATGCACATGTCTATAAGGCATTATAAGCGAGAATAACCAAAAACAAAGTAGCTAAAAAAAACTTATTTTTAAAACACTCTTCCTTCCTTCCTTCAATTTGACTCTTACTTATTCCTAATTCATGTATCACCTCCCTTTAGGATCACACCCATCATATAATATAAACCCTCCCAAAAATGAATGTGTCCTCTTCTTCCATCAATTCCTAAAGGACATGTGGTTTCACTAAATGGACAAGATATAGGGGTATGGCCAAGGACACTCTACCATGCCAAGGCCATGTGACTCAGTTCAATGGTCACCCACCCTATTTCTTTCCAAACACACCTATGTGTAATTAAGGTAAGGTGACCAGCATGGTAGTTTTATGTAAGAAGATGGTGATCGAGAGGGAAGACTTTTATTCTCATGTAGTTGGAATGAAATAGCTCATTTTGAATATTAGAAAATTAAATTTGGTGGGTTGATTAAAGGTGTAGTTAGCCTAGTAAAAGCCCATGTGGATTGGCCATCAGAAACATTGTGAAAACTAGTAAATTATAAACCTTTAATTTTCATTTTAACTAATCCAACAAATAACTATTATTTAAATATCCCTTCCCTTTGCATTATCTTATTTGAAATTTACTCTTATTATGTTCCTACAGCTAAAACATGCAATGAAAGAAGACAACAAGGCAATCTAATCAACCATTATGATTGATAATTAATCAATTTTATTACCCACCTAACATATTTATTATAAATCATATTATGGTATTATGATTATTATATTTATATGATCATTAATACCCTATGCATAATGATCAAAAATGAAACACACACACAATACATGCACAATCAAATCAAAATATGAATCTCATGCATCGAATATGACACTAACAACAAGGGAGCACTAGCTCACCAAAAGAGATATTAGAGAACCATCAGGGTAGGTTTTCTCAAATAAAGTGAAACAACCACTACAACTAGAATTTATATTCAATTATAATTTGTATTCAAATTCACACCATATAAAAACAAAATGCATGATTGAAATGGAATAAACAATGTTCGTGCCTCTATTATGAACACATTTTTTATTGAGTAGTTTTTATCAATATAGAATAGAATGCATGATTGAAATAGAATGAACCATGTTCATTCCCCCTTCATGACAATAGGTTTGATCAGTGTGAAATGGAGTGACAACCATTTTCCATTCAACTATAAATTATTTTGTTGTATATGTGCATGAATCAATATCATGCCCCATGTTTTAATTGATATAAAATGACATACATCAATAGGTTTAATTTTAGAACCTATATCTCAAATGTATGTGTATATAGAGACCTATAATTTATGTTTATTTAAACTATTGTGCATATGCACCAAAAGAGGTATTAGAGAACCATCAGGGTAGGTTCACTCAAATAAAATGAAACAACCACTACAACTAGCATATAAATTCAATTATAGTTTTTGTTCAAATTCACTCCGTGTAAAAATAAAATGCATGATCAAAATGGAATAACAATGTTCGTGCCTCCATTATGAACACATTTTTTATTGAGTAGTTTTTCTCAATATAGAATAGAATGCATGATTGAAATAGAATGAACCATGTTCATTCCCCCATCATGACAACAAATTTGATAAGTGTGAAGTGGAGTCACAACCATTTTCCATTCAATTATAAATTATTTTGTTGTTTATGTGCATGAATTAATGGCGTGCCCCATGTTTCAATTGATATAAAATGACATACATCTACATGTTTAATTTTAGAACCTATATCTCAAATTTATGTGTATATGGAGACTTATAATTTATGTTTATTTAAATTATTATGCATATGCACCCAACTATGTATGAATTTGTCTTCAAGTTTTTTTAAATTGAATGCATATACCCTATGACATGTACTAATGTGCTAATATTTTTCACATATCTAAACCATTTCATATATGAACCATTCTAAATTTCTGAAATCTATACTTTGATATAATTTTATAATCATTGTGGTTCATGTCTCTATAATAATCCCACTATAATTCTCCCCATTTGAGATGAAGGATGTATCATGTAAGTCACTCGTCTCATTATAAGATTTAATTTTAGCATGTCATATATAAATATAGCATTATGCAATATCATCTGAACATATGGAGAATATGTCATCATAGTAATGTATATGTCAATCAAAGCATGTATGTAATATATATAATATAGGCCATATAAGTGTGATATCTAGATAGATATATCAATTAAGCATAAAATATTAGCATCATTGAGTAAGACTATGCAGTAAAAATACATGATATATATTATGGCACCACTCAATGTTAGCAAACTCAATAAGCACAAATGTTAGGGTCATGTATAAGGCCAAGGGAAACATACAATGGACATAAAAATGTCACAACAATCAATGCCAAGGGACACATATAAAGGGGCATAAAAATGTCACAAATAAAAGACATCAATTATGTCTCACAAAACAAGACCCAAGGTCCAGACACAATAGTAAATCACAAAGTAGCCTATCATTAAAAGAGTAAGAACATCAATGAAGCATAGAAAAAGAATTAGTCTACACCATCCATATGTATCAATGTAACATCACAATATAATGGTATATTTATGTGTCATTGGGTAAGATATGAATAACTAAAAAGGCATGTGTAAGAAATATAAGTATCTCAACATGGTACAAATATCGTAGTAAGATATAACTTGTAAATAGTAAAACTTGTAGAAAAAATGCCCCCAGTATTGGAATCTCTACTAGCTAAAAGAGATTCCAACATTTTTCTATCCATGTGTAACATGAATATCCTACATAACATTTATATATCATGAAATGCATATGTGTATGTATATAATATGTCATCTACCAAACATATGATAAATAACATATGTAAATAGTGTAATCTAGCAATCATGTCATGTTCGGGTCGTGATTTTAAAAAAAATAAATATTTGAATATTTTTTTATTTTTTATTATTTGATTTTATTTTTGTATTTTTGGAATAATTAAAATTTATTCAGGTAAGGTCAATGCTCTATGGTTTCAAAAATATAAGAATGGCAGAGATTTAAAAAATCCATGACATGTGCCAAGGTATAATGTGCATTATATGTAATAACATGGCTATGTGGAGAAAGTGAGAACATTTGAATAACTAAAAAGGCACGTGTAAGAAATATAAGTATCTCAACATGGTACAAATGTCATAGTAATATATAACTTGTAAATAGTAAAACTTGTAGAAAGCAAAAGCCCCCAGTATTGGAGTGGCCACTAGGTAGAAGAGAGTCTAACATTTGTCTATCCATGTGTAACATGAATATCTTGCATAACATTCATATATCATGAAATGCATATGTGTACATATATAATATCTCATCTACCAAACATATGATAAATAACATATGTAAATAGTACAATCTAGCAACCATGTCATGTTTAAGTCATGATTTTATAATTTTTAAATATTTGAATGTTTTTGTATTTTTTATTATTTGATTTTATTTGTGAATTTTTTTAATAATTGAAATTTATTTAGGTAAGTCCAATGAGCTATGGTTTCAAAAATATAATAATGTGAGAGATTTAAAAAATCCACGACGTGTGTCAAGGTATAATGTGCATTATATGTAATAGCATGGCTATGTGGAGGAAGTGAGAACAAGCAATATTCCCCCACCATAATCATGGCTCAAATATATATGGAGAGTGGAGGGGATATGGAGGAATGAGTGTAAATCTTAATTTCATAAAATATAAGCCAATATTCATATGTGTATTCATAATGTGAGGCATAATTATATTTGTCTTGAGATGATCATGTTTTGTACATTATGTTTTATGTGATAGTTATCAAATTATGTGTATATTATGTCTCTTTTATCTCAAAAATGGGGATGAGTATGAAAAATATTGTGATTAGGATCCATTAAGTACATATAGTACTGACAATTTATTATGACTTAGTTTACCAGAAATTATTGTGAAGGAAAAGATAATTTGTTTTTCTATAGACTCTACATGCAAGCCCTGACATGAAGGATAAAACAATATAGGATCATTGTTTTGGATTGTTTGGATCAGGATAACAATGACAATAAAATATTAAATTTAAAATGAAGACAAGGGCTATATGAATGGTTGATGCAAGGATGTATGTATAAAATACAAGGATAGTTGAGGATAATTCAAAAAATAATTGTGAAGACATTATGTAAAATTATGTGTCATTATTGACTAAAAGATCTCATCTGGAGGTCTTACATTTGGTGGAAACAATGTCTCATTACATGGCTTCCCTCTTTCATATATCTTTGATGTTGCTTTATGTATATCAGGGTTTCAATCTAGATCTAAAATCCAAGTATTCTATGATATTTTTTGTTATTAACATACTTACGTTGCTCACAAATATATTTATTATTATTAGTGATCATGATATGTTTTGAATTTTGATTGTTAACCATTTTTTATCTTGGTTCCCTTGAAGATGTACTAATCTAAATACATTTTTTTCCAAAAATATCATGTTTTGTGTCTCAGTTTGTAACATTTATTTTTTTAAATCTCTCTCAATTGAATGATAATCATAATATGCTTTGCTATCATGATTATTTTGTGTAGGCATGTTCAAATCAAGCTTTCATGGAGGTAGAATAATGATAAGATTGAATTCAATTAAATTATTTATTATCACATGAGGAGGTGATGGTAATATTTAAAATTACCTCTTCGTTGGAGCTAACATGTTGCATTTAATGGTATGTTTTGATATAACTTGGACTATATTATTTATTTATTTTCCATGTGTTGTTGTAGGTAGTGATGAAATATAATACTTGAAAGCATCCATGTTTGCCTAACATATATATAGGTTTACCCCAGGAGTAAACATAATACACATATGTAATGTAAATGATATTGCATTCATATTATGTATCTTAGGTTGGCCCAACAATAGGTTTTAATGCATATTATGAAGCATGACTTAAAACAAGGAATATTTATTTTGTGGTCCTAGTATCACTTGCATTGAAATTTGCAAAATGGTGACCATAGCCCTTGATCTAATTTATCAATGATGTGATTTTCTATTTTTAGTTTTTGCATATTATAATACCATGAGTCAAAGGTTAGCTTCATTATTATAAATCAAAACTCAAATTGAAATGCGTGTCCCTAAATTGAGCAAAACAAAGAAGAATGCAATTCAAAAGAGAAAAAAACACATTTTTTATACCTTTTTAAACTGTCTTATAAAATTCATGATATGCTTAGATGTATGGATATAGTTGCAAGTTTCTTAGTGAATGCATCTGATAAAATAGACTACATCTCCCCTTGATAAATGGATTAATTTCTTTGATAAGTGATAGGATTTATGTATGAGTGCCTCTTCAAAATGGTATCACTTAGTTATGTTATCAAGACTTGCTAAGAATGGAGGGGGGGCTCTATTTATGGATTTTATAAATAGATGTGGATTGTTGGATGATGATGAATATCAATTTATGATGATTAGTCAAATTTATATGGTTGAGGGATTTATGAGGGACATTGGAGTGTGTAAGAGAAATAAATGATGAGTCATGAGCTTATGACATGCCTTGTTGAAAAAGGGATTGCATGGGGATTTGAAATGAATATAAAATTTGCTTATGGGATAATGTGAGGATTTCATTGGGATTTGAGTGATGTGAAAGGAAAATATGATTAATTGATTTATAAAAATAGGGATATTCCAAATTCCATATATTTTCTCATTATAAAAAGATTGGTTAATTAATTGAGATTAATTAACTAATAGGAAGTGATTTGAATTTAATGGGAATGGTTCTGATCATTGAAGAAATAACTAATTGATCAATGGGGTTGAATAGTGAATTGAACAAGTATGTTAGTGTGAATATAAGATTGATTATATGATTTAGGATGGTGGTATCATGGATTATTAAGATAGATAAAATCAACACAAAGTGCCCGATTTTAAGTGTCTACATTTTGCCTATCTTTGAGAATGCATTGTGATAAATGATGTGTGGAGTAAAAATTTTTCAAAGAATGAAAAAGCTAGAAAAAATGTGAATGAAAGTTAAATGATGATGATGATGAAAAAATGTGATGGATAATTCCCCATAGAGATAAAATGTTTGAATGAAGGGCATAGATGACCTCTCAAAAAAGAGAGGAAGAAAATAGAATGGAAGAAATAATGGGTGGGTGATGAATAAAGGCCTTAAGACACATGATGTGATGACTAGATAATAAGATGAATATTAACCTATGGATGAGATTAACCCACTTAAGTTAATGCTTGCACACTTTGATTTTTGATGATTTTGCATTGATTTTCCCCAAACAAGGTAGATTTGGGAAGAATACACCCTAAGATAATCTGTACATTTTAATTTTCCCCAAGAATGGTGGATATGGGAAAAATATACCCAAAAAATGTGGGCTTGAATTTTAGGAATGATCTATCATGATGATGAGTTGCATACTTTATTCGTCATAAATAGGGTGGAAGATATGAGCTTGGATTGTATGTATGATGTTTTTATTGATTGAAATGATTGATTTGCAAGCATAGATCAAGTATTTTTTATATTGCAAGGATTAAAGATGAAATGAATGACATTGATGGAGAATTGATTGATAGGTTGCCGCAAACAAGTGTGTTAATGGTATAACAAACTTTCAAAGAATGAAGAAGCCACACAAAAAATGAGCACACAAGGATGTGTAAAGAGATGAAACGATGATTGAATAATGATGTGATCAAATTTGGAGAGAACTGGATAAATTATAAAATAATGCAAGATGTGGCAAACAAATGTCTACACATGTGGCTCGTAGGGATGATTGTTAGATATGGATAGTTAGTTATAATAAAAGGATGTTTATAGGAATGGACATGGAAAGAAGAAAAAGAATGAGAATGATACTGGTGGTTGAGCTGACATCAGAAACTCCATGTGATTGAATATTTCTTGTATAGTACATAAAGATCTTAGCCCAATGTACATTTTTTTAAAAGAGAGAAATGTGATGAGAAATGATGAAGATGAATAGATAAATTGACTTTCTATAGTCTAAAATGGATGAGATGATTTGATTTGAAAAAGAATTAAACAAGATTTTTTAAGGGGATATATTGTCATTTTAACACAGTCTCCACATGATTTTTAAATTGATTTTTTATTTTACACATGATAGTATGCACCATGATACAAAACATCATGATGATCTAGTCGTAATATGCATAAAGCTAATCCTAACCTAACAGACAAATGACAAAAACACACCATGAAATAGAAAAATCAAGATGACATTATTTGTCATATGCTAATGGATGGACTCAACTAAAAGCATAACAAATCACCAATGTATGGAAAACCATTATGATATTATTGATGCACATTGATTAAGTCAAGGCACAACAATAAAATTAAGCATAAACACAAACTTTAAAACAAAATCAAAAAAAATAATCTTGTCATTAATCAAGTCAAAATCCATGTGTGAAGGCTCAATGATAATGATGGTTGGATGGTAACCCCAAGAAAATACCTTATAAATTCTATAATGATGATTTTCCCCAAGCTTTGAAAATGTGGGAATTAAATATCTCGGTAATAATTTCATGCTTAATTTACCCCAAGTATAGCAGATTCGGGAATAAAATATCCAAAAAAATTGCGGGCTTAGATATAATCAATTTACCCCAAGTAGGGCACGTGTGAGAATGAAATATCCAAAAAAGTTGGAATGATGATATTTTTCCCAATCAATTGGATTTGGGAAGGACACATCCAAATGGTGGTTGATATGATTTGATTAAAGATTTTATTTAGAACAAGACAAATATTTTTTAATTTTGGCTTTATATCTCTCTTAGTGATTTTTAGCCTTTCTGATTATTATTTTTTAGAATTTTATGTTGTTTTTGGATTTTTGGATTTTATGATATTTTTTTTGAATAATTATATACAAGGGTTACTAGTAAAGGGAAAACATGTTCTAGCACCTTGGATGAAAGTGATGAGTGATGGAAAGAATTTAAGATGATGTTGGATGATAATGGACTATAAGGGACTATGAGGAATGGATTAAGTATCTCCAAGGACCACGTCATGTGGGAACCAAGTGTCCAATCATAAAATTAATGTTTGGATGATATGATAACATTTTTCCCAAAATAATGCTCTAAACATCTTCTAGTTCCTTATTAAGGTCCAGATAGAAAGAATAAACAAACATGATAGGATGGATAAAGATGGTTACAGGATGAGGATTTATATGGGCAATATGGAATGGATTTCAATGTGAATTGGAATTCCCCAAAATGTCAAGGTACTTGTAACTAACAAATTATTCACATATGGTGTGAGAAACTTAGTTTCCATCATGGTACTTGTCCAAGATGCCATAAACATGGTTTTCACCATTGGGTGGATTATTTCTCTTTCTCTTTTGATTTTTTTTTTTTTTTTTTGACTTTTTTTTTTAAAATCTCAACTCATTGAAGGATTATGAGATGCATGATGTTGACCCTTTGATATTTCAAGGAAGCACTCAAGAGATATCATTATAAACTTCATTCATTTGTAGATTGGCTTCGTCCAAATTGATCATGATGTCATCATGGACCCTATGAAAGAGGGTGTTTCCAATGAGGGTGAAGCCAAAGTTGTATTGGATGGAGGATGTTTGTTGACTACTTGAAGGATTTGGAAGGATGGGGGATCCTGATGTGAAGGGGGATTTAACCAAGAATCTCATATCCAGTGAAATTGAGAGTATCCATTGGTTAGATTATTGGGGGATTTTATGTTGCATTGATGGTGTTTGCAACAAATGATGTGGATTCATCTTGAGATTGTGCTACCGTGGGATGGAGATTGATTCTTTGATTTTTTTTTAATTTTAATTTTAATTTTGGCCCAATAGCACCTCAAAAAGGTTTTCACTAAGGGACTTGAATTTTTGAATTTTTATTTTTATTCTCCCATGGTGCCTCAAACAAGGTTTCATTACAGGAACATTCCACTAGATTTCTAGTATTTTGAATTTCATTGCCCCATAGTGTCTAAAACAAGGTTTCACTAGGGGATGTTGATTTTGAATTTTGATTTGTTAGATTGTCTCACAGTGCCTCAAATAAGGTTTCACTAGCGGATGTTAATTTTGAAATTTTATTATGGAATGTTTGTTTGATTGTGATGGAATAAAGCTCATAGTAAGTGATTTTTTATCCCAATTGATAGGTGTGGGAGATTGAATGCCAACATGGTTGATGGTGGGGATGGTAATGTTGTTAAAATGATTATTAGTAGCACATTCCTCATAGGGACTATGAACAAATCATGTGTCAATGTTGGATGAGGCTTCCTCAAAAACTATGGAATTATCACTAGCACATTTATGTTGATTCATAGATGGTTTGTAGCCGATTCTCAAGACCCTTTGTTTACATGGATACATATAGGTTCAATGATTCCTTTCTCATGAAGGCCAAGTTATTTTCCATTGTAGTTCACCCTTTAGAGGATTTTGCTTAATATAGTATTTTTTTGCTTTGAAAACAAGTCGTGGAGCCATCCTTACACAACCTTAAATGATTATTTCCATTAGTTTCCTCATCACTGAGGAGACCAGATATTATAAATGATGTCATACCAAACTTATAGGACATTTTTTTTTGTTTTAATTATTATGTTGGGCCTATCCAAATGGAAGTCACTTTTATGTTTGTTGTCTACAAGTATTGTGTTGTATTCAACACACCCAACCTTGGTATTTTTATTTGAAAAAGTGGGGACCCCCTTCATTTTTAGAGGACGTATATATTATTTGGATGTGTATGAGTCTTATTATATGAAGGAGCTTGATATTTTGGAATTTAAGTCACATTTTGATTGTCATGCACTTAATTTTTATTTTAAATGACTTATTAAAACTAGTCTATTAATGAAAATTTGGGAAGAATTACTATGTATGATAGGTATTCACATTATCTTATTCAGATTCTTTTCATTCAAAATACTTTTATTTGTACACTTTTACTCTTCAAAAACTATTGGTTTGCAAACTTTATTTCAGGGGCTTTTCTTTGGATCATTTGTTCCGATCGATGATTTTTTCTTCGACAACTTTCCTTTCAAAACTTTTGTCTTCAAAAGGTTTTGGTTATTTGGATATGGTCTTAAGTAACTTTCTTTCTGAAAAAATCATTCAAGAAGTTTTCCTCAAAAACTTTATCTTCAACAGCTTTCATTCGGAAGGTTTACAATTAGATAAATTTATAGGTGGTGACTTATCTTCTAGAAATTTATCTTAGTTGGCAACTATATTTTTGACAAAATCATTTGGGAGGTTTTCCTTGGAAACTTTCTCTTCGGCAAATGTCATTCGAAAGGTTTACAATTCAGGAACTTTTTAGGCAGTGACTTATCTTCAAAAACTTTGGTTTTAGGAGGTTTTCCTTGGAAACTCTCTTTTCAAACTTTCATTCAAAAGTTTTATAATTTGGGAACTTTATATGAGATAACTTCCTCCTAAATGACAATCTCCCCTAAGAGTACTTAGTCTTTGGGAGCTTATTCCTTCAATGTCTTTCAAAAAAATTCTTTCAAAATGAATTTCTTTTAAGAGCATTTTGCTTTTTGGGGGCTATTAGTCTTAAAGGCAAAGTTTGAATCCCCTGACTAAACCATATAGTGATGAATTTCAAAAGGTAAATGCAACATCGTGGCACCCTAAATGAGAAAGCATCCTATGTGGCATGTACACTAGGAGTAAGTGGTCAAGTTTGAATTGAATGAAGGTGATGAGCTCATAGATGTTGGTGATTAATGACACATGAACTGGAATGAATGCAAAAAATATATTGATCCCCAAACCAAGTTCGTCTCATTCTATTTTGAAGATCTTGAGCAAACTTAGCCTTTTATAATATAAAAAGCCCTAGTTGTGACCTAAATGACTTGAAAATCATGTAATTTAGTTTTTACACTGCTATTTATAAAAGCTTGAATTAAACTAGCATCCATAAAATAGACATGGCATCTTCATCTAGGTCATATAAGGGACCCTCAACACCCTCTAGGTTTTCCATCAAGGAATTTATTGAATACTTAAACACAAATTTTGATGCAATTATTTTTTATGACCTCTATGCCAATTACTTAGCTTTATGGGAGGTAATAGAGAATGTTAATTCATTTGCATTGGAAGAAGACATCTCAGTTGAGGAGAAATAACTTACAATATACCTACTCTCATTCAAGCGACAGGCCCTTCACTACACAATTGCAAAATTAGAAGGCATGTCATGTATAGACTTGTTGTGAGGCTTATTATTTGAAGTCAAAATTATAAATGGAGTTTATTTTCACTACATCAACAACACAGTTGTGGCATATATTTTTGAATAATTATTCATGAGCTATTTAAGTCTCCCTATCCCAAATGTTATATTCAGCTTACATATTGTAGTCACTTGGAAGAAAAGAAACAATGTGGAGCGAGAAGTTAGATAGTGGATTATTTCAGGTGAGATGTTCACTATCAAAGAGAATATTAAGAATCCCATCCTTGTCAACTGATTCAGGGTAGGGATTCACATAGGTATGGAATTGTTAAACTGACTCTTTAGCTACCTGAGCATCCACTTCCTACATCTAGAATGGGTACCCATGTTGGACCTACTCATTACTTTAGATAACACTTATGCATTGGGGGAAATCATTAGTACATGCCTACAAGAACAAATTTTAAACAAGGACAAGAGGCCCCAAGGGGGGATTTTTATATGATGTCATAACTACTAGATGTAGTCATGGGACCTGTGTATAGGAAAAATGGGGTTCCATGTAGTCCCAACCCTAATGTTTTCAAGAATAGAATATGTGACTTTTTTTTCTTTCATCCACATATATGTATATGTTAGGAATATTTCCCGAATAGTAGAGTACCTCTACCCTCAAATTTGGATAGTCATTCATGGCTAGCCTCTAGCTAGGATTTCACCCAGCATTGCCAAAACACTCACCAATTTGGGAGACTATTGGATCTACCCTGATTATACCATCATCATGGTTGTTGTTAATAGGGTGGAACCTCTTTGGCTTCCTAAGTTCATTTCCAAAAAGGTAGTTGAACAATAAATTGCCTCCCAAATATGGAATGGAATAGATGAAGATCTAACAAATAATAAGAAAGACACTTTCCATGGCTCCCATATCACTATTGGGAGGATGTAGTATAATTTTAGGAGTCATTATGGGAAAGCTAAGAATGTGAGGAGAGCATATGCATTGGCCACTCTACCCCATAGGGATTGGGACCCTCATGGGAGAGTCCATCAAAATATCCACATCCTAGGCATCCCATATAAACATGAGCCATTTGACCATGACTTCTTATTTCTTAATGCCAAGGATGATGAGGGAGTACAAGAAAGAGTAGTGACAGTGGGATTGAGTGAAGACTTATTGAGGGTAATATAAGTCAACCTCTCCCTTACACTCATCCAAGCTAAATTCAGGATCCAACTACCAGGGGCATGAAGATCCTCTAACTTATAGAGTAACATGCCTTACCAACAGCTAGCAAACCAAGGTCAAGATTCCCAACATCTATCAATGGTTGAAGAGAAATAACAAGAGCAAGAGCAACTGGAAGAGGAAACATCAGTTGGTGAATAAAAAAAGAGATAGAAGATATACCTATTTTTACATGGGAATAAATGGAACATACTCCTCTAGTTCAAGCATCTGTTGTTTAATTAAAGAGAGTTAAATAGGAGTTAGCAGATCAGTTAACACAAGAAAAGGATAGCACAAGTAGGGAAGAGATGGAGATCATTTGCTTGGATTCTTATGATGAGAAAGAAATGGCACCTATCATGGTGGCTTTAATATCCTTAACATATAGTATGACTCTCCCTCCTCTTATCCAATAGGTGACTGCTCTACAAGCTGAGAAAATAACATTGTGTTATCAAAGGAAACCAAGGGGGGAGAAACCTTAGACCCCATCCACAAAAGCACTCAAAGAGGCACAACCTTCACTGGAAGATGATCCAAGTTAAGATGTGGATGAGAAGGAACTATAGCAAGCCAAGGTCTTGATATTACAATCACTAAAAGCAAAGGCAGCCCTCACTAGAAATCAATCTAGTAAGGGTACTCTTTTCACTGGCCCCTTAGACCTTTTTCCTCTAATTTCATTACCAGTTGTTTCTACCATGCCTTTTTTAGTTATTTCCAATTTAATTCATGTGAAATCACTCTCTAATAGACTTTTTTTCATACACCCCACATCTACCCTTCTAATTGCCAGTTCTACTTCTTCAACCATTGCCTCTGGAGTCTCTACCACTCCAATTTTCATTATTTCAATCTCCATACCTTCAACCATAGTTTTTTCCATCCCATCCACCTGTAATCCCACTTTTATAGTCTCCACTTATGTTTCCATAGCCACCAACCAACCTATCACTCAAATTATTGCCTCCTCTACCCATTTGGGTTCACCACTACCTTCTTCAAGACCAGTCCAAACCATAAAAGTAGTAACAACTAAGAGGGATCCAAAAAAGAAATCAGTCTATGTTGTGCACCCCATGCTACAATTTGGGGACATATACTGGTTGAAAATAATTTGGCCCTTGATGCCCAAACACTCCAATGAGCCTAAAACTGAGCCTAAGGAGCATGTGCAAATAGACACTCAACCATCAGATCCTATGAAGCTCATTCTTCCAAACTGGGCCAAGGAGTTAAAAGCCTCAGCATCTAAGAGGCCCAATCTTAAGATTATTGATCTTCCCACTATAATCTCACTTTTTGACAAAGCCACAACCTAGGTCCAGAGGGTCAAAAAAACAAAGATTGAGGATAGCACTAGGAGAGGGTTAATTTTTGAGGAAAGAGAATAAATTTATTCCCATTCAAAAAGGCAAGACAAGAATAAAGGTCAGTCCCCATACATTGAGGACCTCAAGTCATAAATGGAGACCCATATTGAGGTAGTATTGCTTATCCATGAGGGAACAAAGTTGGCCAGAGAAAAACTCAAAAAAGTGTTGGAAACTCTCAAAAAATAGCAACAGGTGATACGAGTTCCCCCTGGTATAGAGCATGATGTTCAAAATGTCGCACTTAGGTTATATGAAATTTTGGATACACTTCATTATTTGAGTCTATTTGGCTCTGCATGTAAATTAAATAACAAAATTGTTTAAGCTTCTTAAAGAAAATAAAAATAAATTGAATTTCTTGGTATTATACACTCCTAATAAATCATTCAACCACCTAGAGTTGATGACCCCTCTAAAAGCAGCTAATGCATTGAGTTTAGCTGTCATCAAGACATAGGAGGCCTAGAATTAGGTGTCATCTTTTGAAGCTTTGGTGAATAAGCTTGCAGAATAGGAAAAGTAGGTAACACAAACATTGGGTGAGCTTAAATTAACAAGAGTTCATGATAACACAAGGAAGCTAGTAGCTCAGACCACTTTTGATCAGATGATCCAACAAGTTTTAGATGGTTTCAAAAAAAATTTACAAGGATTGAGCTTGGAGGACATTGAAACAAAATTGAGCACAACAAGGAGGAAGGCAATAGAGGTAGAGGTATTATGGGTCAGCTTTTAAGCCACCATGATAGAGCATAAAAGGTTGATGGAATGAATAGGCAGAGTAAATATATATTATCTTTTTGAAATGAACTTAATTCATGTGTGACATGCTAAGGCATACAAGTATTATCAAGAGTTAGATGCAAATAAGAAAGTAGCATTAGTGCCACCTACCAGTTCTGCTCCTCAGACCCCACCTACAGTGTTAATAACAACACTTTCATCAACTTTAGCCCTTTCTAGTTCAAAAACTATATCAACATCACCTCATAGTTCAACTCCAACTGCAACTTTAGTCTAAACAATAAATACATCACAAAGTAAAACTCTAGTCACCATATCTACAACAACAAACACAACAGTTCTAACAATAGTTTTGAAAAGTGTTAAGCAGGAGTTGATTTAGCCTAAAATCAAAGGCTATTTTTTTATAATTTTTCATGGAATGATTACAAAGAAGTAGTTAAATTTTAATTACATTCATGTCGTAATTAAATAAATTATTTTTTTCCAGCATGCACACGTTGCATGTTTGAGGTATATATAAGTTATGACATGCAACCGAGACTTATGAACTAGTCATTTAGGATGTAATCAAAGTTTTCTATACTTGAAGGATGAGACGACCCATTCCCCAAGTTCTTTATATACATGTAGAACCCTCTTTTCAAAGGGTAAAATTTTTAGATCAATATACAAAAATAAATCAAGAGATTAATGGTCATGCAACTATGTTTGTTATTTCTTCTTCCTTCTCTTTGTTAATAAAATTAAAATTATATTTGTTTGTATTAATTCAATAATTTTGAAGTGTGCTAATGCTATAAATGAATCTGATTGTTTCAATTAATGAATATTAATATTAGATGTGTAACAGTAATTGAAGATTGATAGATTTCATTGATTTAAGTGGTTAGTAAAGGTTGAATTGATAATCCAATGTGTGTAGAGGTATCTATTTTGGTATAGTCATCTAGATGTGAGTCATAACTACCCTAGACAAATTTTTGGACCAAACTATAATCTCTTAGACAAGGGTGTGAAACAGCAGCCCTAAGAAGGGAAACCTTCAATTGAGATCATTGAGCATCCTATATCTCCTATCCCAGACTGCTCATTGTGCTTTTTCATGAGTGTGCAATAGTCGTAAATGAAAAATACCAGTCTTATAGATATTTGTCCACCAAAGAAATAGTTAGGAACATGAAACCTTCCTTTCTACCTTACCCTTCTTTCCCCTTTTGATTTTATTTAGGATGTGCCCACCTTAAAATAATTCTCTACCCATCCAACTCATCTAATGATTAATTTATATTAGATTCCATGCTTCCATCCACAAAACTTGATTAAACAACCCATAAGTTTAACCTATTATTCCATCACCTGGTTGTTTAACCATATACATGTAACTCATGCTCCAGAGTGGAACCATGTTCTATAAAGATCCCAAAACATTAAAGACTACCTCATTTTAACTTTTTGAGGTGTGCATAAAACCCACATCAACATTGTGTTGTCAATTGGGGCATGTGGTATTGGGTAGTGGATAGTTGGATATGTGATGTGAGATGGAGTGAGAGGCGAAATGATGATTCGTTGAAGATTATCTCATTCAAGATTGGTAGTTCATCAAAGATGGGTGGTTGGTTAAAAATAAGTTGACCAAGGATGTATAATTAGCCAAATGATTGTTTGTTAAATATTGGCTCATCAAAGATGGATCCTTTGTCAAAGTTTGATGGGCTAACAATGCTTTGGGATTTGTCAAATATGGGTAATTCTTAAAAAAATAGATTCATTAAAGATAGATTGGTCAATGATATAATGCTTATATTTAACTTTATTTGGAATTGAAGGAGTTTTATTGTGATTGGAAAGGGGATCTTGGCATATACCCAATAGATGATTCTCAGACTTGGATGTACTTCATTCTTACATAGACAAATATCCTTGGAAGGGTGATGGTATAATATGATTGGATCATTGGATTTGTTGTGGCTCTAAGATTGATAATTGTTGGATAGTGTATTGTTTGATGTTTTTGACTAAGGGCAATTGGATGTTGGATTGGTGGATGAAGGGCCAAGCAGGGATGTTGAGTGGGATACTTGTTGGCTAATATGTTGGATTTAATCAATCATGTCATGATTTATGGATGGTGATGCTAGAACAGGTTTTGGATTGTCAGATTAATTGATGTGACTCGATTAGGATTTTGGATTTGATTTGATGTTTGATGTTCTATGTTTTATTAAGATGTTTAATGTGACTAAGCTCAAATGGGACCTTGATAGATGATGTTGGACCTGAATTAGATGCAATAAAAGATGAAGTTGTCATTTTGTCATTTCTAACAAATAGGTGTAGGAGATTGAATGGAAAGACAAGATTTTATTTTGGATGTGATTGACTTGGAATTGATATGACTTGGTCAATATTGAATTGATTTGAATTTTGATTGTACATCTTGGTCAAAGTTGACCAAAATTGACTTGTTTAAATTTGACTTGATTTAGAATGTGTATTTGGTTTGACTTTGTTAAAGTTGACCTAATTAGAAGTTAACTTTTGATTTGGATTTGGCTTTGAATAATTGACATGGTCAAAGTAGACTTTTTTAAAATTTTGATTGGACTTAGTTAAAGTTGACCTCATTTTATGTTTGATTTTGACTTGATATCTATGGCACAAGGTTTGGAATTAAAATGGATTTCAACAACACACACGTAAAAGCATGCAAGAGACAAGCCTTATGTAGTAAATAAGAGTGTGCAATGCAACTAATATCCCACCAATTATGGTAAATAGGTTAGTCTCCCAACCCTCACTAGGCATCTACATGTGGTGAGTAATCTTTAGGAATGTTGTTTTCACTGCACTAATAATTGTTTAAAGTTGAATGCTCTTAAGCTAGGTAAAATGGATTCTAATACATGCATTCCACATACACCTTATGGTACGACGGGGTCCAAGTCTATAGAAGAGGTAATAACAAGACTATGAGAGGGTCTAGTCCCATCATTGCCACTCCATCTATATTATTTTAGTGGACTGTCACTAGAAATCATTTTTCAAGGGATGTTTTTTATGACCTTTGTATTGGAGTATGAAATCCCCTCACTTCATGGTGCACTTAAAACATGTAACCACCTGGCCAATAATGATAACTCTTCCCTTAATTTTTATACCCCTCTGGAACACGAGCTTGGTCTTTACAATGGAGGATGAAGTCCTAGTCACTAGAAACTAAGGACTCATGGTTGGGGAATAAGGTCCAAGTCGCACAACCAAAAATTAAAAAAATGAAGTTTGGATATTTATGATCCTCGGGGTTCTACTAAGGGCAAGGGAAGATTATATGTAGATTTTACTTTGGGATGGGGAAGAAAACCAAAACAATTTTGATCATCTAGGATCATAAAATTACAAAAGGGGAGAGCATACACGCATATGTTATCACACAAAAACACATACACTCAAACAAAATAATGAAATTGTTTATTTTAAGCACCAAATCCAAAATTTGTGTTTATTTTTATAGCAACAAAATGAAATGTTATAAATTTTTGTTTGATTGATTTTCAGTTTGATTGGAGAGAACCTACAAGTAAATAGATTAGTAATCTTATGTTTGATCTTTGACAAGCATGTAGGTCTTGCAAGTCTATTGGTCAACTCTCTTTCTCCAATTCTACCATCCTGTAGGGTGATTTTGTTATTTTATAGAAAACACATATAAAGAAAAAAAACATATTTTATTTATAAGTTAACAATTCCACTACTACTAACCACATTTTTGCTACTACTAATAATATTTTTGCTACTTCAAAAAAATAACAAACAAAAAGCATAAAAAAGTGTTTTCACCAATACTAATAGTGATTTATCTATTCTCTTCAAAATTTCACCACTCATATTTTTTTTCAATGGTTGTGTGCATCTTTTCAATACCTTCATTTTGAGAAAGACAAAGGTTAGCATCTTTCAATGCCAAGCATGCCATATGTAACATCATAAGACAAAGATTAGCTTTGTTAGTAGAAATCAAAACTCAAATTGAAATGCTACCACTAACCTAAGCATTTGTCTTCAAATTGAGAAAAACTAATAATAATGCAATTCAAAAGAGAAAACAAACACAATTGTTATACCTTATTTCAATGCTTTTACTAAATTCATGATGTGCTCAGATCTATGGATGTAGTTACAAGCTCCCTGATGGATGTGTGTGATCAAACAGACAACAGTTTCCCTTACTAAAGGGATTATTTGGATTAATAAGTGATGTGATTGATGTATGAGCAAATATCCAAAAGGGAAACACTTTGTTTTGTTATCAGGACCTACTAATAATGGAAGGGGGCTCTCTTTTTATGTTTTTTTTGAATGGATGTGGACCATCAGATGAGGATGAAGATCAATGGGTGAGGTTTAGTCATATTTGGATGGTTTGAGAATTGATGAGGGAGGTTGGAGTGTGTAAAAGGAATAATTGATGAGACATGGGGTTATGACATGCCTTGTTGAAAAAGGGATTGCATGGGGATTAGAAATGAATATGAAATTGACTTGTGGGAGAGTGAGAGGATTTCATTGGGATTTGAGTGATGTGAGAGGAAAATAGGATTAACTGATTAGGAAAATAGGGATATTCCAATTTCCATGAAAAGAATATTATCTAATTAATTGAGATTAATTAACTAACAGGAAGTGATGTGATTTTTTTAGGAATAGCTGTGATCATGACAGAAATAACTAATTGATCAGGGGGATGAATAGAGAATCAACTAAGGATGTTAGTGTGAATATAACACTTATTATATGATTTAGGATGGTGTTAGTGTCGATTAATATGGTAATTAAAATTGACAACAAGTGTTCATTTTTAAGTTTCTACATATTTATCCCTGATGCATGCAAGAATGATATGTTTCAAAAAAACCATTCAATTTATCATCAATAATAAACCATTTGATGAGCTTGTGTGATATCATAACTTGGATAAATAATTCATGATAATATCCAATTGTATACTTGATATCTACATTATTATTTAATTCTAACTTGGTGTAAATATTGAATAGAGTAATCCTATAAAGTGTTAGACATATGTGTCAAGATAGTCAATATAAACTTCTATTGATTTTATGAAATCGATGTCTTTGACTTATTTGTTTCTAAACATGTTATCTACCCAAGACCCTGTCATCCACTTTGAGTACATGCATGGATGGGGTGAATAATTCCTTGTGCATGTTTCCTAATCCTTATCATGTGTATATTAGTTTTTGTAAATGTCTCAATCTAAAACCATATTGGGTCAAATTTGTGTCCTTGGTTTAATATAAAATTTTGTTACCAAGTGTTTGAATATTCAACATTAAATTTTCAATGTCCTTTTTTCGATATTGTATGTCCTTGAAAAATCATGTTATATGTAGTGTTGTTCATGTCCTAGTTATCTATGAGGTGCCTCCTAATTTTTTGGATAGTGGTAGCATGGACCTCCATAGAGGGAAAGTTACTATCACCACCTTGAGTATAGGTGGAAAGAATATTAGAAGAATAAATAGAAAAATATTTAAGGTTTTGAGGTTATTTAATCATAGAAAGCATACAAAACCCTAGAATACCAACTAGTACAAATGGAAGGATAACTCCTAGAATCAAAGGGAGATTAAATGACTAAGAATCAGGTTTGAAATATAAAACCCTAGAAGGATGAAACATTAATAAATATCTAGGTCTAATTCACATCAGGTTTACCAATATGTTTTACCCTAATTTTAAATTAATAGATAAGATGTTAATATAAATTAAGATATAACTTTGAAACGTAATTCAGCTATTAATATATGACATTCAAACATACATTAGAATGCAAAAGACTTAAATTGATCCTTCTGATTTGATAACTAACATAGGTTAAATATAGTAAGTACAATAAAGGGATAAATATTTATCATTTTTCATTGATTATCTATTTGTTACTATTATTTAAGTAAAAAATTAGTATAAAGTAGGCATGCGGTCCATTCATTTATAAAACTGATTTATTGTCTGTGTTGGGTCAGTTCCACTAATTTAAATCAGTATCATTGATCGATACAGACTTGATCAATACTGACCTATGTGGAAGTAGGACACATTAACGTCATGGTCACCTATTCCTATCTCTACTTGCTCTGTGTTTATGATATTGAACCCTAGTGAAGTGTACAACTCCAACAATTAGTCTCCTTTGCCTTGAAACCCTATTTTGCTTTCAAGAGATATAAACCTACAAAAGGGAGAAAGTGTAATGAGTTGAAATAACCCCAATCGCCCTTGTTTAATTATTGAATATTTTCTATGTATCAAATAATCTAAAGAGGGAAATCAAGCCACATATAGTTCTCCCACCTAGTATAATTGTGCCATTGAGCTCCTTCGTTATGTGTATGCAGCTAGTGATGTGTTTTTTATAATTGTAAATACTTTATTTGACTTGGATTTGAGCACTTCAAACTTGGATTTGAGTGCTTCAAACTTGGCTTGTGAATTCCCTAGTGATAAAAAAGAAATTTGGGAAGAATAGGGTAGATTTGCTCAATGTGCAATAATGTAAGGATGTATATCGAATAAGTGACAAGTCCATTTTGAATGAGACCTTGATTTGTTTATATACACATCCAAATGAATAATTTCTCAAACCACCAACACATTAAGATGATGGGCCACCCTAAATATAAGATTGATTTTTAAAAATATTCATTGTTGAGATTGAGTTAGTATTAACTAGATCATGCTAGTATCAAATGGTGATAATCACTAAGTCGGTGGAAACTACTTGTATAAAATCATACTAAACTAAGATTCTAGAGATGTTTGTGCAGGATATTTAGCAGGTTTGAAATAAACAGTGATATTCCCATATGTGTGTAACAAAATAACATCAGGATTGACTCATAAGATATTATGGAAGTGTGAGAGAATGATAGATTCAGACCTTGTTTGATTTCTCAAGTCATGTGTGGTAAATGTGTGTCAAGATTTTCATTTTCAAGAATCAAATAACAGATTTTAGTTTCTACAGTATGACATAACCTAATTTATTAATTCAATTGCCCTGAGGACTTTTCACTCCATTAAACTAAATCTTTAATTGACTTCTTTATATGTACAATTCATACCTATAATTCTAGATGAAAAAGAAAAATAAATAAAATGTACATATAAAAATAGATACAACAACCAACATTAGGGAAAATATGGAATATGGTTGAATTTCAATATTTCACAAATGGTATGGGCATAGGGGAAATATTCCAACTTTATTAGCAACTAGAGGACTTATTATCATTTTCCATCTACTTCATATTTATTTCATGAAAATAGCATCAACAGCCTCTAATCATGTTATGTCCCTTTTGAAAGCAACATCGACCTCGATTGTTTATTTTTTGATTTTGTGCAAGATACGCTTTAGATAATCTAAAAATTTATTGAGTCTATCAAGGATATATATAAATAACATTTTTCATTATTTACTAATAATTTGATTTCATTCTTGTATATATTCGTGAAGCAACCCATTAAACCCATAGTTTACCATTGTGCATTGAGACGTGTTTTCATAACTACTACATTTAAAGTTTTTAAAATTGTAGTATGGTTGGGTAATACAATAATTTGACCAATGTTGGCATCTAGAATTATTTATTAAACTTATATATCACAAACAACTCGATTGAAATTTAGTGCATGAAGATTCAGGTTTATGTTTAAATTTAAATTTCATTGAAGTTCATAGACTTTTTGGCAGCTTCGTCAATGTTACCACCAAATAAATAGATTATTCATGTAGATCATTTGATTCTCTATAAAGGATCATTTGAAAACCTCTAATTTTTTCTATAAGACTAATATATTTACTACGAAAACTAGTGAATACCTCTACTACAAAAAAGGTTGTGACAAAAACTATTCAATTTTATGTACTCTTGCTACATTTTAATTATCTTCTTCTAATAATTGGTGCAGTCCAAAAATATCTATAATGTCCTTAAGTTGATTATAGCATTGCAAAACTTTTTTAACTCCATGTGCAGTTTCATGATGTTCTTTGCCCATGATCGAAGGTTGGATCTTAGTTGACATTAAATGCAATGGATCTACCACTGGAGAGTTCCATTGGAAGTTAATCCTCTTAATAGTACAATAGTAGCATCTAAATTTTTGAATGTTCTAGTAAGATAAGTATCATTCAAGTCATCTACAGGTACATAAACTTCTTCAATGTAGATTACAGATCTATCTTTGTTACAAGTTATTCTCTCTTGTAAAGACTCCATTTATTTACTTAAGAGTTGGTTAATAAACAATGGCGGGAGGAATTTTACCTAATAGTGTGTATACCTCAGACCCTTCTTGGACAAATCAGAATATACTACCAATAAAAAAGAGTATGTTTTGTTGATTCACATCTCTAAAATATTCAATGATGGTTTGAGTAGTTAAACCAACTCTCATACAAGCTTCTAGTCGTTCATGTCATTTGACCATAAACAAGAGCTACTACAGATTCTAAAATATTTTGTTTATTAATTACTCTTGATTATTTCATTTCCTTGTAAAGATAAATTCTTTCATGGGTATGCTCTCCTAATCCGCCAAATAGGAAAATGCCTCCATTAAGCTTAACAATGTTTTGTATTAACTCCAAAGTCAATACTATTTTACCCAATCCATCTTCAAATAATTTTATTCTTCCCCCAAGTTGGTAAGGAGCTAAAATATCAATTATTTTAATCCATGTTTCAAAGATTCAAAATGTGATATTCAGCTATGTGAAGGTGGGAACAAATTATGAATTGAAGATGTTGTGAGAGCACTTACAGATCCTAAATCATCGACAAGTACTCCAAGAACATTAAAAATTATCCCTTGATTAATTTCACCAATAGGAACACTCAGTGTAGCTCATATACAAATTACTCTCATTTCTCTCATCAAACCATCTATAGCACTCATAGCTATAGCTCTAGCCTTATTAGTTAATAATTATTATTATACCTCACAACTAACACAAATTAGTTGACCAGTTGTATCATTATCCTTAAGTATCAATGAATTGTAAATTTAAGGCATATTACCTAATTGAAAAGATACATCTAATATTGGGCCAATGGTTTGAGCAATAGGTCATGCCTTATTTTCTAAAATTGTGGAAATGTTAAGACAAAATAGGATTGGTTATCAAAAA